>CANSNZ010000056.1:0-524165 GCA_947646795.1 Beta lomatogona
AAATTTATTTATTCTTATTTTTTAAAAAAACCTTTGGATTTTCTTCAAAACATTTTTAATTTGTTTTTAAACAAACTACTGGATTTTCAAATTGGTAAACTTAGGTCCAAAATCCAAATTGGACTAGAATTTATTTTTAAATACCCCAAAATCTTTCAAAAGCCTTCTTTTAAAAGCCTTGTATACTCTATATTTCAAGTCTTTTATAATAATAATATTCTTTTCCCAAATAACCTAAACTTTCTAAAGTATAAATATTCTTTCATACTGAAATAATTAAGATTTTGCCTTAAAAATCAAAGAGTACCACCTATTTTTTCATTACATCCCATGTAGAGTTGTAGTAGTATTACCTAGCACTTTGCAGCACCCCCAACTGGCTCTCTGCATTCTGTTCGTGGCTTTCTCTTGCACTTTCTATATGTTTCTTCACGTATTAAGGAAAAAAATTTGTCCAAAATAATCCCAAATTTGCATAGCTTTGATTATGTAACTAGGTGCACAATCTTCATTGTGCACTCCAAAAAGAATATTGACCATTTAAAGAAAAGAAGAACACTGAAACATATTCAACAACCTGCTCTAACTTTAAAAAAGAATATACCTTCTGCAAAATTAAAAGAACATGTAAATCTATATTTAGTTAAGAAAAGGGTTATGAAAATGAAAAGAACATATGGTTAACAATAGAACATCTACACTTTGGGCGTAAAAGAACATTTACCTTTTAAATTTAAATTTGAAAAAAGGAATCTTTAGTTGCAAAAATTTTAGGGAAATGATAACAACAATTTTTAAAATTATAGACTCTAAAAATGATAAAACGACGTAGTTTAGAAGAAGGGGCAACTATGCTCTACATGCACTTGGTGCATGTACTTATTTCGCGAATTGGGCCCATTTTCACCATTAATCGCACGTTTCAATTAGTTTAAAATAATCCCAAGTTTTAATGTTGTCTTCCCTTTTTGGTTTCATTCCTTTATCGATTTCGCTTAGTAGTGGTAAAAAATTATGGGTCCCATCTTTTTTTAACGTTTTAAGTAATATCTCTATTTGATTGGTTCAAGTTAGTTTTTAAATTTTATTTTTTATTTATTTCAAAAATAAACCTTATTTCTCTCCCTCGTTCCTCCTCCCCCCCCCCCCACTCCCTGTTTTTCTCCCACTCCACCGTCGCTAGCCCGCTAGTACCACTTCCTACTTTCTTCTCTCTCCTCCATGAACCCGCCACTTCCTTATTCCTCTGCCCCTCTGTTAACTTTGCTTAAGGTTGTTGTCGTGTTGGTGCCGGTGGCCTGTGGTGGTGTCTGGCGACGATGTCCGTTGTCGAGGGTGTTGGTCGGGTGTTGGCGTGTTGCGTGGTGGTGATCCTTTGTTTTTGGTGGCGTTTAAGTAGGGCACACTATTTTTTACTCCGCCGAATAGGTCACCTATGATCCTGGGACCAATAAGGAAGAGACAATAACAGTTCTTGGGATTATTTTAAAATAAAAGAAATATGAAATTAATGGTGAACTTGGGATTATTTTGACAATTTTTCCTTAAGAAAAGCGTAAGTATATAGATTGGGAAAGCTACTTATTTTGAGACCAGTTGTTGCACCGCGCGCCACCGCGCGGCACCCCAAAATGTCGTATTTGTGATATCCGATTAGGTTGGTCTGTAGTTAGCGGGTTTAATGGTAAAGTTATGCTTTAAACATTTGTTGCTTTTACGTGTTGTCTGGATTATATTTGGTTAAGCAAATGACAAAGGCGGGGACGTCTCATAACATTTAGTGGCCCCAGTGCCATGCATTAAACATGTGCCCTATAAAGATATAAAAACGGATCTTTAATCCCATATATTTATAACTAATTTAATTTTTTATTAAAAATGGTTGAAAAATGAATTAACTTTCTCAAATACTTCGGATGCTTCACCGGGCACCTCGAGTTTTACGAATATTCACCGGTATCCTCATAGTTTCCTAAAACGCACAAGGTGTCCCCGATGTTTTGAAAAATACACTTGACTTGACCCTCGCCGTTAATTTGCTCAATTCCGTTAGTCCTAAAGGCCAAATTCTCAACCAATGGCCTTAAAGCCCCTACTCACCTCTCTCATCCACCCACCACCAACCCGAAACCGCCTCCTTGTCCCCACCCCCGCAAAACCTCCCTCCCCTTCCCCACCGCCGAAAACCGCCCCCTCCTTATCCCCACCTCCGAAAACCTCCGCCCTCCCCGTCCCCGCCCGCGGAAACCCTCCCCCCTTCCCTTCCTTAGCCTCGAAGATCTCCCCCTTTCCTCGTCCCCAAAACCTTCCCGCCTCTCCTTTCCCATCGTAGAATCACCCCTCCCATTCCTTCACTCGAAAACCGCTTTACAAGTTGGGGGGGAAGGAGAGGGGAAGGTTTTCTGGTCCGGGGGGAGGATGAGGTCTTCGGTCGGGAAGGGATTATAGCCGGGTCTTGGTGGTGGTGGTTGGTATGGTGGCATGGCGGTGGTTGGGGTGGCCGGTGTTGAAGAAGCGGGTGCGAATTTAATTAACTAAGGTTAATGAGGTTCAATTAGACTTAATTATATTTTATTAGGAGTTAATTATGATTAATTAGTATTAATTAGGTTAGTTAAGGGTTGATTTAGCCTTAATGACTAACGGAGTTGACTAACCGTTAGTCATTAAGGGTATTCTCGATGTTTTTTAAAAACCTCAGTGGGCACCTTTGCATTTTGGAAATCGTAAAACCGTGAAAGATTTACGGTGAAGAATCCGTAAATACTTAATGTTATTTTCATTTTTAACAAGGAGACAACTTAGATTTAAAAGAACATATAGTAAAGATATACCAAGGATAAAACTAAAATAAGCTATGAAATATGAAAACTAAGTAAATATATTAGAAGCAAAAAATTTTAGATTAACAAATGTATTTTCCATCTAAACCCAAAGAACCAAAAATATAAGAAAATAATTATAGATGAGGCCCCCTAAAATTAGGGGCCTGGAGTCATTGCTCACTCTACTCATTGCCTCGAGCCCCCTTGAACAAAGGTGTCCAATGACAATCTAAGCATGCTTTCATACATGGATAGACAATAACATTTTGATGTTTTAATGAAGCGAAAATTTTAACCTAAAGGTAACAATTTGAAAGAGTGCTAAAATGGAACAGCTATATATTTGTGCACAAGTAGCTGTGGAAAATGGTTCAAAATTTTGAAATACAAAGTATAACAACATAACAACTTACTGATTTACGTAAGCTTTCTCTACATGAGTTGAGTGTGCGAAAAATAGTATGACTATGCTGTTGTTAAAAGTATAACAATGTGGCTAGCCAAGCTGTGTATGTAGGGCAACATGTGTTTTGTTGTTTTCAGGGTAAGTTGTAATGGTTGGTGTTCATCTATAGATTTTTCATACAATAGACTTTTTTTTTTTTGGGCAAAAAATAAGCGAAATTTGCATTTTCAAGAAGGTACCAAGGAGAACACATGTTAACAGTAGGTGGCTTGACATATACATAAAGATTTAAGTATAACATAGGTAAGCTTAAAGTAGTTCAAGTTCTCTTGTTTGCTAGTGCTAAGCTAGATTGTTTACACTAAACCAAAGCTAAACAAAATTATAAGTGAGTATTTAACAGAACATTTACAGCTTGCATCTTTCAAACAAAAACAGATGCTAGAGAGCAAGTAGTAGGGTATCTCACAGGAACACATAACTTGTTTCTATAAACAACACAAAAGGTTAGTGTTCCTATTAGAAGCCCACTTTATTTCAAAAAGGATTTGAGTCACACAGTGTGCATTAATTCCACTGAACTGCTTTAGGGACCCAGCTTAGGATCTTGTTTCTTGCAAGTGAAGTTGCTGGACCGATCTGCAGCAGGAAGTAGTTCGTGCTCAGCCCATGTGCAATGGGTTCAAAGTTGAAAGTTCCCTGAAATAAAGTGATTAATCTTGCTTAGATATTCTTGCAACTCAAAAAGGGTTGTTTTTGTCGTCTATGATTGATTGCACTCTTACTTTTGGGAATTTAGGTGTACCAACATGATTCGATTTATTGCACTGGTTCTAAAGGTGGAATTATTGGAGGTAAGGAAGGCAAAAATGTAAGTAAATGGTGGTTTGGACTAATTTTCAATTTAAAAATGCAGCACTTCCAAATGTCTAGTTGTTGTAACAAAGAGCTGGTTCCATGTGCTTTTCAAATAGTGGTTTAATCTTTCAATAACCGAGAACTACAAGCAATCAAACATGTCTAAAAGTGATATCCGTTGCATTTTCCAAATACATACATAAAACAGTACATTTTTACTTTCCACAAAAGTTAAAACAGGTGACTCGAAGGGGGGATCATGCATTCTGGAACAGAGCTAAATTCAGCAGCAAAAAAAAGGAGAATCTCAACCACAAGAACAGCAGCAAAGAGCGAACACATTTCCAAACCAAACATGGTTGACCAAGCATAGCCTAAACAAATATCTAAGTAAGCTACACAAGGAGATCTAAGAAAAGCTTACCAAGTATTGCCTTACAAACCGATTAAAAGTTGGTTGATGAGAATCAAGGGAATTCCTACAGGAAAGGCAAGAGCCAGTTAGTTTTGCAAAGCTACGGAATTTTATAACAGATGTACATAGTTAACAACCAAGGGGGAAAAAGTGCAGCCTAATAATCCATTCAATTCAGCAAAAAAAGGAACAAACCCGGTTACAAAGGCTCCTAAGCATAAACTACAAAGGTTACAAGGCATGCTGAACAAATTAAATTTAAGGCTAGAGTTCGCACAACACAAACATGTTGTTAGAGAATGTCATTTTAATTTAAATTGTAATCCATCGTTATTATTAACCTAGCTCTGTAAACAAATGGTCACAGGCTCTAAGCATGGATAAACTTTAATCCAGCATTATTATTAACCTAGCTCTGTAAACAAAGGCTCACAGGCTCTACACATGGATAAACTTTAATCCATCATTATTATTATTAACCTCTGTAAACAAAGGCTCACAGGCTCTAAGCATGGATTTAGAGGGCGGAAGACTTTGTTTTTAAGAACCAGATTGCAAGCCACAGTGTGTGAACCATAACCAAGGGGACTGTTTGTAAATTTGTAGTATTCATGAAATGCAAGGTCATGGCTACTGCACCACTGGACATGGAATTAAAGTCCATGGCTACCATTTTCAGAGCATATGGGATATCAAAGCAAAACATGCACCAAGCCTGGAATTGAAAGACGAAACAACATGCATTTCCCAAGAGTTTTTTGCAAACACAAAGTGAAGCTAAAAATCCGGTGCAAGTTACATTCTATAGCATTTTTTGTTGGCATCTTCCTTTTTGAATGAGAGTCCATATGTGTCAAGTTACTTTTGTTGTGTAAATAATTGTCTGTAGCAGTCTTTGTAAGTTTATTTAGAGATTAATTCATGGCAAGTTCAATTTGTATGTATGATTGAAGGTATTAGCAAACTAACTGGACCATAAGTTATTTTTTCTCAACAACAAAAGGAGGTGAAGCAAAAACCCACCAGCTTCAGCAACTCACACTCAGAGGCACACTTTCTTTAGGAGGCAGTATTTATGCAAAGGGTTTATATGGAAGGCAATGCCAAACCTTAAGATGGGAAGGGGTGTACTGTGGTAGAGACTCAATCATCTGAATATTAAATACATTTTTTGCTGTACCTCAAAGGTCTTTTTTAATGATGAGTGAGCTTCAAAACCGGGGTGGACACCTCTCTCATTAGGGTGGAACAGTATTGATTTATTTTCAGTTGGGATACTCATCATAACCCTGATGGACACCTTCCTACTCCCTGGAACTAACTTGTCTTAAGTACCAATGGCCCCATTTAAAGTTGTAAACCTAATTGATTTCTTAATAACCAGTGGAATCCTGTATATTTAGGACCCATTAAATTTTGAACCAGAATTTGCAGAAAATGAACCAGAATTAGCAAAAAATGAACCAAAATCGAAACCCCAGAAAGTTAATCGAAACCCCACTGAACCAAGCAAACCTTCCCATTCCAAAAGAATAGCCAGAAACAAGTGACTGAACCTCAGGGAGTAAAAGTAACAAGGAAGGTAGGATGTTATTTTTGCAACCAAAGAATCTACCAAAGAAGCAACAAAAGGCAAAACCTGAGCGTTTTGTTCTCCAACTTTCAAATGGATCCACATTCATTTCAACAGCATCCTTTGTAAAAGGGTTCTTTAAACAGGGTGGTGGCATAACACGGCAGCGCAAAGCAATTGCTGACTGTGGGACATAACTGGAACCTTCCCCTAATGCAGTAGGTGTGGTTTTCCAGTCTTGTTTTCATTCGTCTAAGGAGTATCTTTTGAAGATTAGAGCTGGAGATGTTACAAAGCTGCCATCTGTGGAAATCATGGAAAGCTCAGCAAGAAAATTTCATTTTCCCCTCACATTTGTCACTTCAGATTCCTAGTTTTGGAATTGGTGATTGTAAATTGTATTTTCTTTAATCCCTCGAGTTCTTCATAATTTTGAATGCTTTCTTCTGCTGTCTTTTGCAGTAATTTTATTTTCGAAGTTCACAATTTTTCTGCATTAGTTGAATCAGTTTCTTAATTTTCTTAATGCTTAATCAAATGGGAGCTACTCCTTAAGCATCCGAATTGAACCGAATATATTTTCCTAATTATCAGTTTTTCACTCGTAACTCCGAAATTAGGGTTTCCTCCGAAAAACTCTTTTCTTTGTTTACAAATTCTCATACAAATAAAAACTTTGAAATTCGTGTTATTTAATTTAATCTGCTTGGTAACATAGATATTAGATAGATAACATAACTATGTTTTGTTCGAAATAAGACATGGTTAGAAAAAGTATTCGAAAAAGTAAAAGAACGAAAATCCGAAGTATACCAGTTCTTCGAATCAACAACCAACTAAGAAAACAAAGTTAAATTCGATCAAAACTAAACCCAAAAATGGAAAATAACCTAGTATATGTTGATGGGGTTTTCTCTTGCACTCAAATTCTTCAGATCCACCGCAGGCTGCAGCATATCCACCTTAAGAAGAAATTAAAAGAACCCAAAAATGAAACCAGGTAGATTCAGCAACTTACAACACGACATTCACCATTAATACACGACAAAAATAGGTGAACTTCAAGCTCATAAAGCAGGGAAAAGAGGGGAAAAAAGGTTTTAAAAAATATGACTGAGACCTTCTTGCTCTGCCATAACCAAAACCCTAATTTTTTTAGACCTGGAAAAGTTGAGGGAGAAAGAGAGAGAGTGATCTGGAAAAGCTAAGGGAGAAGGGAGAAAAAAAGAAAGGAAAAAGACCATATATTAGTGCGAAGTTTATGCTTTACCCAATTCACTGTACTATCAAATGAAGATCAGAAAGCAAGGATATAGTCTATAATAGGAGGAGACGCGGGAACAAACATACCCAAAATTGGAAATCGAAACACCATTGCATCACATTAATTCACCAAATTAAAGATTATGAATTTGAACATCGAGATAATTTCCTAGTTTCAGCAGCTAATTTACAGCTCTACATAATATTAACAATATCCCAATGGCATATCTGTAATAAAAAAAATTAAAGAAAACCCCAAAATCGAGCTATCAAACGCTAATTCTCTCCTTCACAAAATCTCCAATTCAACTGAACCCCCAAAATCTCAATCTTATTGAGGTTACGAATGGGAAAACAACTAAGACAAATAAATTCGACATTCAAACTCAAATTTTGTATAAAATAACATATTTTAAAATTTGAAAAGTTAAATCAAAATTACTCCTAAACAAACCTTTAATATGTTGGATGTTGGAAGATCGAAGTTAGCTGTTCCTCTAATTTTGATGATGATAAGCCGAAATTGAGTGTTTCGATGAATTTAGAAAGAGAGCAAATAGTAGATTGTATCGAGGGTTAGGGGTTTACAAAGCACTTCGTTTGGCAAACCCTAATGGCGTACAAAGAGGATAGAGGAGAGAGGAGAGATGGAGATGGAGAGGAGAGAGAGAGAGAGTGAAAGTGGCGTGAACCGATGCCACGGACTGTCGATCGAGGGTGAGGAGAGAGAGAGCAGAGACAGATCGTGAGGCTCATGTTAACCCGTAGATGGAGGGTTGAGATTTCTTCTCCCTTAGCTACGTAATTTGCAAGTTTTTGTCACTCAAAGTACTGCTCATATGAACAGTAGCAATACTTCTAACTTTTAAAAGGTCTAGGATAGGAAGAGATTAGGCTTCAACCTTTATGTTAATCACTATCACAAACTCATTATTATACATATACCTTGGACTAATGTTCCTAAAGTGTTCACCCTCTTTTGGCCAATTATGTGCTCTCGAAACAACATGAAACCTAATCTCGCACTCAACTCATTCATAAACGTCAATATGTGAGCAACATTTTTCTTGCATCTTCTAACACTCCCTGCTAGTATCGGGTTGCTAAATGTTCCGATGACCAAAAAGATATTTCTCTAAAAGAACCCTATTTCTCTCAAGAGGTGCAACAGCAGCCTTAGCAAAAGCAGTTAATTCTCCGACATAAATAGGCAACAATCACTTCTCTAACAATTAAACCAGCAACATTCGAAGAAGATGACGATGTTGAACTTTATGATGAACCCATCTCAGAAAGTAAGACAAACCCTGTTCAATTGCTGATTAGATTTGCCCCGAAGTCATGAAAGAATGATAATTAACTAAATTGGAGATTCTTAATTATGACGGACTTGGGTGATTTTCTGGTATTGTGATTGATCTGAATCAATAGAGTTATCAAAGCAAAATGTCCATTCAAAATGTCTCAGCTCAACAAGATTCTATTTTCCTCATTCTAGAGTGTTACCAGTTTACCACCCACAAAATGGCCAAGTTAACATAACTATTTACACACAAAGAAAAGATGTGAGACAAGCTTGATTTGCTATTCAAGGACTCAAGGTAAATTTACCATGATAAACCCAAAACTAATTACACATAAGGAGAAGAAGAGAGAAACAAGTTTGATTTGCTATTTAAGGTAGATTCTTCAAATCTGCTATCAATTTCTTAGATTGAGATCGCAATAAACCAAACATCAAAACCCTAGGATTTTCCAACAACTGAACAAAGAGAAGCCCAAAATATACCAAAACGAATCAGGAAAAAACTTGTTAAAGGAAATATAGGTAGAAGATCCCCAACAAAATCCATCAACTCAGCAAAAATCTTTAAAAATGAACATGAAACAATTGAAATCTCATTAAGAATACAAAATCACAAAGCATGAAATTGAAAGAAACGAAGGTGACGAATAAAAACAGACGAAATGGAAGGATGAAACCAGAACCCAAACACAATTTCGGATTACTAACCTCTTGTGAATGTGAAAGAGATAAGATTGCAGATCTCTATCAAGAGCTATTGAATACCAAAATCCACGGAACAAATTGGCGAGTTGGAAGTGGCAGCATAAAAACAGACGAAATCGCTCGACGGTACACCCCCTGCAAATATTGAAAAACCCCAGATAATTAGGACGATCGGAGTTGATGAACAAGGGCGATACCTGAAAAAATCGATGAAACCAACATACACAAATCCTACGAGGAGATTCAGGAAAACATACGAGGAGAGAGAGAGCGGATGCGATGAGATTCATATTATCCCAAAAACATCAAATAACATGAGATAAAGAAAATAAAAGTTGAATTCATGAAACAAACAGGAACAATCGCGTAGAATCAATCGTATGTTTAAGTTTAATTTATGAAGTACGTAGATCTTAGAAATCGCAATAAGTTAAATTTTACCTCACGAATTCTGACCTCACGAATTGGAAGAAGAGTCGCATTGGTTGTTTTTCTGGGCGATCTTTTCAAGCATTGATGAAGCCTTCAATTCTGCGTGCTCAGCCATAGCCAAAACCCTAACTTTTTCGAGCTTAGATAGATAGATAGATAGATTAGATTAGATGAGAGAGAGAGAGGGAGAGACACAGAGAGGAGAGAGTCGCATACTCGCATTGAAGAGGAGGGAGAAGAAAAGAATTGTGCGGTTGAGATGAGGTGAGAAATGGAGGGCTGAGATTGTCCATTGCAAATGAACAGTGAATTTCACGCTTTTGTCACCCATAACACTATTAAAAGGAATAGTGTAGGGAACTCCACCTTTTAAAAGGTCTAAGATGTATCAAAAGTCAAGTTACGTTGAAGCCACCTGTAAATCAACAGTTGGTTTAATGGAAAATTTATGTTGAACCCACTTGTAAATCAACGGTTGGTTTAATGGAAATTTGAGTCGCTTTTAATTGAAATACTTTGAAACAATCCGCTGTAGCCTGTAGTCAGTGTCTGGACTGGAATTTATCACAATGGATTCATATGGGCCTCGTAGCTGGTGATTCAAAATTATATGGGCCTCCTAGCTGGTGATTCAAAATTGCTTACCATGTTTAATTGCCAGGTGCAATTAATGTTCAGGCAAGTTAGATGTTAAAATTTGTACTCTCCCATCTCTCTTATGTAGTTGCTAGACTTGCTACAATCCAAATTATAATTATTTATGTAGAAAATATGGTAAAAGAGAAATATCCTAATTGCATTCATATAGTCATCTAAAAGTCCAACTTCCTTGGCAAGAAATTAATTGCATTCATATAGTCATCTAAAATCAATGTAGTGATCACTAAAAGGGGGGTGCGGGTGATCTCCCGCTGATTTCTAAACGTCTTGCACAACTCCCTGCACTCATTTACAACATAAATTAAGCATTAACATATTGATTGGCGCATGATTATGTCCAAAGGGCGGATCCAGTGATTTTCAAATCGGGTAGAGCGTGATTACTTAAATAAACCTTGGTCTCGATATTATAACGTCATAAATATTACAATCCAAAATATTGTTCAATATTTAACGTCATAAATCTCAAAATATGAAAATAAATGAGTAAAATTACACAAATTGTCGAAGATATGGCTTGTTGTCCCTTTAATTTTTGATCCAGGTGTCATTTTATATACCCAATAAACAAATAAACTAGCTCTGTTTGGCAATATTAGATGAAAATAAACTGAAATTGATAAATTAGTTGCTTAAGTTGGTAAAATATTTTGGCAAAATTAGTTACTATCAAAATTTTAAAAATATTTTCTAAAATTCCAGTCACCTGATGATGAAAAGGCAAAAATTTGAACTTATCATTTAAGTCATTTTAATCACCTGAAAATTATTCTAAATATAAGAGTGGTGAATAATGAAAAACTTCAAACTTCTAAAAATATAAGAGTTAAGAGTATTGATACTACTTCTAAAAAAAGGTAAAAGAAAATAGAAAATAGGAAGTGGTAAAGAGATTAAAAGAAAAAGGAAAAAGGAAAATGAAATGAAGTCTTCTAATGAAAACGAAAAGAAAAATAGTAAAAAGGGAAGATAGAAAAAGGAGTTAAAAAGGTGAAGAAAAGAAAAATAAAAACAATGACAAGTACTGTACACAGTACAATATATAACGGAAAAAGCAAGGAAAAAAAAAGAAAAAGAAAAGACAATGAAAAAGTAATAAAAAAGACGAAACATGACCCCCCCCCACCCCCATCTTCTTCTTCCTCTTCCCTCGGTATTTTCCCGGGGAAAACTTTCCCCAGCCTTCATCGCATCAATACCCTTGCAATTGCTCAAGGAGATGAGCAGATCATCTTTCTCTCTTCTTTCTCCCAGTTCCGCCTTCATCTCTTTCTTAAGTCTTCTTCTTCGGGTTTTAATTTTCACAAAAAAAAATCGGTTCGGGGGTACTGCAAGCACCTCGACGACCCCTCTCGCATCCGCCTGATTATGTCATATATTTTTTGAGAATTAATTTTAGATTTCCATTGAAAATTGCTCAACATGATTATATCATAAATTCCTAAATTGATACTCCCTCCGTCCCATAATATAAGTCTTGATTATGTTTTTACACGGGAATTAAGGTAAGTGGAATCTTGTTTTATTTGGATAAATAGATTCATTTTTATTGGGAAACACTTACATTGGTTTTTTCTTCTTAGCATAAAATAAAAACTGAACATTGAATGTTGCACGGTTTAATGTGTAGAGAAGTTCAATGGGGATAAAAGCAAGATCGCATTTTGTCATTAATAATGGTGCATTGGGAGTTGAAATTATGAGGACATTTTGGGAATTAAATTATTTTCATGAGGGTATTTTAGGCTAATTATTGATTGAAAATAAAAATAGGACTTATATTTTGGGACATCTTATAAGAGTTTAACCACTAATCCACTACAATTTCAATGCTTAGTGTTTCAAAGTTGTAACGCCCAAAAATACATAACCTAAATAATCACAAGTACTCATAAATGTCACCGAAACCGGACTTAATCCTATGGGCTAATACAATAATAATCCTAAACAACTTTTTAAGAATATATAATATCATATAACTCACCAAAAATAGTCACAATAATATCCATATTATAATCCTCCTTGCACCCGAAATATAGTATACAAGAAACATTGTCGGTATACAAGCGAGATCCATCATCTCCTCGCTATAATTCCGACTCGAGCTTACAATCCTTAAGTAATAGTGACCTAGTAACAGATTTCTAAACCTTTTAACAAAGAATTCTTGCAATAGTTTGACCATACCTAAAACAGAAAAGCAAAACATTATGAGCCGAGGCCCAGTAACAAACTACTCCAGCAGCGTAAATTCATTTCAATTCATTTTATTTGCAATCAGGGGAAAAGAATAATTCAAACAGTCACGAAAACAATATTCATTTTGTTTCACAATAATAATCCATCATTTCATTTTATCAGTTTTTACTCTGGTTGTTGTACATCAATTAGTGCTGGGACGTCTCCCAGACCAGTATGTGTATGCACCACTGTGCAAGGGCCTTGGCCCCGGCATTACCCTACACCAGGAAATGCAGTGGGCCGTGCCCCAAAGAAACAAGTACGGTACGTGCACAACCTTCAGTCGATCAAGTGGGTACAACGGCCAGCTTCTTTCACCGTAATTTATCATGTTAAGTTTCTTTTACCCGAACAAAGGATCGCATATACCTCGCACTAAAGCAACTTTCAGATTTCAGAATATCCCAATATCATTTTCGTGTTCATAAACAAGATCATTTTCGGTGTTCGGTATACTTTAGTAACTCGAGAACTTTCCAAGATCATCTTTAGTGATCGGTGATTATCATATATCATCTTAGAGAATCATATAAATCTCAGAGTACGTAATCAAAACATGTATAAATAATAATCCCGCAATTCAGAAACACAATGTTCATAAATCATTATTTCTGTCGCATATCATATTTTTCATAAAACACGTATGAAGGGAATTGTGGGTACTAGCAGTAGTTGTTACCTCGATTGCAGTGCAATAATCTCCCTTTTATGCTTTTGAGGTCGTCCCACGAGCCCGAGGAACGAGTTCTTTTAAGTTTGAATACGAGCATTTTATAATAAGTTAGTAACTAATTAGGAAGAATTCCTAGTGTTGTTCAATGCACGGTTTTTAGTTTACAAGATATATGAGTTGTAATAGTTTAGCTTTACTAGCGTTTATGCGACGAATTGTTCATACTTTAACATGTTGATGTTATAATAGTTTATCCATGACCTTTTATACTTATCTCATGATAATCTATAGATATTACTTAGAAATCGAACTAAAAGTATTTCCCATATTTTAGTCATATTATCATGTTATAAGCTTAGAATTTAATAGTTGCACTTATATAAGTTAGTTGTTGAAATTATAAGTGATTATAACTTTTAAAGTAGCTTAGGAATATATCTTAAAACATATTATAACTTAAATAATTTAAAGCTTGATAACATAAGTTTTATTATAATCCAACTATAAATATTTACTAACATGGTAATCCAATTTTAAACATGTAATAGTATTAATGTTAGCTAAAAGTATGTTATGAATACTCAAATTTAGGAATATAAGGAAGTTTAGTAACTAAAATCATTTACACTTATAAGTCATGAGTCATAGCTTATAATCTTCACATTGTAAAATCTTAAAACTTACCAAAGCAAAGAAATAAGGAAAGACCAGCACTGGTCTTCCTCAACTCACGCACGAAAGGAAGGAGAAGGAATGGGGGGGTGTTGAATTGGTCTCTCGCAGCCCGCAGGGAGACGGTGGTTCGCGGCAGCAGAGGGTGGCGCAGCTGGTGGTAGCAGACGGCAAGGGAAACGACAAGGCAGGGGGGCGTGCTGGGGTCTTGCGGTGGTGCACAGGGGTGGAGAGAGAGGGCGAGGGTGAGAGGGGTGTTGGGCGAGCAGTGAAAGGGAGGGGTCTGCGGTGGTGGTTCGCCGGCGATGGTAGAAGGCAGGTGGCGCAGCTGTGCAGGTGGTGCACTGGTGATGCGCTGGTGGTGGTTATTGTGCAGCGCACAGTGGTGGTGGTATAGAAAGAAATTTGGAGACATTAGTGGAGGTGGATAGATGATGAATGGTGGTGGTAAGCTTAGGGACAAAGAGGGCGGCGGGGTGTCAGGGTAGGAAAGTAGAGGGGGTGGGTGGTTGGTTTGGAGAAGCTGAACATCAGCTTTCTTCATTCCTCCTTTCTTCTTTATTTTTTTTTAAAAAAAAAAAATTCATAAACCATATTATAAAATCATTTGTCATAATAAATATTATTTTTTTATAACTAAAGTAAATATACTTATTTTAGAAAATAACCTTCACCAGAATAATTTTGAAAAATTTTAGGACGTAATTATGCTAATAAACATAATTAGTAAATAATAAAATGAGATTAGAAATCGGGGTATTACGTCCTTCCCCTTCGAAGAAGTTTCGTCCTCGAAACCGGGAGCTCGCTTGGAACCTATCTCACCGATAACATAATCATTCTTATACAAATTCAATCCACATGTTATACGAGTAACAGGCAATGTCATAAGTCATTTCATAAAATAACCATTCAACTCAAACAACATCATATGACTTTCAATCAAAACATTCATTTCACAAAGATCATATCACCCTAAGAGAAAAGGTGGGGGGTATCTCACTCTCATCCTGTTCTTCCACTTCCCAAGTAGCCTCGGAGGTCGAGTGATTTGCCCACAAGACTTTCATCATATGAATTACGTTACTTCTCAATTGCTTTTTCCTACGATTAAGTATTTCAATCGGTTTCTCCCCATAAGTCAAATCGTTTCATAGATATAAAGGTTCATGTCTGAATATATAGCTCGGATCCGGGACATATTTTCGCAATATCAACATATGAAATACATAATGGACCTTGTCCAAGTCAATCGGTAATGCTAATTCATTCATACTATCACAAAGTTATGCTAACCACGTTATATTCATAACATCACAACATACCTTTATCTTTTATCTTGGGGCTAATTAACGACACGCAAGTTAATACGCCGGTATTACCTTAGAAATATCCTAATATAACGGGAACCTCTCTCGAAACTCAGTCCATTCAATTCATATCATTTTCAAGTTTGCACACGAAATTACGTAACCCCATGGTAAGCATTGTCAACTTAAACCAAATCATCATGCCTATTGTAATACATACGTCTTCTGTTATTCGTCCAAATGTTTTGAGTTGAAAAAGTCAACTATCATTACTGACATATCTCTTATTCGTAAGTCCCATTTTATTTGACTATTTAGAAACACCTTATTGTGGAGCTGGCAAATAGACCGTTTCCCATAAATGATATAGTAATACTTCCTTTTGACCTTTGTATATCAAAACATCCATCAAGTATGCCTCGTATAAGATAAAACTTAAGTTCTTGTACTAACTTTCCACTATGTTATTATTATTATTTTCTTCACAATGAAGTCTCCACATCTCATTAATCACGTAACCCCAAAATCATATCACAAAGGCATATTGAATTCCCAAAACTTTATTTGTATAACCTCTAATAGCAGCCTATACAATGGTCCATCAATTCTACTTAGAAAACCTTAGCCCAAATTTCCATTTATTAACTAAACTTGTCATTAGTTATAATTCTTCTCCTTCGCTAGTCACAAATTTTTAAAGAGCTCAACGTTCCTTGTGTGTATCATAACACAATTTCAGTCATCAAAAATCCTACTGCCAACAGGGCTCTCGTAAGTTCGTACACCATATAAGGAGGAGCTTAAATTCTCGCATCGTATTTTTCACCATGGTATAATTATTTTCTTCCTCGATTGAGTCTCTAAACCTCATTAATCACATAATTCAAATTAATAACATCACAAAATCATGTCTCTATAGCTTTCAATAATTGCAATACACCATTTCATACTTGATCCATCAATCCAACAGAAAAACTTTAGCTCAAATTTCCTTTTATTAGCTTATTTCCCTTTTTTTTTTTCTCAATCACTAATCTTAATCGTTCCTTGTGTATATACATCATTTCATAACACACTAGTAAACATTAAAACTTTCTCCTGTCCCTATAGTAATATTACTTAGAACTTCTCAATCTCGATTTCCAATATATATATTCTCCATTTAGTTGGCATAATATATTCCTGAATCACTTCTTTATCTCGTATCTTATTCTTAATTGTTCAAGACTCTAATCGCGCAACCACAACTTCACTTCTCAACAATATTTTCTATTCACTTTCTTCTCATTTAAGCACTTGAGAATTTTCTATCACACATTCCAACATTATCTCAATAACCACAACAAGGTAATTTGTGACATCACAAAATATTTATCTAATATCCAAACACTGAAACATCTTGTCTGAAATCCTCAAAATATGCTTATCCCAATAACGCTTATTTATAACGTCTTCAAGTAAAATATCCTTATACCCTGCTTATCCTTAAAGTAAGACTTTCATGCTTCACCCATCAATTTGAATGACGTAGTTCTAATCTAAACGCCTAACAATAATCCATCCAACATTATAATGTATTCCAACTTTTAAACTCAAACTCTCTTTGTAGAAGTAATCTTTGTTTACCTTCTAATCCCTCAAGGAAGAATCTTAAACCTCTTTATTTACAAAACCCAAAATTATCGCACAAACCTTCATATGATATTACTCCATGGTTAATGCCATTAGCCCTATAATTAAATATGTGGACATTTATATGCATCAAATTTTGTCCATGTCTCTATAACAATATCATCTAGCAAATTATTGACCAACACTTCTAAATTCCCTAATTTCAGCCAATATCTTTATCATAGCCCCGAAGTTAATCGCTTATTTTTCCACAATGTTGGAACGTATTGTTGACCAAGTTTCCTATCAAGTATTCGAGCTCTTAATTAATTGCTCAAGGCCCTATCAACCCAAATAGTGGTTTGCTTTTCATTGCAACTTCAATTTCCTCAACATTTTCCCTTCTTTTGTATGGGAATTTGATCACTTGAATATATATATTACATGTTTCTAAATTACCTCCAATAATCATATCAAGAGAGTTAACATTGTCTCGAAATATAACTTTAAAACACAAAAATCCATGTCTTAGTAACATATTCAAGGAATCAAGCACTTATTTTCCCCAAATTAATTTTTTTTTTTAATCCAAAATTTTTCGTATGAACTCTCGTAAAATAAAATTCAATCCGAATCATCTTATTGTATTACTCCAAGAAATAATGTCTATAATACGTCATAACATTAGCCTTAGGATAATCCTTCATCAAATTCTTTTAGTAGTCTTAATATCACCCAAAAGTAATATACTCTTATCGTCTATCGACCACAAAATCCCTAAATATTCCCTAACTTGATCCCCAAATATAGCCACTCATGCCTCAAAAGATCATTCATAATTTATTAGTCCCTAATGCCCATATAGTTATCAATCAATCCACAAACCACTCAACATCTAATTCTCCGCATAATTCATATCTGGGCAGAAACCTTAAAATTTTCCTTCAACATTTCATATCTTAGACTCTAATAATTCAAGAATTAAACTCATTCCAATCTCCAAATATTACCTCAAAATATCATATTTCTAAGTTTAAATTCTCATATCTTACATTCTAATGACCCAAATATTTATCAGTTTATCCTCAATTTTCTCAACATCTAAATTCCCAAAGGATCATACCTAGGCGATGCAAAGTCTAAGACTCGCACTTCCGGCTAGGTTTCGGCTCTGATACCATTCTGTAACGCCCCAAAAATACATAACCTTAATAATCACAAGTACTCATAAATGTCAGCTGAAACTGGACTTAATCCTATGGGCTAATACAATAATAATCCTAAACAACCTTTAAGAATATATAATATCATATAACTCACCAAAAATAGTCACAATAATATCCATATTATAATCCTCCTTGCACCCGAAATATAGTATACAGTAAACATTGTCGGTATACAAGCGAGATCCATCATCTCCCGCTATAATTCCGACTCGAGCTTACAATCCTTAAGTAATAGTGACCTAGTAAATGCATTCCTAAACCTTTTAACAAAGAATTCTTGCAATAGTTTGACCATACCTAAAACAGAAAAGCAAAACATTATGAGCCGAGGCCCAGTAACAAACTACTCCAGCAGCGTAAATACATTTCAATTCATTTTATTTGCAATCAGGGGAAAAGAATAATTCAAACAGTCACGAAAACAATATTCATTTGGTTTCACATTAATAATCCATCATTTCATTTTATCAGTTTTTACTCTGGTTGCTGTATATTAGTCGTCGGCCGGGACGCCTCCCAAAGCAAGATGTGTATGCACCACCGTGCAAGGGCCTTGGCCCGGGCATTACCCTACACCAGTAAACTGTAGTGGGCCAGTGCCCCAGTAAATAGTACGATACGTGCACGACCTTCGCCGTCAAGAGGGGGTACAGCCAACCAGTTCTTTCACTGTAATTTATCATGTTAAGTTTCTTTTACCTGAACAGTGATCAGTATACCTCAGTAATTCAGCAACTTTCAGTATTTCAGTAATATCCCAATATCATTTTCAGTGTTCATAAACAGTATCATTTTCAGTGTTCAGTATACTTTAGTAACTCAGGAACTTTCCAGTATCATCTTTAGTGATCAGTGATTATCATATATCATCTTAGAGAATCATATAAATCTCAGAGTACGTAATCAAAACATGTATAAATAATAATCCCGCAATTCAGAAACACAATGTTCATAAATCATTATTTCTGTCGCATATCATATTTTTCATAAAACACGTATGAAGGGAATTGCGGGTACTAGCAGTAGTTGTTACCTCGATTGCAGTGCAATAATCTCCCTTTTATGCTTTTGAGGTCGTCCTTACTGAGCTCCGAGGAACGAGTTCTTTTAAGTTTGAATACGAGCATTTTATAATAAGTTAGTAACTAATTAGGAAGAATTCCTAGTGTTGTTCAATGCACGGTTTTTAGTTTACAAGATATATGAGTTGTAATAGTTTAGCTTTACTAGCGTTTATGCGACGAATTGTTCATACTTTAACATGTTGATGTTATAATAGTTTATCCATGACCTTTTATACTTATCTCATGATAATCTATAGATATTACTTAGAAATCGAACTAAAAGTATTTCCCATATTTTAGTCATATTATCATGTTATAAGCTTAGAATTTAATAGTTGCACTTATATAAGTTAGTTGTTGAAATTATAAGTGATTATAACTTTTAAAGTAGCTTAGGAATATATCTTAAAACATATTATAACTTAAATAATTTAAAGCTTGAGAACATAAGTTTTATTATAATCCAACTATAAATATTTACTAACTTGGTAATCCAATTTTAAACATGTAATAGTATTAATGTTAGCTAAAAGTATGTTATGAATACTCAAATTTAGGAATATAAGGAAGTTTAGTAACTAAAATCATTTACACTTATAAGTCATGAGTCATAGCTTATAATCTTCACATTGTAAAATCTTAAAACTTACCAAAGCAAAGAAATAAGGAAAGACCTAAGATCGGTCTTCCTCAACTCACGCACGAAAGGAAGGAGAAGGAATGGGGGGGTGTTGAATTGGTCTCTCGCAGCCCGCAGGGAGAGACGGTGGTTCGCAGCAGCGAGAGGGGTGCGCGCGTGGTAGCAGACGACAAGGGAAACGACAAGGCGGGGGCGGCTGGGTCTTTCGGTGGTGCACAGGGGAGAGAGAGGCGAGGGTGAGAGGGTGTTGGGCGAGCAAGCGGTGAGAGGAGTGGTCTCGGTGGTGGTTCGCCGGCGATGGTCGAAGGCGGTGGCGCACTGTGTAGGTGGTGCACCGGTGATGCGCGGGTGGTGGTTATTGTGCAAGACACAAGTGGTGGTGGTGGTCTCATGAGATCCGAAACAGAGGAGAGAGAGAGAGAAGAAGCTTTTGTGGATTGTATGTTGTTGTTGTGAGATTTCAAAGCTCAATTACTGAGCATTTATAGAAAGAAATTTGGAGACATTAATGGAGGTGGATAAATGATGAATGGTGGTGGTAAGCTTAGGGACAAAGAGGGCGGCGGGGTGTCGTGGTAGGAAAGTAGAGGGGGTGGGTGGTTGGTTTGGAGAAGCCGAACATCGCCTTTCTTCATCCCTCCTTTCTTCTTTTTTTTTTTTTTTTTAAAAAAAAAAAATCATAAACCATATTATAAAATCATTTGTCATAATAAATATTATTTTTGTATAACTAAAGTAAATATACTTATTTTAGAAAATAACCTTCATCAGAATAATTTCGAAAAATTTTAGGACGTATTTATGCTAATAAACATAATTAGTAAATAATAAAATGAGATTAAAATTCGGGGTATTACAAAAGTAAAACATAATAAAATCTTATAATTATATGTAATTATAAAAACATAGACAAGTTTTTTGATCTCTAACACTTCTATTAAGTAATAACATTATCTTTCCCTAATTCCATTAAAAGTATTATTTTTATCCCATTCCTTATAAGTTTTTATAAAACAATTTATCATGCCATAGTCCAGTTTCTAATTTCGCACTAGGTAAAATATTACGAAAAGCTAATAAAATCAAGGACGAGAATTTTAAATAATAATATATTTGATAATTGTAACTGACATTGGGCATTGCCCTGGTCAAAATACTAGTTAATGATATAAAACGTGTATTGCCAAACGTGAAAAAGGATAACTAAGAACATCTTCTTAGGATGGAGAAAGTATAATTTTTTTGTGTTAGCATTTATATTTATTTAAACCCTTAATAAGATCATGATGCATAAGTGAGATATCTATACAAATATATTAAAAGGCGTGCGTGACAACGTCTATGCGCCACGTGTCACCCTCCTCCTGCCACCAGAAATTTGCCATGTGTCTATTAACCAACAAAGTCAAGTGGTCATTATTTAAAAAATAAATATGCTTAAGCAGGTTCGAACCCCTGACCTTTAAGTAAAGATTTCCAATGAATGACCATCTGATCTAACGTTATTTAGTGATTCAAGTTTGTACAAAATTAGAGATATCCGTTGTAATTATTAGTATGGCAGTGCATACCTACTTCCTAGCCAATAACGTTGTCGGTTTCTTTTGTCCAATAACTCATTCCCTTGCTCCATCTACCCTTTCGAAATTCACCATGAACGTGACTCTTCTACTTCGTAATTAATGGGCTTGTGAATTTCCCTTACTTCTAATCGAATCTAATGTTGATTCGTTGTTGTTATAGAATACGAATCAAACTATGGAGTTCAAAGGTCCAACGCCCACAAAGGTTAGTGAAATTGTTAATCTTAGCGAAATTCCCAATTTAATTCACGAATTACAAATTGAAGTTCAATTATAAATTCAATAATTGCATAATTTTGTAACTGAAATATACCCCCTCTCTATATATATAATGAATAGGGTAATTATATGATTCTTAAACTTTTGTTGATCATCTTGAAGAAGGTATCATCTATTTTGACATTTTTTTGGGTTTTTGTAATAGATAGAACTTTATTTCATAGTATAGGTTTTGATCTCGTGACCTCAAGTTTATGTACTAAAGTTTTAACCACTAGACCAAGTTGTAATTTTTTTTTTTTTTTGATAAATGAAACTTTTTCTTACCCGGGGCATAGCCCGGGACTAATAACTAGTTAATCACATAAATCTATACTATTATTAAACCGTATGGGGAAGTATTGAACCCCACCACGTGTCACCAAATATCCACATACATGTTGACATGGCGCCATGAAAGACCTGACATAGCATCTGTCATTTCGATTTATAGAATAAGTTGTTTATCAGGTTTTCATATCCTAACTATTTACATCAGCAAAGTTCACCATTCTACCACCAAACTGTTGGTTATTCCTCCTTATTTGGAAAAGATCAAATTAGTAAAATAGTAAGAGAAAAAGAATGAGAGGAATGGAAGGGGAGAAAAAGAAGGAGAGTAAAAAGAAAATAAGAGGCAAATTATTTGACGTTAATTTGCATCATTAGTTTATTAGTTATAGGATGATTATAAATATGTAATCTAATTGATTGTTAATTAAGATTCAGAGATAGAATTTATAATCACATTTCAGAAATATAGAAACACTTTACATTTGGAGAGTACACCATCGAATGTTAGTTTATAATTTATAAACACTTTGTGAGTTATTCTATTATACTATAGAGATATAATTGTTAGCCTATTTTGTTTATACACGAAGGGAAAACGAATATTATTTCCGCTGCAAGATTATTTGTGATCTTTCCCAACAAATCGGGTATCGAGCCGGATACGTATATTGTATAAAACAAAATGGAAGATTCGATGGTAAGTCTATCGGGAATGATTAAATTGACGTCGTCCAACTATTCCATGTGGAAGTCTCGAATGGAGGATATCCTTTATTGTAAGGATTTTTATAAACCCATTGAGGAAGAAAATAAACCGGAAAATAAAACTGAAGATGCATGGAAATTGGAAAATCGAAAGGCAGTCGGGTTGATACGACAACATATTGATCAAAGCATTTTTCAACATGTTGCTAATGATACCGATGCCTACAAGCTTTGGAAAAAGCTTCGAGTCAATGTATGAGAGGAAGACCGCTTTAAATAAAGCTACATTGGTGAGAAGGTTGGTTCGTCTTCTATACAAAGAAGGTAAAAATATGGCAGAACACATGAATGAATTTCAGGGCATTGTTAATCAGCTAACAAATGTTAGCATGACAATTGAAGATGAAGTCCAAGCCTTATTACTCCTTAGCTCATTACCCGATAGCTGGGAAACTCTTGTTATCTCATTGAGCAATTCGGCTCCGAATGGTAAACTCACCCTTGACATGGTGAAAGATAGCTTGCTCAATGAAGAAGCTAGAAGGAAAGAATTTGCCTCCACAAATAATCAAACCGAAGCACATGTTGTTGAAAGTCTGGGAGACCAATGTTTAAAGGCTCCCAAAGTCAAGATAAATGGAGAGGCGGATCAAAATCCTAAGAAGAGGTTCACTTGCTTTTATTGTCATAAGGCAGGACATAAGCAATGTGAATGTCGAATATGGAAGCGGGACATGAGATCAAAGAATGACAAGAGTAGTGATAATGAAGACAAGAAAAATGTCACGGCTACAAAAGCTTGGTGACGAAGTTTATTTTGTAGGTGATGACTCATGTTATAACCTTACAAATGAAGATTGTAGTTGGGTGATTGATACAGGTGCTTCATATCATCTAACCGCAAACAAAGATTACTTCACATCTTACACTAGCGGCGATCTTGGTTTTGTAAGGATGGGAAATAATGGATCCTCCAAAATTATTGGTATTGGAGATGTTTGCTTGGAAACCAATGCAGGGATGCAAGCTAACACTACACGATGTTAGACATGTTCCGGATATTCGGCCGAATTTGATCTCACTGGTAAACTCGACGATGAAGGGTATGCAAATCACTTTTCTAATGGAAAGTGGAAGTTGTCGAGAGGCTCGATAATTGTTGCTCATGGAAAGAAGCAACAAACCCTTTATGTCACAATGGGAAGCTCACTCACAGTTGAATGTAGCCGAAGAATGTTCTACCGAGCTATGGCATAAGCGGCTCGGACATATGAGTGAGAAGGGAATGCAAATCCTCACTCTAAGAAACTCCTTCCTTTGAAGGATGTTCATTTGAAATCTTGTGTTGATTGTTTGGCCGGAAAACAACACAGTAGTTTCATTTCGAAGAAATCCACCATCTAGAAGACCAAGTGTTCTAGATTTGGTTCACACTGCACGTATGCTCTATGACGGAGAAATCTCTTGGTGGTGCATCTTATTTTGTCACATTTATTGATGACCATTCTAGGAAAGTGTGGGTCTATCTTTTGAAGAGTAAAGACCAAGTTCTTGACGCTGCTCAAGGAGTTTCATGCAAAAGTGGAGAGAGAAATAAGCATGAAATTAAAATGTGTACGACTCCGATAATGGTGGTGAGTATAGAGGACCGTATGAAGAATATTGCAAGAAGTATGGGATAAAGCTTCGAGAAAACCGTCCCAAAAACGCCTCAACAAAATGGTCTTGCAGAAGGAATGAATCGTACGATTACCGAAAGAGTTCGTTCGATGTTGTCTCATGCAAAGTTACCAAAATCATTTTTGGGGGAGGCGCTTAAAACTCAGGCTCATTTGATTAATCTTTCTCCTTCGGTTCCACTTGATGGTGGTGTTCCACAAACGATATGGTCGGGGAGAAAAATAAACTATGAAAGTTTGAAGGTCTTTGGTTGTAGAGCCTTTGTTCACATCCCGAGGGACGAGAGATCAAAACTTGATAGCAAGACAAAACAATGTATTTTCTCTCGCTATCCCGAAGATGAGTTCGGTTATAGGTTATGGAGTCCTCGCTGAAAGAAAGATTGTCGAAGCGAGAGATGTTGTCTTGTTTGAAGATCAAACCATTGAAGATATACAAAACACAAAGAAAATCTACAACATCATCGAAGAATCACCTATAATCATGAATCCAGCTTCCTTCTCCGGATATAATTGATGATCACGGGGGAGAAGTACACCAAAAAGATCAACCTCACAATATTGATGATGATGAGGATGATAATAATGAGAATGTGGAACAGTTGACACAACAAGAGAGTCAACCACCACCACCACCGGAGTCGAGAAGGTCTAGCAGAGATAAACGACTTCCAAAGAAGACTTGCTAGTGGTGAGTATCGGTTGCTTACCGAAGGGGGGAGAGCCAGAGTCTTATGAAGAGGCTCTAAGAGATAACCACCAAAAAGAGTGGATGGAAGCCATGCAAGATGAGATAAAATCCTTGCATGAGAATCATACATTTGATTTGGTACAATTACCAAAGGGTCGACGAGCACTCAAGAATAAGTGGGTGTTCAGATTGAAAGCTGAAGAAAATAATCCGCAACCAAGATACAAAGCAAGGATGGTTGTGAAGGGGGTTCAATCGTAAGAAAGGTATTGACTTTGAAGAAATATTCTCACCGTGGTGAAAATGTCGTCAATACGAGTTGTTCTAGGCATGGCAAAGATGCATGGATTTAGAAATTGAACAACTAGATGTGAAAACAGCCTTCCTACATGGTGATTTGGAAGAAGAAATATATATGGAACAACCCGAGGGATTTCAGGTTAAGGGAAAAGAGCACATGGTATGTCGTTTAAGTAAGAGCTTGTATGGTTTAAAACAAGCTCCGCGACAGTGGTATCGGAAATTTAAATCCTTTATGAAGGATCATAAGTATCACAAGACGACATCGGATCATTGTGTGTTCGTTAAAAGATTTGCAGAGGGAGATTTTATTATTTTACTCCTTTATGTTGATGATATGTTAATCATTGGTCGTGATAACAATAAAATCGCCAATTTGAAAAAGGCGATGAATAAGTTCTTTGCCATGAAAGACTTAGGACCAAAGAAAAACAGATACTAGGCATGAAAATATCTTGTGACAGAAAAAATAAGAAGTTATGGTCATCACAGAAAGATATATTGAGAAGCTACTCGAGAGGTTTAACATGCATAAGGCTAAACCAAGTAAGTTCTCCACTTGCGGTGTCATTTTAAGTCGAGTTCTCAACAATGTCCTACAAGTGAGAATGAAATAGAAGAAATGAATAAAGTCCCTTATGCATCTCAGCTTGGTAGTTTGATGTATGCTATGGTCTCGTACGAGACCGTATATTGCTTATTCAGCTTGGTGTTGTTAGCGTGTTCCTCTCAAATCCAGGGAAAGAACACTCGGGAAGCGGTAAAATGGATTCTAAGGTATCTAAGAGGCACATCCAATTTGTGCTTATGTTTTGGTTCGAGAGATCCCGTGTTAAATGGTTACACAGATGCGGATATGGCTAATGATGTTGATTCGCGAAAGTCCGGATCGTGCTATATGATGACTTTTGCAGGGGGAGCTATATCATGGCAATCTAGATTACAAAAATGTGTTGCTTTATCAACAACTAAGCTGAGTATATTGATGTGACGAAGCTTGTAAAGAGCTCTTGTGGATGAAGAATTTCCTACAAGAGTTAGGGATTAAACAAGATAAGTATACACTTTATTGTGATAGCCAAAGTGCTATTTATCGGCGAAAAATCCTACCTTCCATGCCCGTTCCAAACATATAGATGTAAGGTATCATTGGATACGAGAAGTCTTTGAAGCCAAGTCGTTGCATTTGGAAAAGATCCATACTAACCACAATGGATCGATATGATGACAAAGATATTGACCATGCAAAAGCTTGAAGTTTGTCGAGTTGAAGCGGGTTTATCAAGAATCTCCAAATAAGTCGAAGGGGGAGATTTGTTGGTTATTCCTCCTTATTTGGAAAAGATCAAATTAGTAAAATAGTAAGAGAAAAAGAATGAGAGGAATGGAAGGGGAGAAAAAGAAGGAGAGTAAAAAGAAAATAAGAGGCAAATTATTTGACGTTAATTTGCATCATTAGTTTATTAGTTATAGGATGATTATAAATATGTAATCTAATTGATTGTTAATTAAGATTCGTAGATAGAATTTATAATCACATTTCGTAAATATAGAAACACTTTACATTTGGAGAGTACACCATCGAATGTTAGTTTATAATTTATAAACACTTTGTGAGTTATTCTATTATACTATAGAGATATAATTGTTAGCCTATTTTGTTTATACACGAAGGGAAAACGAATATTATTTCCGCTGCAAGATTATTTGTGATCTTTCCCAACACAAACTACATTATTTTTATTTGTAAATCTCATGTCTTTAAAAAGATATAGCCATTTCATGTCATATCATCTCTTTAGAAAAAGTTGGAGCACAGCCATAGCCCAACAACTAGGTAGTTGGTGGTTTACAGTTGCTTACAATACCAAATTTCCAGGTGAAATTAATGTGCAAGCAAGTTAGAAGATGATAATCGTGATCTCCTGTCTAGCTATCTTACTATGTATATTCGTCATTTTTTTATGAATCGAAATCGATAATAGATATATGATTATGATGTGTAATAATACAATTTCAAAATGTAATTGTATCTCTATATCTATGTCACATTACCTCTGTACCTCATATACTGATGTGACGCCGCTTTGTCTCCAGGGTCGTCTTATATATTTTGGAGGCCCTGTTCTAATATTAGAAATTGGGCCTAAACTTACTAGCTTTTCCATTCAAATATAGAATTAGTAATTTTTCTTCCAAAAAATTAAACTTTTATTCTTCCACTAGAAGATAAATAAATAAAGGAAAATCCAATGTCTAATATCCCTCCCAAAACAAACAGGCCAAGCAAAAGCAGTAAACGTCATATGAAGATTCAGAACATAATTGTTCTCCATTCTCTTCAATTCCCATAATTATACCTAAATTGTATTTGATATTAATGCCATAAAATTGAGAACTTCCTAACAAACAAACAAAAAGACTTTCACAGTAGCTAATAATTCCTACACTCTTATTTGCAATCTTCACTAATAAAGGAAGTGACAATGCTCCATACTCTCACCAATAACTCGTCTTATGAATTTGTACAGTAGCTTCTAACTTGCTATTCAACTAGTAATGGCTGAATATTGATTAGTTTGGTCAAGAACAGTTGAAGGGGAAAAAAAATTCTCTTTAAGCGAGAGTTGACTGTCCAAGTTGAGGGATTTTGTATACTCCAGATTTAATTGGAATAATAAATACGAGACCTAAGGAAATTTCTCTACTGCAAAACATAAATTCCGTTGGTGCATGATCAAATCATGAGAAAAAATATACTTCAATTAAGGTAAATAAGGAATGCTTGACTATCCTATCAATATAGGAAGGAGGAATTAAATGTGGCAGGAAAAGGGAAATAAAATCAGTCTTAATTCTTGTCAAAATTAAAAGCTAGAAAATGGGAAGATGGGATTTCAGAGTAGAAAAAAACAAAAGGCTTTGTTTTCCCATATTTTTGGGCCCTCAAATTGGTGAGGCCCTGTGCAAATGGTCTGCTTGCACAGGCCATTCACCAGCCCTGTTTGTCTCCAACATGAATTTATATGCTAATATGACTTACTCTTAGAAAATTATTTAAAATATTGCATAAGAGGTTTCGAACTCGTGAGGTCGAAACCTCTTACTTAAAAATGACATTGTCTTACCATTAAAATATGACTTGTACTTGTGATAAAATGCCAATCCTAAACTATACATTAGTTTTATCTTATTAAATTATCCAAGCTATCGTCACCCCTTTGTTAAATTAAATTATAAGGATTAACAAGTTTTTATGATCAGGAAGATACGGAAGAGTCATTAATGGTATTTTTTGGAGAATAGGAAGAGACGAAGAAAAACGCCATATAAATTAACCTCTTTGAATCAACATCCAACGTTACACTCGATAAATTAGAAAGGAACAACCTGTAATTAGATTTTTTTTTTTTTTATTGGGCGGACAACTATGGCCCCGTTCTTTTGGAATGTGAGAAACTGAACTGAATTAACTAAAACAAGCGATAATAATAATAATAATAATAATAATAATAATAAAATTATAATAATAATAAAATTATAATAATAAAACGATAATAAAAATCAAGTAATAATAATATTAATAATAATACAAAAATAATTTTAATAACAATAAAAATAGTAATATTTAAAGCAAAAATAATAATTAAAACATTGAACTGAACTGAACTGAACTGAACTGAACTAAACTGAACTGAACTGAACTGAACTGAACTGAACTAAACTAAACTAAACTGAACTGAACTGAAAAATAAGTATAAAAGAACAGGGCCTAATAGAATTGAACCATTATGGAGCCCTCAACCATTGCTCAGCCTACACATGGCCTTAATCGCCCTTACAAGATCCAACTACTAGTTTAGATTTAATAGAGGGATTTCTAAGATGATGTGCTAAATGACCTCTATCACATAGCCCATCATCGTCGATGGCTCAAAAAACTAAATGTCAAATTTATTCGAGGCAATCAAATCAACTATATTTATTTCATAGAAAATATATTTTAGTTTTTTGAAAATGATGCATAGTATCGGCCATAATTTTTATAATTATTATTCTCTCCATTCCAAAAAGATGTTCTCATTTATTTATTTCATGTTTGTCAATACATGTTATGTAACATTATATCTTCCTCTCAAAAAAAAAATGTAACATTATGTCTCAATTAACAAGGTACAACCTATTTGAAAACCCAAGCCTCCTCCTCTCCCCTTTCTGCTCTTCCTTCTCAAAAAACCCTAATCCTTCTCTTCTGATTTGGGGCTGCCATCATCCTTTCGATGGGCCCCCAATTCTTCTTTTTTCTTCTAGTTTTCATTGTTTTTGTTATTAATAATCTTCCATTCTTTCTCTATTTGAGAGTTTTCTACCCAATTGTCGGGTTCTTTCTCTCCTTTCATGGGAGTTTGGAGTTTAATTTTATTCTCTTCCCACGTGAAAGTTTAAAAGTTGGCATGAGAAATTGTTCTTATTGTTTGAAGTTCAAGACCATCAACATCGAAGTATTGGAAATTCGGATGCGGTCAACCTGATTAAATCAAGAATTTTCTTCCCCAAACTATGTCAGAATGATAAACTTCCCCATCAATAGCTGCATGATTCAGCAAATACAAGGGGGCTGCGCTGTATTACTCGATCTGGTTCATTGTAGTTTATTCGAAGACGAATTTGATTTGATCTTGTCTGATTATATCTTATTTTTCTTTAATACTTATTGTAGATGCCGTTTGACCTTCAATTAATGAAAATTCTCTTTCAAAAAAAAAAAATGTAACATGATATCTTTAGCTAAATATTAGTAAAAATTACAATAAAAGTTTGATTTTCGTAGTTCATTGAAATTAATCAAACAAGACCTACATAATTATGTTTTGTCTTATATATTAGAATTTGGAAAAAATTTAGAAGACTGCAAATAGAAACATCTTTTTATTAGAATGCAGAGAGTAAAAGGCTTGAACTTATAAACGTGGGTATACTATCTATACAAATATATTAAAAGGCGTTCCTATCAAAGGAACGGTGCCACGTGACACTTTTCTCAAAACTTCAAATACACATGTTTATGATCTCATTTAAAAATAATAACAATATGTAGCTACTATTACTAGGAATCAAACACATGACCTTTGAGATGAAATGTGAGAGTTTAACCACCAATCCACTACAATTTTAATTTTTGATGTTTTAAAGTAAAACATAATAAAGTCTTATAATTATATGTAAACTATGAAGACATAAACAAGCTTTTTGATCTCTAACACTTTTTATCCCCAATTCCTTAGATTTTTTTTTTAAAAACAACTTATCATGTCATAACGTCCATTTTTCAATTTCGCATTAAACAAAAAATAACGAAAAGCTAATAAAATCAATTATGAAATTTATGATAATAATATATTTGATAATCAGTAATCGACTCGAAGACCGCCTCGAATCAAAATACTAGTTTCATATTCAAAGTTGAAGTTAAGAGTCTCCAATTTATAATTCCAGCTAGTTGGCTATTTCTCGTCCTCAAAATTGGTTTCAACTTTATTCGTCCCCCTTTCCTCAAGGCTCAAACAGAGGTGCAATGTTTTAGTAGTAATGAATAATGATAATGATTACTATAGGATATGGTGGCGCCGTGGCGGACTGGTAATTTGGTCAGTCTAGTGGGATGGATATATGGGATCATCCATGTACCACGTTATTTATATACTACTTTCTCTAATTTTTTTTAATCTACAAACTATTTTTATACTACTCTTTTTGTTTCAAAATATAGTGTTTGATTTTTATTTTGAATGTTCCAAAATATAGTGTTTGTTTTATCTTAAAATAAATTTTTTTTCCTAGTATATTCTCATTGCAAAAAAAAAAAAAAAAAAAAAAAAAAAAAAAATCCTCATCTCATATCCTCATTTTATCATGGAAATTGTACCCATAATTAATGTTGTTAAATAAAATATGACATTTTTGACTCTTTTCTGTAAAATTTCTCTTTCCTTAATCCCCATCATTCACTCTCATTTTGTTGTACCCATTTAATGTTTCATTATTATCTTATATTTTACTCCCTCCGTCCCATAATATAGTGCTCACTTCTCATTTTTCACAAGAATTAAGGAAAATGGAAGGAGTTTTAGGATTTCACAAAAACATATATTTAAGTAAATGTTTATTGGGTATCTTTGTCTTGGAACTAGTTTTTTTCTTCTTTTTCCTTTAAAATAAAATGAAAGAGCAATAAATGTTCCTTGGAATGATGTAAAACAATAAATAGGGGCATCATATTTTAAAAGAAAGGTAGGGGTATTTTGTAAAGTTTTATGTAGAAATGAAGGATAATTTAGTCCAAACAAATTGATAAAAAAGAAATAGGCACAACTTTTGGGCCACCCAAAAAGGAATGCAAGCACTATATTATGGGACGGAGACAGTATTAAACAAGATCTCGTTATATTCCTCTCAGATTCCACTTTACCTTAATTCCCGTGAAACGAGATAATCAAACACTAAATTTTGGGACGAAGGGATTATCAGTTTGGAATATGGGTTTTAGTTTTGTCCAATCAAATTTCAATGTAATAAACCACGGTACTCAACAGGTGTTTTCAGTTTTGCTTTTTATTTTATTTTATTTCACACAACTAAAGGCGTACATTCAAATAGTAATTTTGTCATACAAAAAGCGATGCTTTTTGCATTTATAATCTATTTAATATTATGTACATCCAAAATCTATTATGATCGGATTTTGCCAATTGCATGTATATAACATAATTGCACATCCAAGAAGTATGTTTGTACATTGAAACGATAGGTTTGAGTGCACATCCTATATCTATTTGTATTTTACACATTCATAGTTTCTTGTACATCCATATTATATTTTATGTCTTGTACATCCAAAAAACATAGTTCATACATCCAAAAAATTTCTTACACATCTACTCCGTATAATTTTGTTGTTGAATATCCGAATAATATGTTTGTACATCCAAATTAAAACAAAATTTTATTTGCCATAAAAAAGGAAAAAAAAAAAACTACACTATTCTATTTGGTACCAAACAGTTTAATAACTGGCCTTTTTATTACTTTTCTTTTCTCTCATACTTCTCTCTTTTTTTCTTCCCTCTCCTTCTCTTATGCTTTTGAATTTTTCTTTTATTGTGGTGAGAAAGAAAGTGAGTGAATTAGGGTCTGTTCTACTCAACTTATTTTTGCCTATCTAAACTTATTAGAATTTATCTGAACTTAACTGAACTTATCTGACCTTATTAGACCTTATCTGATCTTATTATTGCTTATTTTATAAGAGTGTCGGACCTTATTTTTTTCGCTAAATCAACTTATCTAAACTTGTTAATTAGCCCTTGTACCTTATCTCGAACTTATCTAAATTTAATCGAACTTAAATGTACTTATTTTTTTCCGATAAAGAATGAAAATAAGGTGAACAAAATAAGTCTCTTTAATAACTACTAATAATACAATAATCTACTAAAAATAGACTATTAATACTCCATTTATTTCTGGTGAGCTATCTATCGAATGGGTACAATAAAAGCTGAAGGCAAAAAGTCTAAAAGGTGGAATTTGTAATTCTAGTGTTGTGGTCCACGAATCCACATGCAGAACAAGTGAACAACTAACCACTATGCTCACATTATAATAATTCACTAATTATGTACGAGTGAGGATGTTAGCTAAGATCTTATATGTGGCCCTGCGCTCATGTAATTCATTAATACGATGAAGCTGATGTGACATGTCAGGGAAACGCAGCTGGCCGACGAATACGATTTAGATGAATTACTACTATTTTTAGTCATGCTTCTTGCTTATGATATTTCTATATATACTGGTCTTGTTTTGGCAAATTTACTGTGCCTCGCTGCTTCTTCAGTGCCCCATATATAGGAGAGAGTGAACAGTGTAGTATACTAGTATGGCGTATACTCCGGGCATTCTTACGCACTGGCCATGGGAGTATCTTGGTAACTTTAAGGTTCTCTCTCTTTCTCTCACTTTCTCTTTAAGCACCTAATTACACTATATTTAATTTTATAACGTTGTAAAGTAGAATAGCTTGCATGGCTTTGCATGATAACGAAAATTATTACTTGTGCCTTATGGCACGATCCTAAAATAAAAAGTAACAAAATCATGGCGTTGTATGTATACCAAGCGATATTTAAGATGAGTAATAACTATAGGTTGGTGATTAACAAGGTCGTTTTATGTTCGCGTTGATAATAAACCCGTTAACCCAAACTCACAACTCAAACCTAACCCAACCAGGTATACAAGTTAGAAAGCTAAAATCTAACCCGACCTACATACTACGTACTCACCTTATGGTCGTATTACCAGTCTAACCTATTTAATCCTTATAACACTATTATTATGTAATTAAATTAATTGCTTAAAATTACTAAATTAACATATTGACTAAGAAAAAACTGCTTACTCAAATTGTATTAAAATAATTGCGATCTTCAATTTCAGATGTTTTTTTTTTTTTTGGCCAAATTTCACATTTATTAATATAATGTTTTGGGATATCACATATAAGTGAGTAATATGAGACAAATTAAGTTACTTTTCGGGTTGAAATTTCCAACCTTAACCAACGTCGTTTAGTTAATTAAAAGGAGCTTATTGTACGTGTTAACTCACTTAATTAAATGGTTTGGAAAATCCCGACCCTAATCAATTATTTTCGGGTTGGTGAGATTATAGCAAAGTGACAACGAGAGAAGCTAGCTAGCAAGTGATTTCACTGGCCTATCTATTACTCCCTCCTTTTTTTGTTGTTCTTCATATTTGGAATCTTGACATACACTTTTCACAATTAGAGAGTATATTCTAAATTATTTTCAATATATAAGAAAAAAATATAGTCAAATAGGGTCTTGTTTGATTCGTCTCAATGAGTATTTTATTTATATTCAATCGTTATATTTTTTGCTAATATGCAATAAAAGATATTTAAGGTCAAAAGAACACATTCAAAAATGCGCATATTCAAAATAGGAAGAACGAAAAGAAACAGATGGAATAGCTAGTAACTTATAAGAGACTTGTGTTTGAGTTCCTACAAGGAAGGTTTATTGACCTAAGCCTGCTAAGGATTCAATGAATTATAAATATCATGAGCATTTGGTGGGAACTGAACAATCATGCACTCTTAGTTTGGGCATATTTGGGATGGGAGAATAGGGGTAAATAGGAGGTAAACACTAAAGGATGAGGTTTTGATTGTTTGAATAACCAAGGAGGGACTAGGGAGGGGTGAAAGAAGGTACTATTACTCTCATATTTGGGATAATAGTTATAGTATGACTCCAAGGGCGAGGATGAAGCGCTATTACCTTCATTTGAAGGCACGCATATCTTTAATCATGGTCGGCTTGGGATGGCAATGCCCTTGAATTTTGAGGATGCCATATACTCTCTCCGTTCTTTTTCAATAGTCACACTCCACGTTCCGGCTATATTTATTTTTAATATTCACACTACTTTTACCATCATTTTTACATTATTCAAAAGGGGAAATTGTAATCATGTCATGTGATATCTTGTTTGATAATATGTATTTTCAAAATATCATCTTTTTATAAAATTCACAAATACATAAATAGCGATATTAATGTTCAAAGATATACATTGGCAAACATGAAAAGTAAAAGAGGAACTACTATATAAGAACAGAGGGAGTACCTATCAGTTCATTCCTCTCGTAACACTCATTTCATTCTAGTTTATAAATGCACTTTAAGTCTCTTTTTGGTAAAAAAAAAAAAAAAAAAAAACTTATATGGACCTGGTCCACACTAAATTAGTATTTAGTGTGGACCTAATGTTATTATATGTGAGTTATGAAAAAAGGGTCACTATATCAAAAAAAAAATATATATATATATAAAAGAGGAGTTGGAATAGATTGTAAAGGGTGATCGAGTAATTGACTATGTGAGGAAAAAATGTTACTATATGTTATAAAATGAAAATTTCATTATAATAAACTAATGTAAGAAGGAGTAACTATATATAAAAAAAAATTGTCACTTTGTTAGATAATAATAGCTTAGTGTAACTTAAGATTTTAAAAGGTTAGTATATGAAAATAAAGGATCACTATGTCATATGAATGGCTTTGTGCCTTTTCGTCAATAATTTAGTGTGGATCGGGCCCATCCAAGACTACCTCTTTTTGTGCCAACTTAATTTGATGTGAACTTTTTTCTCGATATCAACTTGTGTATAACTTTTGTTTCTTTTTTTTTTTTTTGTTCTTTGGGTGAAGTATGTTATAGTGGCACCTTTTGCAATCCACAGCATATACTTATTTGCGGTAGGGGCAGAGGAGAGAGATCTTGGGTACCTTGCTATACTCCCTTTTATGCTATGGAGGATGCTTCACAACCAAATTTGGATCAGTTTCTCCCGGTATCGAACAGCCAAAGGCAACAACCTCATTGTTGACAAGAGTCTAGAATTTGAGCAAGTTGACAGGGAAAGAAATTGGTACACTTGACAACTCAGTCCTTGTTTTCTACATAATCTTGATATTTCCTCTTTCACTTGTATTTTTAGACCATATACATTAAGGGCACTAAAAAATGAAGGTTTTTGTGTTATATAGGGATGATCAAATACTGCTAAATATAATTGTTTTCTATGCCGCCAATCGAGGAATGGAAGCTGCAAAAAACGTGCCCTTGTTTAGGATGGATGGTTTGCTTTATGCGTTCTTACTTCACATGGGTCCTGTGGAGTTTCTCTACTACTGGTTACATCGAGCTCTGCACCATCACTTCCTCTACTCTCGATACCACTCTCATCACCATCTTTCAATTGTGACCGAGCCCATCACTTGTAAGTCACATGAAGTTAACTTTTTTTTTTTTAAAGAGAAAATTCATTAATTAAAGGCCAAACGGCATATACAATAGGTATTAAAGAAAAACAAGATACAATTAAACAAGGCTAAATCAAATTCATCTTCGAAGGAACTACAATTAACCAGATCTAACAATACAAAACAGCATCTTGTATTTGCTTTGAATCAAGCAGCTATTATTGATGAGGAAGTCTATCATTCGATGTAGTTTGGGAAGAACATTCTTGACCGAGTCATGTTGACCGCATCCGATATTCTAATACCTTCATGTTGAGTCTCGAACTTCAACCAATGAGAACAATTTCTCATACCTAAAAACAAAAAAACCATACTCACTACGCCCATAGGGGAGAATGAGATTTCCAAAACAGAAACTAAAGACCCCATAACAGGGTTCGAAAAGATCTAATAAAGAGAGACTAATTTATTAAGCAAAACAAGAAAATGAATTAAAAACTGAAAATAAAAGGGGAAAAGGGGCTTACCATGGATGAAATCTTCCATGACATCCCCTAAATGATGAAGAAGGGGTAGGGGAGGCTAGGGTTTGAGAGAGAAAGAGAGAGGAGCACATGAAGTTAACTAAGGACAAGCTATATTATACTCCATACTATTATATCTATAAATTCTGTAAATTTTATTTGTAAGTCCTATAATTTGTTTTTTGGATTTTTTGTCAAAAACCACCTTATAAAACATGAAATTTGTGAGAAACCACCTTATATAATTTTTTTTGCGAAAACAAACCTTAAACAAAAATTTTCTTGCGAGAACAAACCTTATGTCTTATTCCGATCATTGATCCAAGGTTCCGACATTCACCATGTTATGGATTTTGTTGGGTTTAAAAAGTCACTTGCCTCGCACATCACATGGTGAATGCTGAAACCTTGGATCAATGATCGGAATAAGGCATAAGGTTTGTTCTCGCAAAAAACAAAAATTGTGTAAGATTTGTTTTCACAAACAAAAAAATTATATAGGATGGTTTCTCACAAACTTCATATTTTATAAGGTGGTTTTTGACAAAAAAATCCTTATTTTTTGTTTCTCATTGTTGTTGAGTGCAGCGGTCATTCATCCATTTGCTGAACACATAGCATACTTCACTCTGTTTGCAATACCAACGCTATCGACTACGTTGGCTCGAACCAGCTCCATAGTTTCCTTATTCACCTATGTCACTTACATTGACTTGATGAACAACATGGGCCATTGCAACTTCGAGATCATCCCTAAACGGTTGTTCAGCATATTTCCTCCCCTCAAGTATCTCATGTATACTCCCTCGTAAGTATATATGCTATAAGTTTGTTTAGCATAAATGGATTTGTTATTGTTTGATGTAATCCAAGCCTGTATTATGACTTATGAGTCATTTCATGCTTCTTCCATTTTAAGATACTTCTTTTTCAAACATCACTCTTCGTGAATTTTGTCCATCAAATTTCACCAATAGGCAATATATAAGAAAAAGTAGTCATGTACGTACGTAGGATGTTGTTAGAATTAAAATGTAAATTTTCATAATATTAATCTTTTATATTTCTACTCATTCATAATCAACGATATATGTGAATGGTCAAAGTTGTTATGCTGTTTTTTATATGCAAAACCAGGTTAAAAGTTGTTGTGCTTGATTATCTTAAAAATAAAATATAAAAGCTCACAACGTAACTATCCTGAAACTGAACAAGTATAACACTAAAGTTTGATACTTGTTTTTCGGTGGTGACAGGTTTCACTCTTTGCATCACACTCAGTTTAGGACAAACTACTCACTTTTCATGCCATTCTATGACTACATCTATGGAACAATGGACAAGTCTACAAATACTCTTCATGAAACTTCTCTTAAGAAGGCAGAAGATATTCCAGATGTTATTCATCTTACACATCTAACAACACCACAATCTGTCTATCATCTTAGGTTAGGGTTTGCTGCCCTTGCCTCGGAACCCCAAACCTCCAAATGGTATCTCTGGCTTATATGGCCTCTAACATTATGGTCCATGATCTTGACATGGATATATGGTCGGACATTTGTCATCGAAAGAAACACCTTCAAAAAGCTCAAGGCGCAGGCATGGGCTATTCCACGCTATAGGATACATGTAAGTTTATTTCAGCTATACTTATGTCACTTGAATTTGATAGTATTAGTGAATGGTACATGTTCAAATGCTTGATGTTAAAATAATGTAAAAAATCTAGAAAACTTATTAGCAAAGAATCCTAGTGTACGGGAGCCTACAAACTCCCTCATACTTGTCGGTGGACGATTGTACGCCGGCAAGTGTTTGTCGGCATGACCCAAAAGTTGCCCTAAAGGGCATGATCAACATAGTTGACAAAGTTATGCTTGGCGGCCTGACAAATATCTGTCAGGCTGTCGGTCTGACATCATGTCTGAGAAGTGACATATACGTGTACGATTCTGATTATTTAGTACACGTGTAAAACCCAGATTCCCCCCCATGGGGAACCGACCTATTAATATTCTACTATAAATAGCCCACCGGCACTAACTCCAAGGTACGTAATCACTATTCACCCACCTACTTTACCTGTACTTATCCAACGTACTTTGTCTGACTTATGCATCGGAGGGGGCTTCCTCGGCAACCCCCCGAGGTCAATCATCCTTGCTCATTGTGCAGGTATCCCGACTAGGGCTGTTCACCGGTCCAAGACCGGACCGGACCTGCTTGGACCGGTGGACCGGATTTGTGGGATTTGGTGGACCGGGGACCGGACCTGATTTTTCCGGTCCGGTCCAGGTCCTGACCGGAAAAAATCAGGTCCGGTCCCGGTCCGGACTGTTGGACCTGATTTTCGATTTTTTTTTTTTTTTTGGATTTTAAATATTCTATTTGGACCTGTTTTGATAATTTTGGACCTGTTGGACCTGTTTGGACCTGTTAGACCTGTTTGGACCTGTTGGACCTGTTTGGACCTGTAAAAATGAATTGGGCTGGCAGTTTAAAAAAAAAAAATACTAAAATTCCGGGTTCCGGTCCGGACTCGATTTTTCCGGGTTTGGACCGGACCGGACCGAAACCCGGAATCGTCACTTTCCACGGGACGGGGACCGGACCGAGGAATCTCGGTTCGGTCCGGTCCAAAAATCCGGTCCGGTCCGGTCCAAATTCCGGTCCGACCCACCCATGTGAACAGCCCTAATCCCGACAATCCAAAGCATTCAATATCGGCATACTCAACGTCGCCAAGCTTGATCCAACCTCCATAGGCCGTCAAACCCTTGACATCCACTGTTTCATCATACCCGAAACAATTGGCGCTAGAAGGAGGGGCATGGATCCCAACCCCACCGGCAACGTTGATCCCGGCAGCAACCCTGTCACAACTAATTATGGCGGTCTTATCATCAACCCTGATCCCGTTTATGTAGAGGATGAAGAGCCTGACTCACCTGAACCTGATCCCATAACCCCAACGGGTCCACACCACCGAGCGCCATCCTCTGGCATCGCTCGATTCACTCCAGAACAAATCCAAGCTGCCAGGGCGGTACTCGACGTCGTAGCTTCCTGCAATCAGATTAGCAGCTCGCCAAGTAAGCGCCCTGGAAGGGTTGTTGTGATCGGGATGGCAACCCATTGAGAAGAACGAAGCCTTTCACTCACGATGGGCGTCGCCTGGAAAGGGAGATGGCGGAAGCAGGTTATGATGAAGAAACTCTCCAAACAGAAGAAGATGGAGAAACCGACAAGTATACTGAGCCCGTTTACGATGACAAAGAAAGCACTGTGAGGGAAACAAGAAGTAACACTAGCCTACATGGTAGGACATTCAGTACCTACTCAGGACGGCAGCGAGCTCCCATCACACCTAGGGGTTCACCCTTCATCAGAGAAATTCTTGAAGAACCTATGCAACGTATCAAGATGCCATCATGTAAGTATGACGGCACAACAAACCCAGTTGATCACTTGTCGGCATATGAGGGGCATATGCATTTGTACACTCAATCAGACGCCATCTAGTGCAAAGTGTTTCCGGCAACTCTGTCGGGTTTAGCACATACGTGGTTCAGAAGCCTGCCCCCGGCATCCATCACTGGCTTTTACCAGCTGTCAACGGAATTCCAAACGCAGTTTGTCAGCAACAAAAGGCGGGAGAGAACTACTGGAGAACTCATGGCTCTAAAGCAAAGCGAAAATGAAAGCCTCAGAGATTTCTTGGGAAGATTCAATGGAGAAGCGGAAACAATACCTAACTTGCAACAGGAAGTTGCCGTACTAGCACTAATGTCGGGACTGAAAGATGGCGACTTCATAAGCTATTTTGGAAGAAAAAGTTTGAAGACCTTGGCGGCTGTACTAGGAAAGGCCAACGAATTCATAAAAAGTGAAGAGTTTGACCGAGCCTCGAATATCAGGAGAGGTAATTCTGATACCGCCAAGGAGGAAAAGCGAGGTAGCTAAGGCAAGAAGGAGACCAAGAAAGAGGTTGCTCCCACCAATGTCCTTAAGGGCAAGGAGAAGAAAGAAAAATTCGAGAGCTATACGCCTTTAACTAGGCCCAGAGCGCAGATATTCGCCATGCACAAGGATGATGACAAGTGGCAGCGCCCCCAAAGATGTTCCATAAGGGCCGCGATAGAAATAAGTGGTGTGATTTTCATAAAGATCACGGTCACGTCACCGAAGAGTGCAAGGATTTAAAGAGTAATTTGGAAGATCTGCTAAGGAGAGGGTATTTTACCCAATACAAGTCAAGGCAAGAAGCTAGCCGGCATGATTCAAGCCGGCATGATCAAGATCAGAATCCCGTTGAGGAAATTTAGAGGAACACCCCAGTTCGAGACAGGTTGACGGTTATCCACGTCATAGCTGGCGGCCCTACTTATGGCGGGACAGCTAGTGGAGCCAAAGCAAGTTTGAAGGAATACCGTCATCAGGTTAATCTACAAGAGACTCATCGTTGGCCACAGCCGCCAACTATGCCAACAGTGACCTTCACGAAGAAAGATTCAGAAGGTATAATCTTCCCACATGACGACCCTCTCGTCATTACCTTGAATGTGGCAAATTGCGCCATTCACAGGGTACTGGTGGATGGCGGGAGCTCAGCCAACATATTGTTTATGGCTGCCTTCAACAAGATGAACATCGGCATTGAACACTTGAAGGGAGTGAGCTATCCTGTAACAGGCTTTACAGGGGCCTCCGTCATACCAAAAGGATCCATAAAGCTGCCGGTCAAAATCGGTTACAACGAGCAGGCCAGAGATTTAATGGTGGATTTTCTCATAGTGGACGTTCCGACAGCATTCAATGCCATAATCGGACGCCCGCTAATTCATGACGCACAAGCAGTGGTGTCAACGTACCATTTGACCATGGTATATATGTCTAACGCCGGGCAACCAGAGAGACTTAAAGGCAGCCAAGAGTCGGCTAGGTCATGCTACCACACCATGATGAAGGGGACAAGCCAAAAAAGGAAAGCGGAAGGCGAAGGTAGCGATGAGACCGCCAAGAGAGCATGTAGCCGACAAATCCCTGAAGACAAGAAAATAACCAGTGAAGAATTGCAACCTCGACCACTTGAAACATGTCGACCTGCGGGCGAAACTGAAGAAGTTGAGTTGATCAGCGGCAACAAAGAAAGAACCGTCAAGATTGGAGCCGACATGGACCAAGGGGTCAAAGTAAATTTGGTAACCTTGCTCAGAGCAAATGCAGATGTGTTCGCCTTCTCCGCTGATGAGATGCCGGGCATAGATCCAAAAGTAATGGTCCACCATCTGAACGTTGACGAGGCGGTTAGACCCATCAAGCAGAAAAAGAGAACTTTCTCGGCAGAGAAAAACAGGGCTATAAAGGAGGAAATCGACAAACTTTTGGCGGCGGATTTCATCGAACCTTGTGACTACCCGTCATGGTTGACGAATGTAGTAATGGTCAAGAAGGCAAGTGGACAATGGAGAATGTGTAGAGACTTTACAGACCTCAACAAAGCTTGTCCAAAAGATTGCTACCCACTGCCAAGAATTGACCAGCTTGTCGACTCGACCAGTGGACACGCCATGTTAAGCTTCATGGATGCTTATTCGGGTTATCATCAGATAAGCCTGTTTGAAGGGGACAGAAAGAAGACGGCATTTGTTACGGATGCCGGGGTATTCTGCTATAAAGCGATGCCTTTTGGGTTGAAAAATGCTGGGGCCACATATCAAAAACTGGTCGACAAAGTATTCGAGGCTCAAAAGGGGAGAAATGTGGAAGTGTATGTTGACGACTCCATAGTAAAAAGCAAAACAGAAAGAGATCACATAAAAGATTTGCAGGTGACATTTGAAACATTGAGGCGTTTTCAGATGAAGCTGAATCCAAAGAAGTGCGTATTCGGTGTTAAATCTGGCAAGTTCTTAGGTTTCCTAGTTAGTGAAAGAGGAATTGACGCCAACCCCGACAAGATAAAGGCCGTCATAGATTTACCATAGCCCAAAACTGTGAGAGACATCCAAAGATTGACTGGGAGAATGGCAGTATTGACCAGGTTTATCTCCAAGTCTGCCGACAAAGCTTTGCCTTTCTTCAAGATTCTAAGAGGAAACATAGAATTTAAATGGGGAGAGGAGCAGGCAAAAGCTTTCACCATGGTTAAAGAGCATTTGAGCAAGCTGCCTACCATTGCCAGGCCACTGCCACAAGATAAATTACAACTGTACGTATCGGCCACGCCGAGAACAGTAGCAGCATTACTCATCGTGGAAAAGGGCAAAGAACAGTTGCCGGTCTACTTCGTCAGTCACGTCTTGAACCCGACAGAACAAAGATATCAGCTAATTGAGAAGCTAGCATATGCGGTGCTGGTGGCGGCAAGGAAGTTAAGGCCATACTTTGACGCACACTCAGTCCAAATTTTGACGAACCATCCCCTAGAGAAGGCCCTGCATAAGCTAGAATCCTCTGGCAGATTGTTGAAATGGGCTATTGAGTTGTCGGAATTCGAGTTAGAATTTAAACCCAGATCTGTAATCAAAGCCCATGCCTTGGCGGATTTCATCGTGGAGGCAACATATGAAGAAGAGGTGGAAGAAATTGGCATTTGGAAAGTATCTGTGGACGGCTCATCTGCTCAGCATGGATCAGGCACCGGCATAATTATAACATCACCAGAAGGGCATGTGTTTGAATATGCCATCAGATTCTCGTTTAAAGCCTCGAATAATGAGGCAGAGTATGAAGCCACATTGGCAGGCTTACAGTTATGCTTGGCGGCCGAGGCCAAAAAAGTCAACCTGTCCACAGACTCCCAGCTTATCGGCAGTCAGATAAAAGGCGAGTACGAGGCCAGGGAACCAGCAATGATAAAATATCTCGAGATGGTAAGAGAGATGGCTTCACAATTGCAAAGTTTCGAGATAAAAGTCATTCCAAGAGTAGAAAACAGCCAAGCAGACGCCTTGTCCAAGCTAGTAAGCTCGTCATTAATGGACATCGAGAGAACCGTCATGGTGGAAGTACTAAAAGAACAAAGTATCGATCAAAAAGTGTCGGTGGCCATGATTAATACTCAAGAAGAATGGTACTCTGGTATAATTAAGTACAAGCTGACCGGAGAATTGCCGAAGGAGAAGAGAGCCACAACCAAGATTAGAAAAGGGGCTAGTTGGTTCGTCATATATCAAGGGGAACTGTTCAAAAAAGTATTTTCTCTACCATTGCTCAAGTGTGTCACGGCATATGAGGCAGTAAAAATTCTAGAAGAAATCCATGAGGGCATTTGTGGAAATCATATTGGCGGCAGGACGTTGGCCCACAAAGCTCTCAGGGCAGGATTCTACTGGTCAACTATGTTGGCGGATGCGCAAGAATGCGTGAAAAAATGCGATAAGTGTCAAAGATTCGCGCCGATCATCAACCTCCCAGCAAATGATTTACAACCTATTTTATGCCCTATACCGTTTGCACAATGGGGCATGGACATTCAAGGGTCGTTCACCACAGCCACTGGCGGCAGGAAATTCCTAATTGTCGGCATCGATTACTTTACAGAATGGATAGAGGCAAAACCTACCGCCATGATCAAGGCTCAACAAGTCATCAAATTCATCTAGCACAACATCATCACCAGATTCGGCATCCCTACAGCTATTGTTTTCGACCATGGCGTGCAATTCGATTGCAAGCCGGTACAGAAATACTTGGCGGACTTCAAGGTTAAATTCGCCTATTCCTCGGTGTGTCATCCGCAAAGTAATGGCCAAGCAGAAGCAGCTAACAAGCAAATTCTCAGCGCACTAAAGAAGAAACTTGACGATTTGAAGGGGTTAAGGGCCGAGAAGATACCCGAGGTACTATGGGCAAACAGGACAACGGAAAAAGAATCAACCGGAGAAAGTCCATTCAGGGTAACATTTGGAATAGATGTCGTGCTGCCGGTAGAAGTGGGTTTGCCAAACTTCAGAGTGAGACACTTTGAGGAGCAGGACAATGGCCAGTTACAAAAAGAAGCCCTAGATTTTCTACCAGAGGTCAGGTTGGCGGCAGAGGTCAGATTGGCAGCCTCGAAGGATAGAATGAAAAAAGCTTATAATAAGCGAGTAAATTATCGACCTCTCAAAGTTGGCGACCTAGTCTTAAGAAGAACAGCGGCAACTGGCAAGGCCCACGCTGAGGGAAAGCTCACCGCCAATTGGGAAGGTCCATATATCATACATGAAGAGATAGTACCAGGCGCATACAAACTAAGTAAGTTGGATGGCAAGCTGATGGCTAATAGTTGGAATGCAAATGTACTTAAGAAATATTTTGTCTAAGAATGAAGATTGATGTATCTAGCACTTTTATCTTAGTTTTTTGGCTGTAAAGTGTCTAGGCCCACCACCAACAAGGGGGCTAGCACATAGTAATGAAAAAAGAAGGCTGACCACCTATAAGGCAGCATCTTACCGCCAAATATCCTCTCAGGCTCTCTACAAAGTGTATATGGTTGCCAACTAACACTTAGAGGTGTATAATGATTCCTATCATACATCTTCAACAAAAAAGAAAAGCCATAACAAGTGCCTATGGTTACTAACCAGCACTTACAGAACAACTAGAACCTTACATATAAGGTATTAATAAGTTGCCGATACCCGACAACTTATCATTAACAAAAAGCGCAGGTAAAGATAAAAGAGCTAAAAAACAGAACTAGTCAGCAAAAGAAACATATCATTACGTGGCGGCATTCACCCGGTCACAAAAAAGATAATTTGCCAAACGACAAAACAAAAATAAAAATATATATCCATACATGTGAGCAAAAGTTTGCCGACTTAAACAAAAACCATCAGAGTTTTAAGGCATGTCGGGCATAGAGTCTAATGGCTATTTGAAGAAACAGAAGAAGCAGGTGAAAACGGCCAAAACTCCTACTTGCCGTCAAGGGCAACATCATCAGTTAACATCTGATCATTCTTGGAGTGGGCCTCACCCTCTTCTTCAATCTCCATATTGTAGCGCGGATCAGCATTACAAACATGGAACTCGGCAACAAGCTCTTTCTCCTCGGGCAAAGGTCGCTTATGTTTGCCGGCACCATAGGCGCTCTCAACAGATTCCCAATCAAAATCAGGATGCTCTCGCAAAACACAGCGCATAGCCGCAGACCACCCACCGGCATGACGTTGAACGAGAAAATTGACAAATTCGTCAAAGTCTCGATATTCTACAATGGTTGTTTGCTTAGCATTAGCGAGCTCCTCTTCAGCGGATGCCAGTTTGGCGGTCAGCTCGACGTTTTTGGCCTGTTCCTTCTTGAACTTCTCTGCCTCTTTCTTAACCTTCTCTTTCCAGGCAACATCAAGCTTCTGCTTATAATCCTCCTTAGCCTTGTCTTGAGTCTCTAACTGACGCTTGAGTGTGCTACAAACATCGGCAAAAGCATCCTTCTATTCGCACACCAGTTGGTAAGACCGGGTAAAGTTGTTCAAAGCGTTGGCGGCCTAAGAACAAAGAATTTCAAGGGGCCATATATATATATAAAAACAAACAAAAAAACAAACAAACAAAAGGAAAAGAGACTTACCTCCATGAATTTATGAGAAGTAACGGCAGCAGGGGTATGAACAACCTCCACAAGCCTGTCAAGGGGAAGCTGCAAATTCTGCAACATTCGCCAACCCAGGTTGCCGCCAAGTTCAGGAAAATCAAACTGAAGAGACTCATTGGTCTCGACATCCATAACAAAGCCACCACCATCGACCGGCGTGGCTGGAACGCCGTCATGCTTGAAAAAAGGATGGCCAGGAAGAATTACTATCTGCCCAGGTTCTATGAAGTTACCACTTTTGAACGATATGCCAGGAGGAATCTGGGAAAGAATTGCATCGTTCTCTTCGACAGGTAAGGAAGGACGCTTGCCAGCAGAGATTTCAGCAAACTTCATGTCAGACAAGGAGATAGACAATTTCCTTTTGTTGTCATGAGACGAGCCAGAAATGTCGGCAGAGGCAGAGGCAGCATTAACAGGCTTAGCAATCTCCATGGGAGAAAGTGCCTTATCAGAAACCTGGCGGCGGCTTTCATATTGAGCCCTACTGTCCCCCTTCTTAGTCAAGCCACCCCTCACAACCGGCAAAACACCAGAGGACTTGCCGGCTGCATCCTTCCTAGGTGCCTGTCGGCGAGAAGAGGATTTGCTATCCCTTTTGGCACCAGATTGGCCGGCATGTTGTGCCTTGGTAAAGGCAGGAATGGACTCAGCTTCCTTCCCAGGTGGCGGCATCTCAGGCATAGTGGTAATAGGGACCCAACACTGGTTCACGCCCAAGCACTTGCGATCCAAAGCTTTTAAAGCTGAAAAAGGTACACAAAACAGTCAAATACTTTGCCGCTAAAAAAATAAATAAATAAATATATATATATATATATGTATATAATATAAAGGGTAAAAACGATGTCGGTCCTTACCATCCTTACCGGATGGATAAGTACGGCACATCCCAGTAGCAGACAAAGGAATATTCCCCAAAACATACCGAGGATGCGGCAACCAAACTGTCGGTAAGGGCCTACCTTTCTTGCCGGAAGGGGGAGGTACCGTATCAAAATGGGAAAAAGCTCTCTGTTCCCTCTCACTCAAGGGGGCAATATCGATATGTTCTAAGTTATGTCGAGGTTTAGTAAACCAACGACGCAAAGGATATGATTCAGGAACCCGCAACCAAAACCATCTCTGCCGCCAACCTTTCAAGGAGGTCATGCGAGGAAAGACAGTTAGCTTACCCCGGGTAGTATACAAAGAATACCACCCTTTGTTCTTGCCGGCCTCAGCGTCGTCCGCCTTAGCACCATGATTCGATCCATCACGCTTCAGGTTGTGAAGATGTTTGAACAAGTTAAAAGTCAAAGGAAAGTTATAAAATCGGCAAGTCCATATATAACAGATAAGATGACGAATGGCCAAAGGAGTGAGCTGGGCAAGACAAACGTTGAGAAAGACAAGTAGGTCCGTGAAATGCCGGTCCATAGGGAAACGCAACCCAAATTCTAAGTGATAACTGTACACTCCCACACATCCTTCAGGGGGCCGAATAATAACATCATCAGGACCCGGCAAAATCAGCTCATATTCAGCCGGCAACTTGTATAGCTTGGCGGCGGCAGAACAATAGTCATACTTCTGAGCATCCCTCAACCAAGAAGCTTCAGGTTTCATCCTCATAGGACCCTCACACTTACCTTCCGGTAAATATTCCTCCTCCAGACCGACATCATCGTCATCATCATCATCACTACCACTTTGCTTCTCATCATCACCGTCTTCGCCATCATCATCCTGACGGCGGAATTGGTAGCTTCAGAGGCCCTATTCAAATTCTCGGCAACTTGGGTGGCCGATTTATCCTTAGTCTTTGCTAAAGGCGTCTTCTCAGAGTGAGACGAACTTAGATCGACATAATCAGGAGGATCGGCCCGATTTAAGGCAGGTTTGGTAGCAACCCTAGATTGGCCGCCAAGTTTCCTCCACCGATATCTCTCCTCCCGACATAGCTTGCCCCTACTCAGAGCGTCATCCCAGTCAGCCGGTTCATGGGAGATGCCGGCATCATCCTTACTCGGAGGAGGGACCGCCAAAGTAACTTCCGCTCTTCCTAAATTGGTGCCATATTCATAAATGGCTTGCTCATCAGTCGTCAACCAATACTCCCGACTGATCGGCTCAATCTCCACTGTGTCAGTAGGGGCGTCTGGCGGCGTAGGAATCAACTCGCCAAGGGTCTCATGGCAAAGTTTCTTAAGTATCTCGGGAGAGATGCGCGCCTCTGCCGGGCGTTTCCCTTTTATATTCTCAGCCCGGATATCCGACAGACCTTATCGCACTTCCTCGCGCGTCACCGAAAGAATGCGCGACTCTGAAAGGACGGTAGAGGCAGGTGGGAGTTTCTTTCGAAGAAACTTCCGGAGACTCTGGGTCGGACCCAAAGAGGGCCCGAGTGTAATCCTCCGGTTCATTTTGATTATCCTCAGATACACTAGACATGCTTACACTCTAGAAAGGAAAATTTCTTGAAGAAAAGGAGCCTAAGAAGATGAAAACTTGAAGAAAAGTTTGAAGCTTTACCTTGAAAGAGAAAGAACCCCAACCCGGAAGATGAGCGAAATTCCTCTCGAGCACTCACGAAAACGAAAACTGGAATTCACCAAAATAAACCCAGTCAGAAAATGTCGATAAAAACACAAAATGCAAAAGGAAGAAGAAGAAAAATGGACCCAAAATTTCGAAGACAAGAGCGAAAACGTTAAGTGAGAGGAAGGAGAAAAATTACCAGAGACGAGGAAGGGTCGTTTGGAGAAGAAGAGAAATGAAGAGGAGAGAGAAATAACCATACTAATTAAGGCAAACAATGAACGGCCCAGATTGTGCATACCCCAACTGCCACGAGCAGATTAAGACGCGTGGCATGACCCACGTGAAATTGCAGCGCCATTTTTTGCTCGAAAAAGCCTGACAGAATCTCGGCAAAGTAATGACGGCTGGCCGCCATCACTTTGGGGGGCTAGTTGTATGGGAGCCTACAAACTCCCTCATACTTGTCGGTGGACGATTGTACGCCGGCAAGTGTTTGTCGGCATGACCCAAAGTTGCCCTAAAGGGCATAACCAACATAGTTGACAAAGTTATGCTTGGCGGCCTGACAAATACCTGTCAGGCTGTCGGTCTGACATCATGTCTGAGAAGTGACGTATACGTGTACGATTCTGATTATTTAGTACACGTGTAAAACCCAGATTCCCCCCCATGGGGAACCGACCTACTAATATTCTACTATAAATAGCCCACCTGCACTAACTCCAAGGTACGTAATCACTATTCACCCACCTACTTTACCTGTACTTATCCAACATACTTTGTCTGACTTAGGCATCGGAGGGGGCTTCCTATGCAACCCCCCGAGGTCAGTCATCCTTGCTCATTGTGCGGGTATCCCGACAATCCAAAGCATTCAATATCGGCATACTCAACGTCGCCAAGCTTGATCCAACCTCCATAGGCCGTCAAACCCTTGATGTCCACTGTTTCACACCCGAAACACCTAGAAAATATCTAGATGAAGCTTGAAGTTTGTAAAAAGATAGAAAAATAGAATTAGGTAGATAAATCTAGAATAAATTACATGACTAAGGAAATAATTTGTAGCCAACACATGTATAGATAGTCTAGAATTATCTAGCTAGAGATATATCTAGAGACAACAAGATGTTGTTAAACATAAGTCGGCAAAAGTCACCGACAATGAACACTATATATACAACTTGTAACTTGCAAAATTAGTGAATGAAAAAAAAGCCATTTTGTATTACATCTAAGTCTCCTGCCACAACACCAAATCAAACTTCAACAATAAACTTTTCCCACAATACAACCAAATAACTTCCGCTTGATAATAATTCCATCAGTGGTATCAAGAGCAACTATAATCCAAAGCCTTCAACAATTAAACACATTCATCCCTCAACTTCAAACCCCACATATTCAATTTTTTTTTTAAAAAAAAACAAAATCAATCCACATAAATTAAAATGACTTCTTCAAACACATTTAACTACCCTCAGGTAAATTGGGTACCCACATTTAAAGGTGAAAAATATCAACAATGGTCTATCCAAATGAAATCCATATTTATCTCACAAGATTTGTGGGAGTTAGTGCAAAATGGTTATGAACAACCAAATGATTTGATCCAAGAAGCCACTTGGGATGAAACACGACGAAAGCAATATAAGCAAAATCGGATAAGGGATAATTATGCACTATCCTTAATATATCGGGGAGTAGATGAAACAATCTTCCCTATTATTATGGCTGCTACAACGGCCAAGGAGGCTTGGAGTATCCTGGAGACAAAATACAGGGGCTCCGAGAAGATAATACGCTTTAAACTCCAATATTTATGGAGAGACTTTGATAATCTATTAATGACGGAAAATGAAACAATTCAAGAGTTTTTTGGTCGGGTAACAAATATCATAAATCAAATTCGAACTAATGGAGATAAAATTGAAGATGCCCAAGTAATCCGAAAAATATTAAGAAGTCTCCCCAAAAATTATGATCACATAGTGGCTGCCATAGAGGAGTCTAATAAAGATTTATCTAAATTAAGTTTAACTGAATTAATGGGATCTCTTCTAGCACATGAAGATAGAATGCGGAGATTTACAGAGCAGCCACTAGAACAAGCTTTTCAAGCAAAATTAAAATTCTCTAATAATGGAGAAAATAAAAGTAAAAATGGCTACGGTAAAAGAGGGACATCATATAACCGTGGCAGGGGGAGAGGAAGTTATAAAAATCAAGAAACTCAAGAAAATAATCAATCTGGCTCCTATTGCAATTTATGTAAGAAAAATGGCCATAATACACAAGATTGCCGGTATAAGTGTAAAAGATGCAAAAAAACACTCATTTTGAAAAAGATTGTTGGTTCCGGCAAAAGAAAGAGGCCAATTTTACGGAAAATAAGGAGCCTAGAGATCAATCATTTTATACATGCTTAAATGCTCACCAAGAGTCAAATGATATATGGTATATTGATAGTGGTTGTTCAAACTACATGACTGGCAATAAAAATTCATTTGTTAGTCTGGACGAAAACATAAAAACACAAATTACTCTTGGTGATGGAAGCAACCAAGATGTTGCTGGCAAGGGGACAATAGCCGTTAGAACAAAAACGGCTCGTCTAAATTTATTTCTGATGTTTTCTATGTCCTCGGGCTTGCACAAAATTTGTTAAGTGTAGGCCAACTAATCCAAAGAGGCTACATGGTGAAATTTGATGCTAATAAATGCCTCATGTTTGATAAGAAAAAAGGGCAATTAATTACTACCACTCAAATGGCTCATAATAAAATATTCCCATTAAGAATGCAATTGGAGCATGATGTTGCCCTAAGTTCTATAATGGATGAATCCACATTGTGGCATTTAAGATTCGGCATCTAAATTTTAACAGTTTAAAACTGTTAAAACAAAAAGAAATGGTGATTGGGCTTCCACATATAACAAATGAAAGAAAAATTTGTGAGGGCTGTATATATGGCAAAATGCATAGATTGCCATTCCTTACTTCATCTTGGAGGGCTAAAGCTCCATTAGAGCTTGTTCACGCAGATATATGGGGCCCTACCAGAAATCCGTCTCTTGGCGGAAAAAGATATTTTCTATTATTTGTCGATGATTTCACTCGCATGATGTGGGTTTATATTTTGGAGCAAAAATCAGAAACGTTTTCCCACTTCATGCAATTTAAAGCCCTCACAGAAAAACAAAGTGAACATTCTATAAAAATTCTGAGAACAGATCGTGGGGAGAATTTACAAGTAAAGAATTTAACGACTTACGTAAGGAGCATGGGATCAAAAGAGAATTAACAAGAAGACGCACACCTCAACAAAATGGTGTTGCGGAAAGGAAAAATAGAACAATTGCTGAAGTGGCCCGTAGTATGATGCAAGCAAAGAAATTGCCAAAATACTTTTGGGCCGAAGCTGTCCATACAGCAGTATATATTCTCAATAGATCTCCCAAGAAAGTAGTGAAGGGTATGACACCCTATGAAGCTTGGCATAAGAGAAAGCCAAGAGTGGAGCACCTCAAAGTATTCGGGTGCATAGCATATGCCCACATCCCGAAAGAAAATCGGGAAAAACTTGATGGAAAAGGAGAAAAATGTATCTTCATTGGATACAGTGACGAATCTAAAGGGTATCGTCTCTATCAGCCTGAATCCAAGAAGTTAATCATTTAAAGAGATGTCATCTTCGATGAAGGAGCTCAATGGACGTGGATGGAGAATGAATCTCGGCCACGTGAAGGAGATTTTCTTCCACCAAGCTCAAGTGAAGATGAAGGCTCAATTCATCCAACAACGCATTCATCTTCCAAGTCCACCATCACCGAGATCTCCAACAACATCCTCGAGATCGGTGAGTCCAACATCGGGATCAAGCTCTCAAAGCTCGGCTCCGGTAGCGCAACGTTCACAAAGAGATCGGCGACCACCGGGCTACTTGGAGGATTTCCCGTGCAATCAAGCTATCATGGCTCTCTTCACAAGTGAACCACAAAGTTTTCAAGAAGTTGCTCGAGAAGACAAATGGATCGAGGCCATGAATGAAGAAATCAAGATGATCGAGAAAAACAACACATGGGAGCTTGTTAGAAACCCGAAGACAAAGAAGTCATTGGTCTCAAATGGGTCTACAAGGTCAAGTATAACGAAGGTGGCTCCGTCCGTAAGTACAAGGCACGTCTCGTTGCAAAAGGTTACTCCCAACAACTAGGACTTGACTTTAACGAGACATATGCTCCCGTTGTCCGCATGGAGACTATCCGGGTCAGTCCTTGCTCTTCTTCTCAACTTAAATTATCGGTCTTTCAATTAGATGTCAAATCAGCATTTCTAAATGGGGAGCTCAAAGAAGAAGTATATGTTGAGCAACCGCAAGGATATCTCATCGAAGGCAAAAAAAGACAAAGTATACCGCCTTCGTAAAGCTCTTTATGGGCTTAAACAAGCACCCAGGGCTTGGAATAGCATAATAGATGGCTACCTACTTCAAAATAGGTTTACAAAAAGCCCAAGTGAGCCATCACTCTACATCAAGGCCCAAGGATCACAAGATTTTCTCATATTGTGCCTTTATGTAGATGATCTAATCTACACAGACACTAATCCGAAAATGATTAAAGAATTTAAGAAGACAATGATGTCGGAATATGAAATGACCGACCTTGGAGCCATGAAGTATTCCTTGGCATGCAAGTCAAGCAAAGCCGAGGAAGAATACTTCTCTCACAGGAGAAATATGCAGACGACCTACTTAAGAAGTTCAACATGAGTGAATGCAAGCCATTGGCTATACCAATGGCACTTAATGAAAGGCTATCTAAGAACAATGGCAACGAGAAGGTCGATGCATCAATATATCGAAGTTTGGTCGGCTTTCTCATCTATCTTACACATACAAGGCCCAACATAGTACATGCTGTCAGCATCGTATCCAGGTTCATGAGTGAGCCAAGTAAAGTTCATCTGGCAGCAGCAAAAAGGATTCTCAGGTACGTCAAGGGAACAAAAGGTTATAAAATTCTGTACGAAACAGAGGAGAATCACAAGCTTACAGGATACACAGATAGTGATTGGGCCGGAAGCATTGACGATCGGAAGAGTACAAGTGGCTACATCTTCCAGCTGGGAACCAAGGCCATATCTTAGCTTGGTCATCAAAGAAACAAGCAACAGTAGCTCTATCATTAGCAGAAGCAGAGTACGTAGCAGCAGCAAGTACAACATGTGAAGCAGTATGGCTTAAAAGAATTCTCGAAGATCTACAACATACTTCAGAAGAACCAACAACTATCTACTGCGACAACATGTCTGCAATAGCCATGACGAAGAATCCAGTCTTTCATAGTCGCACGAAGCACATCGAGATACGACATCATATCATCCGAGAGTTGGTCGACAAACAAGAGATCGAGCTACAATTTTGGAAGACAGGGGAGCAGCTAGCAGACATTTTTACAAAAGCAATTTCAGCAGAAAAATTCATGCAATTCAAAAAACAACTAAGAGTTCAAGATTTTTCCCATTAGGGGGAGTGTTAAAATAATGTAAAAAATCTAGAAAACTTATTAGCAAAGAATCCTAGAAAATATCTAGATGAAGCTTGAAGTTTGTAAAAAAAAATAGAAAAATAGAATTAGGTAGATAAATCTAGAACAAAATACATGACTAAGGGAATAATTTGTAGCCAACACATGTATAGATAGTCTAGAATTATCTAGCTAGAGATATATCTAGAGACAACAAGATGTTGTCAAACATAAGTCGGCAAAAGTCACTGACAATGAACACTATATATACAACTTGTAACTTGCAAAATTAGTGAATGAAAAAGAAGCCATTTTGTATTACATCTAAGTCTCCTGCCACAACACCAAATCAAACTTCAACAATAAACTTTTCCCACAATACAACCAAATAACTTCCGCTTGATAATAATCCCATCACTTGACTCGACTGTTCTATGTAAAAAAAAACTATTGTCGTTCTAGCTTGAAAGAAAGGATCGAAGTATTCAACTCCATTTTAGAGTGTCAATAATCAAAACACAGATACTAGGGGTAAAATACAAGACTTCTTTTACTATATAGTAGCATTCTACAGGATATATACACATTATAATTTTATGTATTCACAAGAGATGAAAGTTTTGAGTCCCACATAAAATAATTTCAATTTTTTAGTGTCAGATTCAAAATGAAAATTGTACTGATATTCCCTTCGTTGAATGCATATCCTGTATATATGATATATCCGACAAACTCATAATTTTAGTTTGCAGTCAATTTGATTGGTTCTTATCAATTGAAGAAACTCTAAACGAACAATGTAAATTAGAATCCAATAAAAATAAGTGGCACTTTTGTTTGGATGTTGGCTAATAATTTTCTGTAAAATATATATTCGTGTGTAGTATGTTTTACAATGGCAGCGAGCTGCAATCAACAAGTTGATTGAAGAAGCCATACTAGAGGCAGATAAGAAAGGAATCAAAGTAGTCAGCCTTGGACTTTTAAATCAGGCAAGTCATGATTTTATCATTCTTTTTTTATTTTATGCTAAATCAACTATGTTATGATCTGAGTACTGATATTCATATCTCCCAAATGGGAATATTTGCCCTTTGTATTATATGAGACACGTCCACTATATATCTATACTACTCTCTTCGTCCCATAATATAGTTCCTATTTCCTTATTAGGTGTCCCAAAATATAGTTCTCATTTCCTTAAATACATAAAAGATTCTACCTAAAATACCCTCATTAGGTTTTTAAAATTTCAGATTTGTCCTCATTTTACTATGGGACAATGGGCCCTTATTTAATGTAAATTGGAATCCCATTTCAAAATTCCCCATTTGACCTAGGGTATTAATTGTCCCCATTTATTACTCTTTTAACCGTTACTCTTTTTTCCTCTCTTTACTAAACCACTCCATTTTCTTTTTCCTCTCTTCTTTCTCTGTTCATACACAAACCCTAGAAAGTTCTTCCTTTCTCTCTCATCTCTTTCTCAGATCTGGGTCAAACTCCCTCTTAATCTTCTTTCTTCTTCTTGGAAAATGTTCGGTTTATTATGTTCACATAGAGTTCACTCTCAATTTCTATATAAAAATTCGTCTTTCTCTTTCAATATGAGAACAGATCATCTCTTTGTTCCTCCATTAAAAACGTTGATCAGATCTGGGAAAAAAGAGGGTCAAAAATTGCGATTCTTTGCGAAGTTTTAATTGCATGTCCGATTTCTCCTCATCTTCAACCTTGAAATTCTGTAGATCTGAAATTTCTTAGTTAGTCCCCTGTTTTCTTAGAGTTCACTCCGGGCAATGATGCAGTGTATGATTAAGGAGGTTGATTTTTTTTTTGCTCTGTGTATGATTGAGAAGGTTGATTTTGTGTGCTAAGTCCCCTGTAACGTTCAAGTATTTATAGAAAAACAGAGCTAGAACCAACAGTCTTTTTTTTTTTAGACTTAAGTTTGGGAGGGAACTTTTTTTCCCTGCCAAAATTTGATTTTTAGGAGCAGTCTGTGTGCTCTACTTTTCCTTAATCCTATTGGTTGTAAAATTATCATCAAGGATTCTCATTGGTCAGTTAATGTATGCAAGGATTCCACTTGTAATCAAAATTACCCTTGCATAAATCAGCGTTTATTGTTAATGAACTCTTGAGCTTCCTCTATTAATATCCGTGAAGTTGGCTTTAATTTTACGGCAATTTTGTTTTTTTTTTTTTAATTCTTTTAACTACCTAATCACTTAACTTTCCAATGCAAAACCAAGATTCACTTTGCATAAATTACCGTGAAAAAAGCCAAATGGGAACTATATTATGGGACGGAGGGAGTAATATATTAAAAAGCATTTGCGCTCAGGGTCTTTTTACCACTAAACCAAGTGATACTTGATTTTATCATTTTAAAGTAAAATATTAATAAATCAAAAATATAATTATGACTATATTACGAGCAGGGGGTAGATGAGGGTGTGCAAAGAGCCCAACAGCACAGGGTCCTAAAATTATAAGGGTCCTAAAATATATTATTTTAAACAATTTACTTTAGATTTGAGGAAATCACCATTGTTTTCCACCCTTAATAAATTTCAGTGATCAATCTTTAAATTTTCAACTTTCCATCTTTAATATCCAACCTTCCGTCTTTATTTTTTGTTATAAATTTGGGGGCCTAATTTTCATGTTAGAACAGGGGCCCCTAAATCTTCAAGACGACCATGATTATGAGTTAGACGCTAAATATAGGAGAAACAAAATTAGTCAACCTTTCTTCCTTGCATGATTATAATTACCCCGTGAGAGGAAATATATAATTTGTTCACCTCGAAGATGAGGATATTAATACTCTTTATCTGCTAACTTAGATTCCATATTGTGATCTATGTTTCTTAATTTAGGAGGAGCATTTCAACAAATATGGTGAAATATATTTGGAAAGGTACCCTAAGCTAAAAGTGAAAGTGGTTGATGGTAGTAGCTTAGTTGTTGCAGTGGTGCTTAATAGCATCCCTAAGGGCACTTCCCAAATTGTTTTTAGGGGTAGGCTCTCTAAAGTTGCTTATTCCATTGTCTCTGCGCTGTGTCACAAGGGCATCCAGGTAATTCTCCATCTTGTTTAGGAAATTTCAGCTGTTAATTTAGTTTGGAGTTGTCTTCTTTCATGACAGAAACCTAATAGTCTATATATCTAAATTGGATCATGATATAAAAGACATCGAAGTTGTAATATTGTTCTAATCCAATACTAACATATTTGTAATTTGATGGTTTAAGGATGCTAGGGAGTCTACAATCCTATAAGGGTCGTTCTATTCAACTTATTTTGACTTTTCTTAACTAAAATTATTAAAAATTTATAAGATGTTGGGTTTTTTGTCAGAAAGTACTCCCTTTGTTTGTTTTTTTCCATTTTCACTAATTTTTTTTATGCGCGTCTCCCAATGCACCACTTTGAATTTAAATACCTTTTATTATATAGTAGTAAAAATTATAACGATTGAATATTAATAAAGTACTAATTGAGACGAATCAAACAAGACCCACATTACTATGTTTTTTCTTATAAATTGAGAAAAATTGAGAAGATTCTATCTAAGGATGAATAGTGACACTACCATGTGAGAAAGTTAATAGAGGGAGTACCTAATAAAACACAAGTTTTGTAGGGAATGACCTAATAATTTTTATTTTGTCTAAAAAGACCTACTATTAAAATACTTCCGGTTGTTAATAACAACCATTTTATGAATTTCAGGCCAAAACACCAAATTTCGGCGTTGACTTTTTTTAACTCCAATTGACTCTTTCAATTTTCCTATTTTAACTGGTCTCCCCCAAACATATTCAATTCTCACAAAACTTTTCTCCCAAACATCGAACGCCGGAATTTTGTATTTTGGCCTGAAATTCATAAAATGGTTGTTATTAACAACCGGAAATATTTTAATAGGTCCCTCCCTACAAAACTTGTGTTTTATTAGGTACTTTCTGACAAAAAACCCTAAGATGTTAGAACTTATTAAACTTATCTAAACTTACCAGAACCTTTAGAAACTTATCTAAACTTATTTTTCCGAAATAAGTTGAACGTAGCATAGCCTAATACGCATAATATAATCTGCTGGCTATTTGATAAAACTCGAAGTTCGATCACCTATCTGACAACATATCTCTATTATATATGGGAACTCTTGACCTTTTGGTGTCCACCCTCTTTACCCAAAATACCCCTAATAACCAAATAAAATTACAAATTGCATTCTCTTTTTTTTTTTTTTTTTAAAAGGAAATAAAGGATCCTTACAATTGCAAAGCAATTACATCTTTCATTTGCACCCGTAAAAACAAAAAATAGAATAATATTTCTTGAATGACGATTAAATTAAAAACTTCCACAAACTCACCTACCCACGATGTCACGCACGCATCGCGTACAAAAGATACCAGTATATAATATGTTATCATATAACATGTTTTCTTTGCAACTCAATCTTAAGTAAATGGACGTTGCGACCAAATTGCCCAGAAATGAGCTGGTCCTTGAATGGTTTATTAATCAACCTATACTATCTACTATACTGCATTCAGGTTTCTACCCTACGAAAGGTTGAATATGCGATGCTTAAGAACAGACTGTCAACCGAAGATGGCAATAATTTGGCCCTTTCAGTAAAAAGTTGCAATGAGAAGGTAGTTATTTTGCTCTTTCATAACTTTTAAATGTATATTAAAAAAGTGTTAGGTTGGGAGGATTATATTTTCACCGAAAAGTAATTTTGTTCCATTAGTTTCTTTTGTTTGGTTTGCAAGGAGTGGAAAACAGTTTTCCAAGGATGATTGATAGCTTTGGACCTAATGATAGAAATGAGAAATCACTTTGCTTTCTAAAGGATCAGAAGCCATGCCACATTTTGCTCTAGATATATTCCTTAATTACCTTCATGTTTTTGTTCCCCCATATATCATCTAATCATCTTAATTCCCTAGCTCCCTTCTTTTTTTATATATATTTCTCTCATTTTTAACCGGAAAAGAACTAAATAAAGGAAAACTAATTTACAATTGCATTTTCTTCATGAAATATTTTTTGATCAACTAAACATGGCCTACTAAGTAGAAATACAGTATATTTATATCTCGAGGTTTGTTTCTTTAAGGGCACATGAATTGTTATGCCTCGTTTCAGGTCAAAATGTAAAAACATTGGTCGTAAATTCTAGCTCACTTATATATATAAATATTGAAAAATTATCATGTAGCATTTAGTTAGATTTATTTTAATGCATTCACACAAAATTGCTATAAAAAAAGAATAGAGTAGTAGATCTAGAAAGGAGAAATGACACAATGCACGTATATTATGACAATATAAACAATGTGGATGTTTTATTAATTACATGTTTTCTACAGGTATGGTTAGTAGGAGAAGATGTGACAGAAGACGAGCAATCAGTGGCATCAAAAGGAACTATATTTATTCCCTTCTCTCAGTTTCCTCCCAAGAAAACAAGAGAAGATTGCTTCTATTTGAGCACCCCATCATTGGTGGCTCCTAAATCTTTTGGAAACTTGCATTCTTGTGAGGTACGTCTACTTTTACTCTTTTCCCATATCCCCCACTTTATTGTGACATACTAATACAACAAGTCTGTATTTTCTGGATCGAAGAAAGAAAAAAAGCTGATGTTTTTGCTTGTGTAAACAGAATTGGCTGCCGAGAAGGGTTATTAGCGCGTGGCGTGTGGCCGGGATACTTCATGCTTTAGAAGGATGGAATGTGAGTGAATGCGGCGATACACTCGTCGACATTGATAAAGTGTGGGGAGCTTGTCTTCAACATGGATTCCGCCCTTCCCTGACTGATTCAACTTAGGTTATTATGAAAACATATTATTATTACTCTAAGATCAGACAATATTTTGTAGGGAATACGTTTAATTACTCTACGGTAATACATTTAAGATCGGTTCTTTACATATAGTTCTTTAATCAGCAACTATATCCTTGAACATATTGGTTGTGGCAATGATACGTTGGTTTAAGTTGTTGTCGATCTCATTTGTAATGTATACTTCTTCCGTTCTTTTATAAGTGTTTACATTTAACATTTTAAGGTGTTTTAAAATAAAAATTACAAGACTTTATTTAGCATTGAGTTTTCTCTATCTATCTCTTCATCACGTGGGCCCTCTCTTTTATTTCTCTCTATCTCTCTCCTCTCCGTCAAACTTGTGCCACCCCAAGGTAAGGATGATATGAAGAAGGATATGCATCATGCCTTCACTGGCCACCCCGCTAGAAATCTGATAGATTTTGCCATAGATATAAAGATCACACACCATTGAAGAAAAAGAAAAATTCGATGTTGGAGAGAAAAAATATTAACAAAAAAATTTATTTTTTCTCTTTCCCACCCATCATTCATTGACTTTCAAGGTTGTACGTGGACAAATAAAAGAATCATAAATAATCGACATAAAATGGTGGAAAATATTAGAATCAGTAGTACTAGAAAATCAAATTTGGACAGGCAAAAGGGAATTTCTCAATGGTACGTGGACAAATAAAAGAATCATAAATAATCGACATAAAATGGTGGAAAATATTAGAATCAGTAGTACTAGAAAATCAAATTTGGACAGGTAAAAGGGTCGGGTGCCTACCAAAGACGTCCCACTATAGGTGTAGGAGCATATTATAGACGTCCCACCATAAGTGTATGTAGGAATTTAGATGCTTAATGCGGAAAACGAGTATCATATACTCAAACATCTAACACCAAGATCTTTGCATAAATTAACATGAATCTATATAAAGAGTATAGAATATACCTCTTGATGCGTGAATTCCACTTCCACCACGAGCCTTCTAGTGGAGAACCTTTAGAACGTCAACCGCCGTTCCTCTAGTGTTGGTCCACGAACAACCCTTAGATCACCACGTATGCTAGTATGGAACAGAGAAGAATACTCTTGCTTTTGAGGTGTATGATGGCCAAATGAGGAGAGAGAGGAGAGCAAAGAAAATCAGATTTTCTTCTCTAAAATGATGTAATCTACTAACTCCTTTGTAACCCCCATATCATTATATAAGGTGGTTACAAAGAGGTGTTTCATGAGGCTTTATTTTGGCTCATAATGTCATACATTATGAGCCTAATAAACTCATGAGTTACAACTCTTCCATCCATCATAAAACCGCCCAACCCATTTCACAAATGGATTTGGGTAATATCCAAGGGTTGTCACATTGTGTGACCTCATAGGACCCAATACATATTAGTAGTTGGCCTAAATATACTAGCCCAACAAACCGCAATTAGCTTCTAGCAAAACGTTGCGATCACCTAATTTTATTGAATATGTTATCTCCATAATTCGTCCATCTATACATTTAGTTTGTTACACTTGATCGAGGACAAAATCCTTCAATCTCCCACTTGTCTAAGAACAAGTGTGTAACCGTCAAATTCCTTAAGTCGCTTAATGTCTAACTTGATGACATGGTAACATCGTATGTAAACCATACTAATTTTCAAGTTGTTTCTTGAAATCTGAGTTCGAACTGTTGAAACAAATGATTAACTCCTTAATCCATTTGAGCACGGCCATGCATTTTCAGTTCTCGTTCTTCAAGAGGCCAAGACACCAATCCTAACTCTTAGGAGGACTTTATCCAGTCTTGTATAACCAAAACTCCCACTCAATTCGTAGCAGTTCCGATCACTGCTTTTATAGCCTCCTTTTACGGGACGACGTTTTGCAATGTCAAAAACATACTAATCCTTAAGTAAGAATAGTGTCATACTCATGTCTAAGGAATCCACTAGATATATTAATGAGATTCTCATAAACCTTTTAGAGAACTCCCGCTAGGTCTGTCCAACGTGTATCAACAATACACGCCTATGCAAATGACTAGACATCTCTATGTCCCCATAGCCCATGAAACTGCGCTATCAATCAACTTGCAATCTAGTCCATGAAACATAATCATTTACGTTCAATTTTAATGATTTGAACTAGGGACAAAGGTAAATTATAACTCTTGTTTACTGGATAGGGTTTCATTCATCAAATCACATATTTGACAATCCTATCAAACATTATAAAATACTTTGAACGTTTTATTTAATACTAAACCAAGATTAAATAAGAATATAATATTTTATTTGATAAACATAACCAAACATATCACAAGAGTAACTATAACTATGAACTAATTAAAAGTAAATAGTACACAATTAAAACCACTCTCCTACATGCTTAAGTCCTATAGCCCTAGAATGACTCTCATGCTTAGGCTGAGGCAATGGTTTAGTCAAAGGATCAGCGACATTGCTATCCGTATGAACTTTGCTAACTATTACATCTTTTCTCTCAACGATTTCTCGAATGAGATGAAACTTCCTAAGTACATGTTTACACCTTTGATGTGATCTTGGTTCCTTAGACTGAGCTATGGCACCATTGTTATCACAATGTAAAACAATACCATCTCCAACACTAGGCACTACTCCTAGCTCCAGAATGAACTTCTTCATCCAAACGGCTTCCTTTGCTGCATCCGCCGCAAAGAATGTACTCGGCCTCGTTGTAGAATCGGCGACAAGTACTTTGCTTTGAACTTTTCCAGCTCACTGCCCCTCCATTTAGACAAAAGATGAAACCAAATTGGGATCGGAAACCATCTTTGTCAGTTTGGAAGCTCGCATCTGTGTAACCCTCAACAATTAACTTACTCTCACCTCCATACACTAAGAAATCTTCCTTAGTCCTTCGTAAGTACTTTAGGATATTCTTAGCTGCACTCCAATGTGCGTCACCTGGATTTGATTGGAATCTGCTACACATGCCCAAGGCATATGAAATATCTGGGCGAGTACAAATCATGGAGTACATAATGGACCCTATAGTTGACGCATAAGGAACATTACTCATTCGCTTAATCTCATCAGGTCCAGAAGGACACTGAGTCTTGCTAAGCGAAACACCATGTTGCATGGGTAGAAAACCTCTCTTAGAATATTCCATATTGAACTTATTAACGATCTTATCTATATAAGTTCGTTGGCTAAGTCCAATCATCCTCTTAGACCTATCCCTATAGATCTTGATCCCCAAAATGTACTCAACGTTTCCAAGGTCTTTCATAGAAAAACAACTCTTCAACCATTCCTTAACTGACTCAAGCATGTGAATGTCGTTTCCTATGAGAAGTATATGTCATCTACATATAAGACCAAGAAGACTATGTTACTCCCACTTTCCTTCTTGTAAACACAAGACTCTTCTCCGGTTTTGAGAAAACCAAACAGTTTGATTGCCTCATCAAAACGAAGATTCCAACTCCGGGATGCTTGCTTCAATCCATAAATGGACTTTTGAAGCTTACATACCCTCCTAGGATATTCTGGATCCACAAAACCTTCCAGTTGTGTCATATACACATCCTCTTTCAAGAACCCATTCAAGAAAGCGGTTTTGACATCCATCTGCCAAATCTCATAATCATAAAAGGCAGCAATCGTTAGGAGTATCCGAATAGATTTAAGCATTGCTACTGGTGAAAAGGTTTCGTCATAGTCTATACCATGAACTTGCTTGAACCCTTTTGCAACCAACCTTGCTTTGTAAACCTGAATGTTACCATCCTTGTCTGTTTTCACTTTGAAAACCCATTTGCAACCATTAGGTGTAACCCCGTTGGGCAAATCCATCAAGTCCCATACTTGATTTTCAGACATAAATGCCATTTCGGACCTCATGGCTTCAAGCCATTTTTCGGAGTCTTCACTCATCAAAGCTTGCTTGTAGGTAGTAGGTTCCTCAAATTCTAAGATCATTATCTCAGAACTTTCTGTTAACAAGAAATCAACAAACTTTTTGTTTGGTATTCTTGATCTACTAGTCCTACGAGGGGCTGCAACAGGAGAAATTTTCTTCTCAACAATTTGAGAATTTTCGCACGAATTATATTCGAGTGGGACAGTAGGAGGTTCGTGTACAGGATGCACGTCCTCCAACACTTGGTCAGTTATGGGAGAAGATTCCTCTAAAGGAGGAATTACTTTAAGATCCACAGCTGGCACTTGTGCTTCTAACTCTAACATAGGTTGAACTATGTCCATTTGTTGCTTTTCTCGAACCTCTTCGAGAAAAAATATTACTCCCACTTGCCTTTATGGAAATAAAATCTTTTTCCAAAAAGACACCACGACGAGCAACAAACACTTTGCCCTCAGTTTGATGGTAGAAGTAATGGTCTCTTTGGGATAACCCACAAAGAAACACTTATCTGATTTAGGGGCGAGTTTATCTGAAAGTAAACGTTTTACATAAACCTCACAACCCCAAATACGTAGAAAAGACAAACTTGGAGTTTTTCCACTCCACATCTCATATGGTGTTTTTTTTACTGCCTTTGATGGAGTTCTATTAAGTGTGAAAGTAGCAGTTTCGAGAGCATATCCCCAGAAGGAGATGGGAAGATCAGCAAAACTCATCATAGACCGAACCATATCAAGTAGAGTTCGGTTCCTCCTTTCGGACACACCATTCAACTGAGGTGTTCCAAGTGGAGTAAGTTGTGAAAGAATTCCACAACTCTTCAAGTGATCACTAAACTCTTGGCTCAAATATTCACCACCACGATCAGATCGTAGTGCTTTAATTGTTTTGCCAAGCTGGTTTTGGACTTCATTATGGAATTCTTTGAATTTTTCAAACGATTCCGACTTATGCTTCATTAAATAGATATATCGATATCTACTTGAATCGTCAGTAAAAGTAATGAAGTACCCAAACCCTCCCCTAGCTTTTGTGCTCATTGGTCCACACACATCAGTATGCATTAGGCCCATTAGATCACTGGCCCTTTCACCCTTTCCAGTAAAAGGTGACTTTGTCATTTTACCCATTAAACATGATTCACATACATCAAATGGCTCAAAGTCAAAGGATGTAAGTCCATCTTTATGTAACTTCTGAATGCGTTTCGCGTTTATATGTCCTAAACGACAATGCCATAAGTAAGTAGGATTAGTATCGCTTGATCTATGTTTTTTGCTGTCTATGTTAATTAAGGACATCTTTGTCTAACTCTAGGAAATATAGACCATTAGACTTTTTCGCAGTGGCATAAAACATTGAATTCAAATAAATAGAGAAACAACATTTCTCAATTGTAAATGAAAACCCTTCATTATCCAAAACAGGAATAGAAATAATGTTTTTGGTAATAGCAGGAACATAATAACAGTTATTAAGCTCTAATATTAAACCAGAAGGCAAAGGTAGACTATAAGTCCCAACTGCAACGGCCGCAACCCTTGCACCATTTCCAACGCGCAGTTCTACCTCCCCTTTAGCCAAGGTTCTACTCCTTCTTAGTCCCTGCACATTCGAAATAATGTGAGAAACACAACCGGTATCAAATACCCAAGAAGTAGATGTTGCTATATTAATGTCAATGACATAGATACCTGAAGAAGAAGCCCCAGACTTCTTATCATTCATATACTTCGGGCAGTTACGCCTCCAATGGCCTATTTGACCACAATGGAAGCACTTGGCATTTGCGGCCACCTTTGGCTTTGCCTTTGCCTGTGGCTTATCAGCAGTCTTAGCGGCAACTTGCTTGCCCTTGTCTTGCTTTTTCTTGCCAGCCCATTCCTTCTTAAAACCATTTTCCTTTTGAACCATAAGAACTTCCTTCTTAGGTGCAACAGAGATGTTTTGCTCGGCAGTCATGAGCATCCCATGTAACTCAGCAAGGGTTTTCGACACCCCATTCATATTGAAGTTCAACCTAAACTGGTTGAAGCCTTCATGTAGGGAGTGTAGTATGATGTCAGTAGCCAACTCTTGGCTATAAGGAAAGCCCAACCTCTCCATTGCCTCGATATAACCAATCATTTCGAAGACATGAGTGGCGACCGGCTTGCCTTCGACTAACGCACACTCAAGAATAGCCTTGTGAGTTTCATACCTCTCTATCCGAGCTTGTTGCTGAAACATGGTTTTCAGCTGTCGGATAATACTGTAGGCATCCAAGCTTGCAAACCTCTTTTGAAGGCTTGGTTCCATAGCCGCGAGCATAAGGAAAGTAACAATTACTGACCTTTCTACAATGGCCTTATGGGCCGCCTTTTCGGCTTTAGTAGAGGTGGTTGTTAAAACCGGGATCGGGGTTTCAAGAACATCCTCTCAACCTTCGGATCTAAGAACAATTCTCAGATTCCTTTCCCAATCAAGGAAGGTGTTCCCGTTCAACTTATCCTTTTCAAGGATTGAACGTAAGTTAAAAGGTGAATTATTGTTGTTACCAGACATGATATCTACATAGAAGATACAAAAGTAATGAGTATGTTTATCATAATAGCTTTCAACAAATTTTAAACACTTTAAAATAAAAGCTATGCACTTGACCAATTTTCAATGTGTCCTCTTTTGAATCAAGTGATTCTAAGATCCTATCAAATATGATTTATAAGTGGACTTGGCCTCAACTTAAAACCAAATTTAAAAGGTAAGTAAACTCCTTTACTAATTACAACAATTGTAATTCTTAATTGATGGGTGATTGCTGAGGTGATGAAAGTTCCTGGGTAAGGAAGTTACCCACAACGTTGGGGAAAGCCTTCCTAATCCTAGACAGAACTTGTCACCCAAACACAAAAACCCAATCCTTTGCTTCAAAATCCAAAACCGTTTTGATGATTTTGTTGGGCCAAACCAAACTAAACATGCAAATTTCAGAAATTTACTCTATTTAGCCCAAGATTGGAAGTAACACCCTGCTTTGGCAGAACCTATTACTAACGATCAAGATTTTAGTAGATGTTTATTTGGAATAGCAATTACCCAATATTAGCTTTAGGGACCTAAGTAAATTATTATGTGATTTAATTACTAGTGAACTCATTGCAAAAATAAATCACATGCATAATAAAACTTAGAAAGCATTCAAAAGCGATATTTAAATGCATAAAATAAAATGTGATCATAGTATGGCCCCTAACCCTAAAGACTACTCTTTTGAATCACCATGGATCTCCATCCTTGTGCTTCATGGGATAAGATTGAATCACCATTCTTCTTATGACAACTTGAATAATCATTTTTGGAATTTTAAACTAAAATTACAAAAATACCAACGATTCACAGATCGTATTTAGATTACAAAAATACATTAACGATACGCAGATCGTATTTTCTATCCAAGTTTGGGCCATGCTAGTCACCGCATGCAATCATAATATCATATATATAAAACATACATTTTAATCAACTATTAAAATAAATTATTATGCTTCAACAACTTTAAAACATAATAACACCAACCGAATTTAATCTCATATTAAATTAAATGGTTAGTACCTCTAGACAAATTTCAATCATATTAGAATTTATCTCCCAAGGGCTTTAAAATATTAATCTAACAAATTTAATCAACTATTAAATTTAAAGAAAAATACATAAGCACTCTAAGGTACCACATATATTTTAATCATATCTATACAAATATATTAAAAGGCGTGCGAAAGAAAGCCTATGTGCCACGTGGCACTCTCCTCAACTTTCTAATGCAAATGCTTTATGTCTATGTGTACTCCTCACTTTAAAAAAAGAAATGTGTAAGTGCAAGGTATCGAACACGTGACCTTTGAAATGAAAAGTTAGAGCTTAACCATCAATACAATATGAATTTGTTGTCTAATGTTTCAAATAAAATATGATAAAGTCATGTAATAAGTATACTTAACTAAAAAGACTTAAACAAGTATATACATCTCTAACACTCTTATTACGTAACTTACAAGAGAATATTGATGTCATATTCTCTTAGGGTCCGTTCTGTTCAACTTATTTTAACTTATATAAGATTTTATAAGATAAGATAAGATAAGATCAGATCAGATAAGATAAGATCAGATAAGATAAGATAAGATCATATCAGATAAGATAAAATAATATGTTAGACACACTCAATAAACTATCTTATAAGATAAGATAAAATAAGATAAGATAAGATAAGATCAGATAAGATCAGATAAGATTTTATAAGATCTTATAAGATAAGATAAGACAAGACAAAATAAGTTAAACAGAACAGATCCTTACTGTTGGAACACAAGGTGACACTCAAGAAGGGGGGGTTGAATTGAGTGGCTAAATCTAATCGATTTTCGCAAAAACACCTTTATAGCACAAAGGCTGCACCGTGTTATTCACTCGTAAAATCTTAGATTAACGTTTTTGCTCAAACGAAACTTAATCAAACACTAAAACAATTATATCAAATAATAAAACACAAGGAATTTAACATGGTTCAATCTCACCTCTGAGAGCTACGTCCACACAAACTACTCTTTTATTACTTGAATCGTAAAATATCAAACTCTCGATACAATTCGATTCCCCCACTACTAACTCTAGTAGTGCTCCCCAACACTTAACCCTAAGTGTTGCTACTCTCTATAATATAAAAAATTACCGAAAGAATAATCCCTCAAAAGTGTGCTTCTTATTCAAGCAAATTAGAGGACAATTACAAACGTTGTTTAGTTTCCTAATCTGACTAGAACTCTGTGATATACTCGTGCCTTAGGAAACTGTTTTCAGCTCTTAATATCTCCGATTTTTCTCTCGAAAACGTGAGTTATAAAACTGAATTGCAATCCCTTATATGCTACTTGACTGGCCGAAAATCCTTCATAGAAAATATGTTTATCTTTTACTCCTTAGATTAAGGGATAAAGCTTTTTCCTTATTAAAAACAAATTTTATCTTTCATAAAAACTAATTTTCCTTTTCCTTATAGGATAAGGATTTCTCCATATCTTATATTAACTAGATCAACTCTTAGACCAGTTTTTTCCATTAAACAAACTTTATCACGTTGAAAATTCAGTTTTTCTCTTTCTTATCAAAATTTTCAAAAATACGTTTTATGATTTTGTTCCAAAAAACTTTTATCTTTTAAACACAACACGTTTTATCAAATCAGTTTTCCTTTTATATAGATATATAAAAATTAAAATAATTATTTATTTCCTTAACTCTAAGAAAATAATAATTATCCTAATTTTATATTTCTATACTTGGCACATAATATATCATCTAGTTCAAGTATATTACATTTTGCATATAGTAACTAAACTTTGGAATATGAACTTGGACTTCAATCTTGATTCTTCATTTCTTCAGTCTTCATTCACTTATTCCTTTCCCAACCATCTATAACAAACTTTCAGACTATAACATATTATATTATTTTTCATCATCAAAACTTAACATGCACATGTACAACACTTACCACAATTCCTTTTAAGGTATTGTTTTCAAACCCAAACCTTTCAATTTTTCTTTATTTATCACGTTGTGACGTGAATTTTTCAATTTCTTAATGGACAAAAAATACGAAAAGTAGCAAAATAAATTATAAAATTTAAAAATAATAACATATTAGTTTATTGTAACTGACCCGAGGCATCGCCCGGGCAAAAAAAACTAGTTAAAACATAAAAGCATTGCATGATATTTAATCACAAACACTAGCATGAAAGAATTAATCAACTTATTAAAACTAACATCCTAACATAAAATTAAATACCATAAAATGAAACTCCCATCATAATTTTAATTCATTTCAGCATTAGCATAGGATACTATGCATAATAACTACCACCTCCGTCCCAGAAAGATCTGAACACTTGTTGGGACACGTAGTTTAAGGTGATAAATTATAGTGTGGTTATCAAATATTATTTTATTTAAAAAGTAGATGTGATAGGAGTTGGTGGGGTATTTTTTATTAGAGGAGAGAGAAAGTTGGGTAGCTTTTTATTGATAAAAGGTAGGGTGTGGGCCAAAGATGTGTAAAAGAAATAATATATTAATAGTGGGACCATGCCAAAAATGGAAGTGTTCAAACTAATTTGGGACAAACATAAAAGGAAAGTGTTCAGACTATTCTGGGACGAAGGGAGTACTTAATATGCATTAAGGGATAAACGGATTAAACGTTTTTATCCGTTGAAGGAGAAAACGAGCCGAAGAGGCAGACCACCGCTCGCGACTCGCGAGAAGCGTTCTGCTTCCGTGTTTCCGATCTCAATTCAATTAATTTTAATCGAAATTCGTATGATTTTCTTTATACATTAAAACACTTTTATGCATAACTAAATCAAACTTGGCCTCATATTCAAAAATTCATGCCATGAAATTATACATAATCAAATTAAGCATAAAAAAAAGCTCAAAGCATGCAATTCATGAATCGTACATATATACATCATATTCTAATTAACAACTTAACTAAAACATGAAACAATATAACAATTATATATGTATATATACATGTATCGAAAATGTATAAACAACTTTTATACTCCCAGTAGATTAAAATCCAATTTTAATCATGCAATCCCCTAAATGAATTAAAATAAAGGAAAACATGCATCAACATGATCATATGAATCTATGCAATAGGCTAACTGATACCACTGTAGGAATTTAGATGCTTAATGCAGAAAACGAGTATCATATACTCAAACATCTAACACCAAGATCTTTGCATAAATTAACATGAATCTATATAAAGAGTATAGAATATACCTCTTGATGCGTGAATTCCACTTCCACCACGAGCCTTCTAGTGGAGATCCTTTAGAACGTCAACCGCCGTTCCTCTAGTGTTGGTCCACGAACAACCCTTAGATCACCACGTATGCTAGTACGGAAGAGAGAAGAATCCTCTTGCTTTTGAGGTGTATGATGGCCAAATGAGGAGAGAGAGGAGAGCAAAGAAAATCAGATTTTCTTCTCTAAAATGATGTAATCTACTAACTCCTTTGTAACCCCCATATCATTAGATAAGGTGGTTACAAAGTGGTGTTTCATGAGGCTTTATTTTGCCTCATAATGTCATACATTATGAGCCTAATAAACTCATGAGTTACAACTCTTCCATCCATCATAAAACCGCCCAACCCATTTCACAAATGGATTTGGGTAATATCCAAGGGTTGTCACATTGTGTGACCTCATAGGACCCAATACATATTAGTAGTTGGCCTAAATATACTAGCCCAACAAACCGCAATTAGCTTCTAGCAAAACGTTGCGATCACCTAATATTATTGAATATGTTATCTCCATAATTCGTCCATCTATACATTTAGTTTGTTACACTTGATCGAGGACAAAATCCTTCAGTGTAGGCACCTATTATATTTATCTTTAGGGAATTTCTCAATGTACCCTCTTAGTATTGACTTTTCCTTATGGTACATATTCTTAAGTTCTCATTCTCAATGGTGCTCTCTTAGTATTGACTTTTCCCAATGGTACACCTTCTGAAATTTTCGTTCTCAATGATAATACCCTCCTCGTATATATTGACTATTTTTAAAAATTTAGTACATCTATATGCTTAACTAGTAGTATAAGTTTACCACCAACAAAAACCAAGAAAAACCCACATCAAAGCTAATGAATAAGGTACAAAACTCATATTAACTTACATCCAAATTAATAAATCAATTACAAAACCCTGAAAACCCCATTATTCCATTGAAAAAATTAACACAAAAATCTAGAAAAAATTATTTAAGGGACAAAGATATGATCTGCCCACAAAATATTACATGAAAAGAATATGGTGGCTGATTAATTATGCTGAATAAAAAAATCGTCATATAACTATAATAATAATATGACGATTTTTGTCTTACACACAATTAATCGACCACCAAACACTAGTAGAAAAATGTTGATTTGCGTCTCTTGAATTGTGTCGCACAACTAGAAAACCGACGCAGAAACATCATCTGCGTCGGATACTAAGGAGGTCCGACACAAATTATGAGTCATGTACGTCGGACATATGGTGCATTCGACGCAAAACATGAAAGCAAATGGCTGCGATTTGCGGATCCTACGATTTGCGTCGGATATACTTAGCCCACTCGACGCAGATCTTGGGCCCAGTTATAAAGAGGAACTAACTATGTGCGTCGAAGGTAAAGCCCATCCGACACACATCGTCCCTCACCTTCCCCTTTTAATTTTCGAGTTATTCTAAACCCTCAAACCCTGACCTTACACACACACACACTCCACACACTCTCTCTCTCTCTCTCTCTCTCTCCCCCTCTCTCTCCTTCTCCCACTCTAACCGCCACTCCACCTCTTCTACTTTCCCTATCTCCCTTAGTCCCTCCCCTTCTTCTACTTTACATCTCTTATCATCCGAAACTTAAGAACAGAGAACGCAATTGAAGATCTTAAGTACAATCGCGAACAGCGAACATCGTATCGGCCCAACACACTCCGCCGACTTCGTGCGTCTCAGTGGCTTCGTCCTTCTTCAAAGAATTTCTATTCTTCCCTCGTCAAACTCCCATTTTCGGATGCACACCAACAAGTTAGATCTGCAAAGCATCTCGTCAAAAACTATTTCCGATCTCCTTGATTAATTTTGGTAAGATCTTCGACTTTAATTCTATTCCTCTTCCCTTTTTTGTTAATTTTGATTTTGGTAGAATTTTCAGCATCATTTGGAAACCCGAATTTCAAGGGTTTGTCTCTAATCTTTAATTTTCAGGAAATTTTAGTTCTTTTTAGTTAACTTATGGGTTTACTTGCTATTTGTATCAGATTTTCAAGAAGTCTACTGCAGTGCAAAGTTGAAACATGAGATTTTCAAGCAAGGTTCCAGAATATAGGTTTAGTTTTCATTTTTTAGGAAGTTTCCAGTGTTGTAAGTTACTTTCAATTTTTTTTTCGATCTGGTAAGATTGTAAGCCATATGTGTAAATTACATTTTTTTTTACTTTCAATCTTTTCTTTCTCTATTTTCTTGTGGTTACTGTATTTCTTTTCTTTTTGAGATTTGATAAAACAAAAGAGTGAAAATCATGGGTTGATAAGCCTCATGTGCGTCGCACATAGCACTACATGCGGCGCAGATGAAGTTCATTTGCGTCGCATGTAATGCTATGTGCGACGCACATGATTGAGGCTGGCTTGTTGGCTTGGCCATCTGCGTCGCACTTTACTCTTCATGCGACGCAGATGAGTCTTTTGCTGCTGTGACAGGGGCGAGGAGTCATCTACGTCGCATGTTAGGCAGGGTCCGACGCAGATAGCTAATCAATTGCGTCGCGTCGTTGTCCGACGCAGATCATGTATCCTAATTTGCGTAGAGGCCTGTGTTGTCGGACCCATGTCCGACGCAAATAGGCGCTCACATCCGACGCAAATCGTCTATTTTGTACTACTGTGATTCTTTTCCTTTTATTTTTATTTCTTGATAATATTTTGTGTGTAGATAATATTCATGACTAAATTCAGTAAAAAATAAAGTCAATGTTTTGTTGAGAATGAAAACTTAAGAAAGTGTACCATTGGAAAAAGTCAATATTAATAGGGTATCATGGAGAACGAAAATTTAAGTTGTACCATCGATAAAAGTCTATACTAAAAGGATGCCATTGAAAATTTTCCCTTATCTTTATCTCTATCATATATTGGAAGAGGGGAAGATTTGGTGTCCACCCTCTTTCACTATTATACCTCCAACTAAAAAACAATTATAACTTCTCTAATTTTTATATTTTATTTTTTTTAAAAAAGAAAAATAAATATAGTAATCTGAAGAATTGCAATTACAACTCCCCCAAATTAGTTGCTTCCGCATGCGTTGCGTGCATATAAGACTAGTTGGAGGACTTCCATCTTTATAATTATACCCCTTAATAATAAAAACAATACACTAGCTAGACATTATCCCCTCCTCTCCTCTTTTCACTGAAAACCCTCTAGAGGAGATGCCATGGATGTTTTCGTCCATGGTAAGCCTTTCTTTCTCTCCATTTTTGCAGTTTCTAGTTTATTTTCTTACTTTTTTTCGCTTTTTTGCTGCTTTCAATAAGTTTCATCTATGTGATGACCTTAGTCCCTTTTATGGCTTTTGTAGTCGTTCCCTTCACGGTGGGTGTATTAGTTTGGTTTTTTTGTTTGTCAGTGGGCTTTGGACCCTGGCTCCAGTTGAAGGTTGATTTGTTAATGGATTTTGTGCGTGATTGCAACGGCGATCACTACTTCGTGTATAATCGGTTTAATTAACTCTAGTTCTACATCAAAACTACATTTGATCGTTAGACCTCCTCGTAGAAGGCTGAATCAGACAACGATGTGAAAGAGCGTATTTAGAAAGATTAATTCTGCTCAACGATTGTGGTTTTTCCATATTAGAATTAAGTTTCTTTCAATTTGATCTGTATTTTTTAGTTTCCAACTTCTTTTGTAGATACGTATGACTTCATATTAATGAATGAATTTTTACTTAAAAAAATAATAAAAACAATTACAACTAATCTGATTTTTGGGATTTTAAATATAGTGAACTAAAGAACTGTAATTACAATTTTTGTAATTTTTCAAAAAATAAATAAATATAAATTTGATCTCAGATCTTGGCCCTTGGGTACCATTTACCACCCCACAAATTTACCAACTAAATTAGATGACATCTACATAGCCTAAAACATATGTGAGTTAGGCCTCATTCTTTTGGACTGGGAGAAACTAAACTGAACTAAATTGCGAGAAATGGAATTGGAAGAATGCCGAATATGAGATAGTTTCTGAACTTAATTGAATTGCGAGAAACTGAATTGAAGATAAGTCAAAAAGAGTTAATTGTTTGTCGTATCTCGTATTGGAGTTCGACCATCAAATTAGTCGATCTTCTTTAGTCTCGTACTCTCGTACACTGCTAACTTAACTTCTGAAATTTCCAGAATTCACCATCTTCTAGTTCAAACACCGCAATTTCGCAGAAGAAATTGAGATACTAGTCGAAGAAGTATAAAGTTTTCCAATCAAAATCAGGAGAGAGAAAACAAGCAGTAGCAATGGAGGAAGAAGACATAGAGAAAGCAGTGATTGCGTATCTGAAGAAGAAAGGTTTCAAGCAAACTGAGCTCGTTTTTCAAGAAGAACATCAACTTCAGCAACAGCAACAACAACAACAACAACCACAACAATCGAAAAACTCGTCTTCTAATTCGCAAACTGATCCAGATATCGTCAAACTCATCCTCTCCTTTACTTCTGAGTACTTTCTCTCTCCTCTAATTGCAACTTTTTTTTCTGCTATTTTTAACTGGTTGTTTTGCTGCGTTTATTTGATTCTAGCTTAATTGTTTTGTTGTGTTGGTTTTGGAAGATTGGAATTAGGTAATTTTGATGTGCACTGTGTGTTAAATTTTAGGGCTTCCGAATTTTGACCAATGTTCGAGTGTAGTGATGTGGATTGCAAATTGTTTTTAGTTTAAATATATTTGATCAAATTGGTGATGCATTAATGTATATATTACCTCCATTAGTGAAAGAAAACAATGTCAATTTTTAGAGTTTAGAGGATGGGGGAAGATTTTTTGAAGATGTGTCCTTTAGGTTTAGTTCAGTGTGAAGGGAGAATTCACAAATAGGTGTCCATTACTTTAAACCCTAGACGAGGTAAAAGAGGCCCCGGGGGGGTGTCCTTTAGGTGTAGTTCAGTGTGAAGGAATTGATACCAATCGACCTTTTTTAAAACGTTTGACAATCTTCCGCCACACTTCTGGTTAACGAGTGATCCGTTAGAAATGGAATGATCAAGAATTGCCATCTGCTAAGGGTTGTCGAATTTGCAATTTGTGGTTTTGGAAATAAAGCTAGAGTATCTATGAAGTTGAATAATGTAGTTGATGCTCAAGCATAGATAATAAGAGGCTTAAGAGTTTATTTGGCTTAAATGTTGCCACTAGTTGATGCTATAGCAAAGATGAGAATAAGCTGCTTAATGGTGCTTCTCAATGAGTTTTCCCCTCCCTGCCCGTGTCAGCATTGCTGAGCTAGGTGCACTTACACATCCTGTCATATGTGTGAATTCCACTTACTGTACTGATGTTTGCTATAGTATAACCAGAACTTCGTATCTTTGGATAGATTGAACTTTTTAGAGAATTACAGTGGCAACTGGCAAGTGATGGTGACTTTATAGTCAATAAATTGTGAAATATCTACGAAGTCAAATTCATCTATATGAGCAAATGTCTGCTGCCACTGGATACATGGTATGCTTGGTATCTTAACAATTGAAAGATGCGTAAAAGAAACTAATGTAGAGGAACTTTTATTCAGTTTTGTCAAGATCAATTTGCACATCGAGTTTTGACCCCTTTAGGAAAAATGAAACATGTTTGTGGATAAACTTCGGTCTTCTCCATTAACCCTCCCTCTTGCTAAAGGAGGAGAAATTTGTTGGAAATTTTTTGTGGATGGATGGTTCTGTTCTATTTTGAGATACCTTTCAACCCTTGTTAGGCCAAGGGTTCCTTCTTTGAATAGATAGAAAAGTTGCTTGTAGGAGAAATGCTTTTCATGAAATTTCTATTCTTCCATTTTGCTTCTACTGGTGTGAGTTACAAGATTAAGCTAAGCTTGGAAAGCCAGGTGAAAAGTAGGGAGTGATATATGTTAGATGATATATTGTTTTGGATGTAATGAGATTGGTTTTTAGTAGATTAGCATGGAACTGCTGACGTTTGTCTTCCAATTCAAATTGATTGTCATTGGTATTTTATGACTCATCGAAAAAGAAACGGAAAGAAGTCATATGAATGTTACCTTGTGTTTTTGCCAGGTCAGAGAGCCTTCCGGCACAATATCATGATGGGTACAGCAAGCTAAGATCATGGGCTTATAATTCACTGGATTTATACAAGGTGATGTTTTGTCTGGTCTTACGTCCCTCAAAAGCTAATGCTCTAGCACTTTAGTTTGAATATTTAGAGTATCAAGTGTCAATTATGATCCTTGCATTGGGTATGTTACTGCTGTTAGATCTTGTTTGTGGGTGAGGTTCTTTCCTTTTTCTTTCGTCCTTTGCCGTTTTCTGGTTAGAAAGTTAGGGGGTGGAGGAATACTTCCAGAATTTGTAGTTCTACAAGTTCAATAAATTTTTTTTCCTATTCATTATTGTCTTCCCTTGCACACAATTAAAGTAGCAATCAGGATTCTACTCAATTTCATTGAAGAGTTAGCTCTTCCTTTCTGCCCTTCTCTTTTCTTGTCTAATAAAAAAAAAAAATACATATATATAAGCAAAGAAAGCGAAGACTACTTGGAAAGATTATAAATCAAGAGAAGGCTCACTTTTTTGTTTCCTTTGTCTTGCCTTAAACAGCATGAATTGCTTCGAGTACTTTATCCAGTATATATTCATTGCTTCATGGATCTTGTTGCAAAGGGCCATCTGCAAGAAGGTGAGATGTCGATATCATTATAATAGCTTGAGCTGCATGGATATTTTTGTTTGAAGAGGTCTCCAGTTATACTTGACATGAGCGACTTTTTTTATCTGCGTTTTTTTACTCTACAGCAAGGAGTTTTTTCAATAACTTCCGTGAAGATCATGAAACTATGCATCAAAGGGATCTGCAGAAGCTCGAAGGAGTTCTCTCACCCTCTCATTTGGAGGTTAGCTGCAGTTCGAATTTTCCAAACAAACCATTCAATTTGTGACCTTTTAGATGTTTATTGAATAATCTTTATTTCTCTATTTCTTTTGGCTTAATCCCCTGTTCAGGAGATGGAGTTTGCCCACACCTTAAGGCAGAGCAAAGTGAACATTAAGATTTGTCAGGTATTGAAGCAACTTCTTTAAAGCATAATGTACATATGTTTTTGCCTTTGGATTGCCCCGTAAACAACTAAGAGATATTTGTAGCAAGGGAGTATCAGCCAGCCCCGCTCTTCCCCCCCCTCAAGGATAGGGAAAAAAGAAAAGGAAATCATGATTGATGAAGGCATGGATCATCTGCTCCATGGAACTTTGAAGCTAATCAAAGAAACCTTGTTTGTTTCTCTAGTTACCTTTAAAATCCCCCTGTAGATTGATTGTTTGTATTGCTTATAATTTTCACTAATATAAGTTACTGATAGAATCAGAGAGATATTTATATGTATATATCTCTAAATTAATTGTGTTGAATTTACTTCTTTGGGTTAAATTTTCAAATTCCAAGCATCTAGATTTCTGTGTTTTTATTCTAAAATCAATTAGCAATAGGTGGAGTAATCCACAAAAACAACAACCAAGTGTCCAGTCATCCAGTCGTTGGCGGAATTAGATCAGTAGGGATGCTATTTTGGGAAGTTGGAGTAGTTCATTATATTATATTTATGCTCATGACCTTATATGTTTTGAATGTAGAGGTTCCTTTCTTTCCTTTTCTCCTCAACTCATATCCATCATATGTGGGCCAATCCACGGCCAAAAATGTTACAAGCTCCCATCTGGCTGACATTTTCCTAAGAGTGACTTGATCTATTGCTATACTAAGTTTCATAGAAGAAAAATGTACAAATGAATAGCTTTAGCGTGTAATTGCCTAATTTTTTTTCACTGTAAAACCAGTTGTTATAGGTGGAGTTGATCAATATGGTATAAGCATGCTCGTGGCCTTTTTATCTTATGGTGTTGGGCAACACTTACTTTTATACTTCTGCCAAATTTTTGTCTTGGATTTTGTAGGAGAACTGAATGTAGATGGAATGGAAAAAAAAAGAATGTATCTTGAAAGTGGGTCCTTTACTGTCCTAATTATTGAATACTCTACGCCATTGCATTCACACCCGATGTCGACTTAACCGAGATCTTCCCTCTAGGAACATCTATTGAATGATAAGAAGAGATCTAAAAAGATGTTCATTATTCGTAGGATTGCTTGAAGAAAAGTATTTTTTTTAAAATTTTAATAAAAAGAAAAAGTCAAAGGAAGAAGAGACATACCTTATGGATGTATTCATGGGAACCAAATGTAGAAGCACACAATTCTTTAAGATATGGGAAAAAGAAAAGTTGCCCACTTGGGCTACTTCACTACATACTAAGGTAGGGGAGAGGGAAAAATATGCACGATTGGAGGCTTGAACACTACGTTATGAGGGAAAGCAATATACCAACCTTTCAGACTGCTCTTGTTTTACTTGCAGCTTTAAATATTATGGAACATCATAGGAGGGAATAAGGCCCCTGCTAGTCCCCGTCTTAATTTCACTTATGTAGCTAAGATTTCCTTGGTGACCAAATGGATGCACTTTTTTTTTTTCTCTCCTTTTATTGGTAAAAGAACGAATTCAATCTTGTATGATAAATGAATATATTGGTACTTTTATTAAGTGTCAAGTCTCAAGTTGGATTTATTTTCACCAAAGCACCCATGGTTAGGATTTTTCATGCCAATTGTCCATTTTACTTGTTTTTAAGTTTTCTCCTGATCCACCATTGCTCCCATCTGATCAATTAATTCGAGCCAAGTGGTTGAATATTTGTTTCAAACTTTTCCTGCAGTACTCTTATGAGCTTCTCCTTCAGTATCTACATAACACTCAGTCAATTACAATGCTTGGAGTTGTAAATGAGCATATCAATTTCCAAGGTGCTGATCTCTTCTGCCTTTCCTCTTTCTTTAACATTTGTGAGCATATCTGAGGCATGTATATTGTGATTCTCAGTTTGTCCTGGTCAGCCTGGTATAATAACTGATGATGCTGATGCTGTGACACTGGTTAGTGGGGGCCAAGATGCGGCAAACCTGATAAACCAGAAAGAAATCCAGTGGGGGGTAAGTACTAGGATTAATTACATACATTTTCCTTCAAAAAAAAAAAAAGATTAATTACATACATTCATTCAATATCTGATGTTTCTGAAGCTAGGAGCGCCAGTCTACTGGTTCTTTTAGCTTGATTACAGATCTATAGCTGCTAGTTATTTATGCAATATATGCCTAAGTTTTAACACATGGTGGGGGTTTCTCACTGTAAATTCATCAAGCTGGTAAACAAATTCAGTCATTTTGGAATTAGCTAAACTAGAAAGGATATTTTGCTAAGATGCAGGGAATATAAAGCTGCGAGGGATCATAACAACCCCCCCCCTTCTCGTCCCATGTTTGCCATTTATTTTTAATGGAAATGCTGTGATATTTCTATTAGTTAATTTATGGTAACCATGTTATAAATGAAACTCAGTTCTGCTTGTTTACTTATCTTAAAGGTCAGTGTCAGAAAGGGGATTGTGTTATGATTTAGCCGTTGTACCTATATACTCCTTTAGTTACGCTAAAGGATTTCACCAATTTTAGTTTGAGCTTAATAGTTGAAGAATTGTTGTTTGTTTTCAAACTGTATCATTCTGATTTATCGTATGTTGAGTTGTTGATGGCATAATAGATCACTTTTTAATGCTAATTTTGGTACCGGGAATTTAAACGCATGTGGGATAATTGACATATAAGAAATCTAATCTATGTTGAGGCTTTCACAAGTTATCCTGCAACGACCTATCTTCCCTTGGAGATTTCCCATGAAGCCATATGTTCGACTTGATCATGTAGTGCCTTTTCTTTTGTTTAGATGCTGGAAGATTCAATAGAGGATCGCTTGGAGAAGGGTGGAGGTTCACTTTTAGATTCTGATAAAGTAGATGGGGAAAACAAGGAAGTGGAGAATGAAGAAAATAAGGTAGTATTGCTGCTTCCTTTTTGACCACCTCTTGACAAGTATTTAGGTTTATATCTGGTCCTGATAAATCGGTTTGGTTTTATATATAGAAACGATCCACTGATGGAGGAAAGCAAGGTGCACCAGTTAAAAAATCCAAGAAGGATAAAGTTGGAGGTGCCGGTGGAAAAACTGCACGTCCGGAAGCCAACACTCCTATGGCACTGAAAGTCAAACCAGAGCTTACTTTGCCCATAATGTATTTTTCACATATTTACTACCTTTGCAACATACTCTCTCCGTTTACAAATAATTGCTACACTTGCACTTTTCACGCATGCCAATGCAAAACTTTGAGGACTAATATCTCTAGTTTTGTATATGTAAAAATTATAAAAGTACATATTAATAAAATACATATTAAGACGAATCTAAAAAGATCTCACATGACTATGTTTTATACACGTATAAATCACAAACGATGGTGAAAGTGAAATTTGTGAATAGTGTAAAATGTCAAAGTGTAACAATTGAAAAAACACGGAGGTAGTACTTGGAAGCTATATAAGTATTTTAACGTGTGGTCTGCTCAGTGTATTAAAAAGCGCGCCTAGGCACTGAGGTGCAAGGCAATAGGGGTGAAGCATTTTTTGTGTGCAAGGCTAGGCGATTTCAAAGAGGCGCAAAAAGCGCACCCAAGGCGCACAATTTCTTTTTGACATCAGATTTTTTGAATTATCCTTAGTTGCTCCTCACTTCAACGAGGTACACCTAGTCGCACTAGGATCTCTATCGCCTCAATGTGCCCTGAGCTTTTTTATACATTGGGTCTGCTAAAAGAAAGGGAAAGACATAGTTGAAAGATATAATCTCTGATTCTTGTTTTTCTTATATGCTTCACAAATTGCTGTAGGCCAACAGAAGTCGAGCATTCTATCCTGGAAGACCTCCGGAATCGCGTGCAGTTAAGTAGCGTGGCCCTGCCATCAGTAAGCTTCTACACGTTTATCAATACACACAATGGGTAAAATGTTTGCCCCTATACCCTTCTTGATCTGTTTGTTGTTTCTCTTATCTGTTGACCACGAGCTTCTGACCACTTTGCTATTGCAACTTTGTTCTAGTTTGAACTGTGCATCAATATCGCATGATGGATCCTTGGTTGCTGGTGGTTTTTCGGACTCTTCGTTAAAGGTCTTATGATTCATCCATAGAGATTCTCCCTTCTTTTAGTGTAGCAAATCACTTGTGCTTATATGAAGAGTTTATCTTGCATAGGTCTGGGACATGTCAAAACTTGGGCAACAAATGGGCAATGGTGAGTAATTTATGAAGAACCTTGTTTTTTCTTTCTTCTTGTCATTTAGGTAATGTCATCATGCTTTTTTTCATGTGTTGGTTGTAGCTGCTCTACAGGGTGAAAAAGATCCAGCTGGAAATGAACATATGTCTGGTACAAATGGTGGGAAGAGACCATATACTTTGTTTCAGGGTCATTCTGGGCCTGTTTATTCAGCCTCATTCAGCCCTCTTGGGGACTTTATCCTCTCTTCTTCAGCAGATTCAACAGGTGTTTGTGATCATATCCTTGATTTGTCTTTGTGCCAATCTTCCTTCTGTTTGTATTAGATCAGATAGATGTTTCCTCCTTTCTCCATTTCTTACACTTTTAATGAAATGCAGTGCGGCTTTGGAGCACGAAACTAAATGCCAATCTTGTGTGCTACAAAGGTCATAATTATCCTGTATGGGATGTGCAGGTAGTTATCAATGCTGTAGAGTGATGTATTTATAAATTGCTAGGCTTCAGCATCTGGATTGTTTCTCATTGTACCCAATCTTTTGTTCTTGCTCCACTTCCATCTGTTGCAGACTTCATTGATAAGCACTGATAACTCCTTGTTGTTCATTGATGCAGTTCAGTCCCTATGGACATTATTTTGCCAGTTGTTCTCATGATAGAACAGCGAGGATCTGGTCCATGGACAGAATACAGCCTTTGAGAATCATGGCCGGACATTTGTCAGATGTTGACGTGAGTTCTTAGATCTTATTCACTCTTCTATGGCGTATTTCATGTGGCATGCATCTATGTCTAGTACTCTTTTGATTTATTCAGGAGGGGTTTGTCTTGTTGAAAAGCATCAGTTATTCAGTTGTTCTTTACTGTGAAATTCAGGCGCGCTTGTTTCCATTTTTTAATATGCTTGTATAGTTGTATCTCTGATCATGTTTCTACTTTTCTTGTTTGTGAAATTGATGTTGCATATACTTTTCTTTTAGTGTGTCCGGTGGCATGTAAACTGTAATTACATAGCCACTGGATCTAGTGATAAAACAGTTCGATTATGGGACATTCAGACTGGCGAATGTGTCAGGATATTCATTGGTCACAGGAGTATGATACTGTCTTTGGCAATGTCGCCTGATGGTCGGTATATGGCATCTGGTGATGAGGATGGTGCAATTATGATGTGGGATCTTGCTAGTGGTCGCTGCATTACCCCTCTTGTGGGTCACACGTCATGTGTCTGGACACTTGCTTTCAGGCAAGTATAGTTTTACCTCGACCATATTCATCTACATTACTGGTTATTAACAGTCATGAACCCTTATCTACTTGTGTGGCTTAAGTTCACTTGTATTCATGCATCAGTGGCGAAGGCTCACTTCTTGCCTCTGGATCAGCTGACTGCACAGTCAAACTGTGGGATGTCAATGCAAGCGCAAAGATGTCGAGATCAGAGGAAAAGTAAGCTCATGTGGAACTGGCAATTACATGTGTTTTCTATTGAGAGAACCATTTCTTAGTTTGCTCGTTTTTGCGCACAGAACTGGGAGCTCAAACAGACTCAGATCGTTGAGGACTCTTCCTACCAAATCTACACCAGTTTACTCTCTGACGGTAATGATGCAAGTTATTATTATCTTGAGAGTATTTAGAGTCATATTTTACTCGCTATTATGTTTGATTGTGCGTTCTTCCGTGCTATAGTTTTCAAGGAGGAATCTGCTATTTGGAGCTGGGGTTCTATCTAAACACTGATAATCAGATTAGCAGACCATGATACACATTCTTAGATAAGGTAAGAGGTTCTAGTCTTGTAACATTGACCGACGCGAGTATTTGATTTGTTTACGGTCTTAGGCATAGGTTGGACGTAGCTGCTAGAAAGTGTTACGATTGGTGTTTAAAGTGGTATGCTTCTTTTCCTGTAATTCTTTTATTTAAGAGTTACTAATTTTTGTTCTTTTACTCCTAACGTAGACATGATGTGTTAAATACACTGTTATTATAGAAATGCTATTATTTTCAAAGAAAGAAAACGTGAATTATGATAATTTTACTTTGTAAATTAACCTTGCTTACCGCGCCATTGGCGAAATTTAAAACACTCGGGTTATCTTAGGGTTTAATTCCGACTTGTCTTTCATAGGGGCTGTGATTACTTTCATGATTTTTTTTCCGGATCGGTTTTGGATTAGATGTGAACCTACTGATCATTTCTATATGATGCTACTTGCTGCGGACAACTTTTCCTTATACAGAGTCTCCAGCTTTTCCTTAAACTTGGACAACTCAATCTCACCCCCCAAATCCCCATAAACAACGTAGATTGAAATTTGAAGGTTTGCTATGGTGGCAGCACGACCAATGCCATGAATTTGGTTGGGTTAAACATTGTTTAGCCAAATAGTTTTGATTAAGAATATGACCTACAATCTCCTTGAAATTTTTTAAACTACAGAATTTTATGCAAGAACAACAAATTTATACTGTAAACAAATACAAAATAAACAATTACAAGAGGAGCAATATTTTATTACTGAAACACCTCATTTGGCCGTTGGACACTAACAGTAGAAGTAGGACTGTGCCTTGCTTTTGTGAAATCTTTCAAAATGTCCGAATTGGAACAGCATGTGGCCCAAATACGTTGATATTTCGGCGGGTTCTAGTGCGGCGGAGCCCGATGCCAGCTCTGGCCCGCATAACTTAATGCAGTTGCTGCGGAACATAATAATATTAAACTTAAACAGTCAAACCCCGTGCATATAATAATCAGATATCAATGATTTATAGTTGCGTGATTGACATTCTATTAAGATTCAACTTCGTCAAGTCATATCATTTATAATGAAGCATCATATGGTTAAGGTCCACTAATCATGTGGCCGATGAACGTCTAATGGTTCATCACATAATATACTCGGGTCTTCTATTTGAATAAGATCTAATACAATGTTTTTTTAAGGTTATACCAAATTAGGTACATGATACATTAAATGGTATAGAAAATCCCGGTTTCTTATTTACCTTTTGTTCTTGGAGTGAATTTTATACTTAGTAACAATCTCAAGAGTGGCATGTGTGCCTGTGTGGGGAAGGCGAGTGCAAAAATATTGTGATTATGTTATACCATCTCTGTGTTAATTTAGATGCGATATTTGCGCTTTTTGGTGAGTGGTGTAAAATAATCAAATGTTGCATCTAATGATAACGAGAGGTAGTATATTCGTTTCAGGATTCTATGTTAGAGAGAGAGAGAGAGAGAGAGAGATAGGGGGGTTAAGGGGGATTTTTCTAATTGTTTCTATTAAATTCTTATGTTTGATGAGAGAAGGGATTATAAAGAAAAACTTGGGTGGACAAAATACAGTATCATCTTAAGTTTTAGATACCACCTTCTAAAACTTTACTAACTAGTTTGGTTCACATCTCTATTAAGATTCTATGTTGCTTAATCATTTTGTTAACCCATTTCTACATCTATATCCTGCATATAATTAAACTTATATATCTTGGATTCTTTTTTATTAAAAAAAAGCTGAATAGAAGATTGCCGAACTTTGGTGCTGAACACAACATTGTCAAAAACAACCACTTCAAACAAATTTGAATGAGGTGGACAAAAGCCAACACTATATTAATCTATCAATTACAAAATTGACAATGATAGATGATATTATTCTAGTTCCAGAGTTCCAATCCGTGCACAGTACTTTGTCACACTCTCATATAAAAACAAAAATCAAAATAAAAAAAGTAATATTGAAAGATGCATCCACACATACGAGATTGTGATTGGATTCAATTAATCAAACACATTATTGGGTATCACATGACTAATGATGGCTGTAGAGTGGAAGATTACTTGTATAATTCCCCAATTTCTGCTTCCCATTAAAGGTCTTTGAATTTATATTGCCAGAAAAAACTTTTTCTGTCTTTAGTCTTTTATTTTATGAAAGAGAAACTAAAAACAGATATAAATTGAGATGTGGGGCAGAATTCAGAGAGCAGCATTGAAAGAGCCAAAGAGAAAGAGAGGATTTATGAGCTCAAACCACCTACCTGTCAAAAGCATTTATATACTTGGTGACCCATATCACGTTGTGTGAGGCGAAGCAAGCATTTTCAAATGATGACAGAAATTTATTAGGTATTAAGAAATATATGAACTTTTCCTACTATGTGTAATAATATCCCTAATATTAGGTGTAGTGTAATTATACACTTTAATGAACAAAAAATTTGTTTCAAAATATAACATTTTATCATGCAATTTTAGATGTCAGTTTGTAATACCGCTTTCGTTCCATTATTCATAAAACACTTGCAATTTTACAGTATTTAATGTAATATTTAAACTATTAATATCTTCAATAATGTATACATAATTATGAACATTTGATATTTGAAAACTACAAGTTGAGATTAATTTAATAAGATCCTACTTGACTTATTTTTTCTATACATGATAGTGATAATTTGTGGTCAACATTTATATGCTTAATTAAATGAGTGTTGCGTGAATTATAAAACAGAGGAAATATTAAAGTTAGATTATAGGTTACATTATATAACTAATAGAATAACTCATGTCAATATCTAGTACTGATGCAAATCTAGTTAAGTTAAAGGTAAGAAAATAACTTCTGGACTGCCCTCGCACAAGGCACTCACCCAAAGGCCCAATATAAACCAAACACCCCCAATTCCCCCTCCCCCTTAGATCCCAAGCAAAAACTAGTTTAGAACCAGTAACAAAATTATTAATATGGATATCAACGTGAAACAAAGGGAGTAATATTATGCGTATTTTTATTTATTATTGTACATAATGAATCATAGTTATATCAATATGAAATCTTTCTAAGATTTATCTTAATATGTAGCTTTAACTTATCAAATTACTATAACTTTTACTTGTTGGTTATTAAACTTAAACATCATTTCATTTTTAAAAAAAAAAAACTTAAAACATAATAATGATCTAAATCCTACATTAGCAAACTAAAAAGTCAAATTAGATAAATTTAAAAAAAGAGCTGAGATAGTATGTGTCAACTTTTTTTTTATAAGAAGTATGTGTCAACTATTAATACAAGTAATAGCTATATTTCACTTTTTTCTCCAATGTGCTCAAGCCTCCCTAGTCCCTATACCTAGTTGTGTATATGTGATTTGTGAATTTTTTAATAAAGTAAGATGATTATCTCTTACACAAGTGTGGGGGGATTAGGGATTCTATTTAACCATTTTACAAGGGGTAATAATCGAACCCTTATCACAAGGGCAGATGGAGGGCTCCAATCCAATCAATTATGTCAACCTTGATTGTTAAGTGATTTGTGAATATGTGTATCTAAATGGTGATTTATGAATTTGAAAATAAGTTGTCTTTCCCGTCTCATCATATCTGCAGCTTTCATCATATTTGCAGCCTTTCATTATATTTGGGTTTTATGTATTTCTGTCGCCTCTCTTCTATTTCTTGTTTTTGTGCCAAAAATTCCTTAAGGTTAAGGTTGATTGATGTTGAAAAGTTAGATGTGACAATAAAATGGAGGGCGGGACGCGGAAAGAGTAAACTGTAGTTGGTTTTAAAGTCATAGATCCTCCGCCTAGCAATTAGCATTAACAATTTAAGATGAGTGGGTATCACTATTACCTACACAACGCAACACTTGTTGCTTTGCCTCTCTTTTAGGCCTCACAAATCATACTTCACAATTCCCATATTGCCCCCAATTGGTGGGAGTGGGACTCATTCACCCACATCATCAACTCAATTCACATATATTTGGGTGGGTCCTACACACCCATTTCCCTACATTATAATTCCTCATGTTATGTTTGATGTCTAAGCCATTAATATCATCACAAAGGAATTCTATGTGATGCCCACTATATCATAACTATGTGAATGTAGAGGGAACATAATCAATAGTATAAGATAGAGGTGGAATCTCTAAGTATAAATCCAAGGAATGTTGTCACACTCATATACATTTGTTCCTTTCTTCTCACCTTTTTCTATAGTGCTAGCAATCCATATATTTGAATATAAATTCAAAATCATGGTATTAGTCTTATCATGAATTATTATTGATTTTCTAGTCTAAAATAGTTTTCATACTATATTTATGTATTATGAACTCTAAAAGTAGGTAAAGAAAGCTAATTTATCAGTGCAAAACTTGAAAATGTTGCCAGGATATGATTATACTTCCTTGAAATGACTAGCATCTCGTGTATTGCTACTATCATCTCATATTGCACAAGATAAAGTAGTTAATTCTTTCAAAGTCGATTCTAACACTTCTTGTTACCCCTGTGGAATATATTTTCAATAATGTTTCCACTATAACCCTTTGGTTTAAAGTTTTATAATTAGTCACACATCACTCCCCTCTTTTATTAGGTAAATTCTTATCTCAGTCAAGATGCATACAGTTACATTGATGATAAAAAATGAACCATAAAATTAGAGAATATCCCAAGTTAGAAATGAAAGGTTGAAGGGGAGCTTCCTCATCAAATGCAAGTTGGATCGGATCTCCGAAGAAACTTCCAAAACCTTTCTCTTTCACTTGAAGTCTTCAAGAATCAATAATACTATTATATGATTGTAGATAGGGTTTGATCATAAAGATAAGAAGTTTTACAAAACAACATAAAATTACAAACTTTTAGTTGCTCCTAGAATGTTTTCAATCACATCTTTTTATATCTCATCTGATCAGTTTTTGCCCATTTAACAATTTTCAAAAAGGGACATCTATCGTAGGAGTAATGAATTTCTTTGGAAAAAAAACTATTTTCAATGTCAATCGATAAATCACAAGTTAGCTAAAATCAAGCCAAAAAAAGGTAGCTGAAATTAGACCTGGCAATCGGACCAATCGGATCGGATTTGGACCAGACCAATTTAGATCGGACCGTTTTCGGATCAAGTTACATTCGAACCGGACTGTTTCGGAACAGCCGAGATTTCAGATTATGTTTCGGATCATCATCGGATTGGGCCGGGCGGTTGTGGCTCGGATGGTGGATTGTCTCATCTTTATTATGTACGGAGTTGTTACTTCGTTGGTCTTATGGTTTTCTTTGACTATGAGTTTTTGTTATGTATATATGGAACTGCTACTTTTCGTACTTTCTAAAGGTATAATAACTAATTTGCATAATCAGAACTTGTGCCAAATAGTACTTGTGATAATCTTTTTTTTTTTAAACCAGTCAATTTCGGGTACTTCGGATCAAAGCCTAATGGAAGCCAATACTTTCGGATTGCTTTGGGATCAGGTTACCTTTGGATCGGATTGGTTTCGAATCGGCAATATCATATCGGGTAATTCGGATTTCTGATGAGTTTCGGATCAAGATTGTTTCGGATCGGACCGGATCAATTCAAATTCGTATCAAGGTTCAGACCCAGATCGGACCACTGATCGGATATTTTGGACCGGATTTTTGGATCAGGACCAACTTTACCAGGTCTTACTGAAATATTATCAGAACAATTAGGTACTTTTTCAAAATATCACTTTGGCCTCTAATATTTCTTATAATAGGTGAGAAAAGTACAATTATTTTTCTCTCATATTATTTTTTAAGATATTTATCAACTCCATATTTGTCAATTTCACCCTTGAATATTGGTGAGTGTCTCATACAAAGAAACTTTCTAATTAAAATTGAAATGAATAATATTGATAAAGTAGTTAAAAAATGGTTTAGAAAGTGGCTGAAGAGTTGAAATGTTTGATAAAATTAAGAAGTTATTACATATATTAGCTGGAAGCCAACAATCAACAAAAACTTAAAAATCAAGTCAAATTAGGAGTTGACACTTGACAGACTAGTATTTTTTACACGCGATGCGTGCGTGATATGACGTATGCGTGATTTTGTGGATATTTTCAATTTTATCCACATTCATGAGAGATTTTGAAATAAGAGGAAGGAGAAGAGGAGAAACTGAAGAAGTAGAAAAAACTGCCTTTACAATTAATTAGTGCATTAAAAAAAAATTGGAAAAGGTGAACACATCAAGAAAGAAAGTAGCTTGTCATTGCCTATTTTAACACAAATGTTAGGAATTTTTTTCCCCTTTTTTTCCTTATTTTACTTTTGTTTTTTAAATTTAATAAATTGGTTTAATTGTAATTTTTATTTATAGTTGAGATATTTTAGCAACTCAAGTGGACACCAAAGTCCTCAAGAGTTGCCTTATATAATAGAGATAGGTGAAAACTACTAGAAAACTTACTTAGCAAACACTTCTAATTTAAAATTCCCGCTAATTGAAAAATAAAGTGGTTGACAAACATAGCCTAATTCATCAGCTAAGCATAATCATAAATTTATGCCACCTTGCAAATCATAATACTCTTTTATACTTATAGAGTAGTAAATAAATAAAACTTCAATGTACAGAGCAAAATGTGTTCCAATAATTTTTTTTTTTTGGGTATCAACAATCAATTACACTAACTTTTTTTTATAAAACAAAAAAAAAAACTACAAGGGGCAGAATTGTAATTACTGATGTCGTCAACATCACCCACCATCATCATCATTAATGCATCCAATTAAGTAGTTGTAGTCAAAGTCAACGATTCCGATTTAACCTTCCAAAATCAGCAAGCTTCCTTGATCGATTCGCACAAAACGACGCCGCATCACCCAAGTGTGGCTTCTTCTTATTCTTATTAACATTACAACTACCGCTATTACTTTTTCCGATCGCCGGAACCCTAATTTCGCCGGAAAAACTCGACTCAATTCCCCAATGCGATCGACTAGCAGAAGAACCCCTAACTAGCGGACTCAAACAAAGCGCCAAACTCGCCACATTATTCGCCAATCTCGCCGGACTCGGCCTAACTCGTCCTGGACTCGGCCTAACTCGTCCTGGACTCGGCCGAGTCACCTCATCTTCCCACTCGTTTTCCGGCGACATCCCGCGGTTACACCGCCGAGTTAACTCAGCGATTCTGACCTCTGAATTCGCCGACGAACTCACTACGCTCGATTTAGATCGGAAAAGTCGCGTTATTAGGTTGAATTTTCCGGCGTTCTTCTTTTTCGTAGGACCTACTTGAGGTGTGCTGTAGAACCGTTGGATAACCGGCTTGCTGTTTCCGGCAACCGTTTGATCGGATTTCCGGCGGGAAATGTACGGCGAAACTGACCTCGGGAAGATCAACGGCGGAGGTTGCGGTCGTTGTTGTTGACGATTTGAGGAGAGAGAATTGGTATTATTGTTACAATTAGGGTTAGGATAATCGGAATAATTGGATTTGAGTTGAGATTGAGCTTCGACTAAGAAAAATAGTCGTTCGCGAAGACAAGAAGCGCAAACTCCGACGCTACTACTGTAATCCGATAAGTGTTTCTTGCACCTCATCTGACCAAATTTTCTCTCTCCTCTTTTTCTTCTTCTGTAATGAAATTAAACTTGTGAGTTTTGAATGTAGGAAAACTGAGTTGACATTTTCTTTTGTTGAATTTTTCTTAGGTTTGAAGATCTGGATGATGGTGAAATTGAAAAGTAAGATGAAGAAGAAGAAGAAAGAAGAATAGAAGAAGATTAATGTTGTTGTCTTCTTATGTGGTTGCTATTATATTGAACGATGAGTCAAGAAATTTTTGATGAGGCTAAATAAACTATAAAGTGGTAGTAGTAGTTGGAGTTGGGGGGTTATTATTATAGTGACTCCGTTAGTAAATTAAATTATCATTGTCAGAAAATTTGAGGAATTTACTATTGATGTTGCTTTTTTGGGGTGAGATTCAGAGTTAGGTTATATTGGGTTTGACTTCCACACTTTTTGTAAATTTACTCCTACAATTGACTTAGTTTGTTCTTGTTGTTGCTTCTTTTTTTCAACTTTTGGAACTTTTTAGAAACTAATAATCATTGGTTATTGAAATGTGAATAAATGGGGTACTTTGTGGCTTAATTTTCCATGGTGTGTGTTGGTTTAAGCTAGATTTTTTTTCTTGTGGATGTGACCTAATTAAGTGATTATGGTTAGTGGGAAATTGTTGGATGATTTGTTTCCACTTATGGATGTCATTTATTGGTAGATTTGGAATGATTGCGCAATTTTATGTTATATGGTGAAATGAGATGTTGTTTTTAATAGGAATGAATGTGAATAATCAAAATAATGTTTTAATTAACTTTTTAAAAATTTACTGAATTATATTTGAAATGGAAATGGATCATATTTGATGCGCATATATGCTTATGGTCCCTAACATGAGGAGGTATTCTCAATTCAATCCCCCTCTAGTTCTTTGTGCATGGAAAAATATGTGCAATAAAGATTAACCAACATATTATGATATATGCGCTCTGTATTTATTTTGTTTGCTCACTTGAAATCTTGACACTATTTACAATTAGAGAGAATCTTCTAAATTCTTCTCAATATATAAGAAAAAATATAATCATGTGGGATCTTGTTTGAATCGTCTCATTGAGTACTTTATTAAAATGTAATGATAGATATTTAAGGTCAAATAAGTGTATTGGCAAATGCAAAAATTAAAAATAGGTAGAATAAAAAAAATACAAAGGGAGTATTATATTAAAATGTTTGAAAATACATTTTTTAAATATACGGAAAAAAAAATTCAAAATGCATTTTTTGTTACTCCCTCCGTTTTCTTTTGTTGTTCCTATTCGTAATCTGGGAAAAACAAATGCAACTTAAGAAATGCGCAAGATTCCACTATTTTGAATAAAATTAAATTAATAAAAAAATAAAGATTTCAGCTCTTTCAGTTTATCTATTTTTTTTTTTTTTTGACACCGGCTACATCTAACTAACCAGAAAAAGCTTACATAGTACATCTAAATTGGTTAGCAATAACATGAGCTTCCTAAACCTGCTGGCGAGGGACCTTACAAATGCAACAATAAGACAACAAACCTCCTAGCTCAATAATATGTTTGATAGCCTAAAGGAGGTTGGAGTTGGAGAAAACTGGATTTTGTAAACCTTGAATAACTTGGAGGGAATTTGTTAAGATTTTTAAGCTGGTAATTCGCTTATTAAAAAGCCCATTGAATGCTTTTGAGGCAAGCCAAAAGCTCAACTTGGTAAGCAGAATTTGCAAGGAAGGAGCTACCACCATTATCATCTTCATTATGAGAATCCGAAATTACTTTCCAACCAACCCCTGAATGAAGCGAACGCTTGGACCAGGAACCATCTATAGATATTGTTGTGAACAGACTAGTAGTGTCAAGTCTACCCAGATGGACTAATGGGTAATCCAGGGATGTAGGAATACATCTTTCAGGAGGGTGAAGAAATCTGAGCTGTTTAGCTTAAAGGTCTTTAGACCATTGGTGTTGAGCAAAAGCATTAGCTATAGATAAACGAATTTGATGCCCCGAAACACTATCATTTCTAAAAATGTGGCTATTCCTGGCAAGCCGGATACCCTAAAGAGTAGCAATGAACAACTCAATTTTAGAGCCATCTTTATCATCCGGACTAGCAAATAGTAGGATATAGGATAAAATCCACTCTTTCATAGAAATGGATTCGTCTATGTTTGAGAGAATAGCTAAAGAGCTAGAACTTCAAATTCCTTGGATTATAGGACAAGAGCGGAAAAGATGAATAGCATCCTCACCATCATTAGCACAAAAACAACATGCATAATTGGTAATGATGCCCTTAGTGGCCAAATTAATTTTATGAGCCAGAATGTTGTAACTTAATTTCCAAAGAAACAGCTTCCACTTAGGTTGAATGTTGAGATGCCAAATTTTTTTAAAAAAATTGGACGAACCAAGAGAGCTATTCTGGAAATTCTCAAAAGAAGACAGAAGAAATGCATAGGCACTTTTAGCAGTAATCTTACCCGAGGGATGATACTGCCAAATGCGAATATCATCTGTAGAGATATGTGGAAGTTCCATACCTAAGATAACTTGAGCATCTCCAAAACAAATCATTTGTCGAATCAAAGGGGCATTCCAAAGAGGAAAAGGATCATTATTAATCAAATCAGAAACACGAGTAGAAGAAGCTTAACGTAAAGTGATGGAAGAATTAGCTTCAGGAGCTTTCTTAAACAACCAAGGTTGGAAGAAAACCTTAACTTTAGTACCATTGCCAATTTTCCAGCCACATCCTTTGAGAAGCAAGGACACAGCAGAGGCAAGGCCCTTAGATCCCCACAAAGAAGATCTTCTTTTAACTCATAAAGAGGTGTTAACAAGAGCAGAAAGACGAAGAGAAGTGAGCACTTTACTAATAAGAGAATTCGGAGAGTGAAATTGTAACACCCCCAAGACCCCTCCTTATATATACTAGGAGAAATTACAGGAGTGTTATGCCACGCATGATAATACGTAAGGCTAATCAGAGAATACAACGGAAGTCTTTTAAAATAAACTGGAAATACTTTAACACAACTGAAATAAGAAAGTACGTAAAGGAGTTACAACTCGGAAACTATCCCATAATAGTCCCATCTTTAAAACAAGTCAAACCTTGACCCCAATGGTCAAGTAAAGTTAAACATATAATTCAAAATAACTTAAATACATAAGAAAGTACTTGTGTACTAAAATTCCCATCCAGATGCTTATGATTCCCATGCACATCAAGAACTTGTACCTGAAACTTCTCCTCTAAGCTCTGCTCGCCAAATGGGTCATCACAGGGTTGTTGAGGAAAAACAACAACCAAAAGAAAAACAAAGAAACACATACATCAGCAATGCTGAGTGCATAACACTACTAACTAATGCAAACAATGATGCATGCAATCCTCAAACAACTTCGGCTTGCTTTTCTTGTGACACTACATGCGACAAGCACATAATTGAACTTACTAAATACTTTCTTTTATTATTATTTGGCAATGAACGGGCACCGTCCTCCTCTTGGAATCATACAGCCTACTATTCTTTGTGTAAGAGATCCCACACCTCTTACTAAAGTTCCATGAACTTTAAATAACTTGACTCGAGAATTTTAAGCTTGTTAGTAATGAAAGAGGGTGAGAGTGAGCCTCTAGACTCAACATCTCAGAGATACTGAATACGAGTGACACCTAGTCCACTCAAAGATCTTGATAATTGGAATTCCATAAACTTGCTTGATAAAATAAAAGCATTAGCATCGTCATGCTAAGCTATATGCAGGAGTGTAGTTTCACACTAACTCCCCCCTTATGTTCAATACTCATGGGGGATCCATCCCAAGAGTTTTATTGCCAAAGCCCATTACGTGAGACACAATCACAATCATAATACATCTAGCAAATAAATTAATTTCTTATCTTTCTTTAACAAATGAATGCAACAAACACCATAAATAACTCAATCCTAAATTCTTTGAGACCTTGCTCATCTTATTACTTTAATGACTCCTTGAGTCCTTTCTTACTTTCTTAAGGATCCATGATCCAATCAATTGAGTCCTTGCTCAATGATTCAACTACTCGTGAGACCTTGCTCAATAACTTTAAAACTTGGGAGACCTTGCTCAACAAAATATATAACTTCTAATGAGACCTTGCTCAATAAAATATATAACTTCTAATGAGATCTTGCTCAATAAAATATATAACTTTTAATGAGACCTTGCTCAATAAAATATATAACTTCTAATGCAAGCCCTAGCTTCAAGAATAACATTAAATAACTTTAATCATGCTCAAAAGCAATTATCATCAATCACATGCTTTCTAAATATAGGAATAACTCAAAAGTTCCATTCCTAATCTCCTTTCTAAGTTCTCAACATGTACTCAAACAATTATAAGGCATAAGCCTCTCCTTACTCCTCATGCTCAATAAATAAACCTTTAAACACTAAAGTCAAAGGTCAAAGTGTATGTACCTTGATAACACATAAAAGTTAACAATTAAAAGCTTCACTTGCTTTTACTATGCTTGAAACCTACCAAGGACAAAGTACTATCAATTAGTACTCACCAACAACAATTCAAGGCTACTAATAAATTAAAGTCAGCACTTTTAAAAGTAATAACAAAGCTGATTTTTCTTTAAAAATGCTTTAAAACTATCTTTGAGTCATAAACTTGAAAACCTTTACTAATAGGCAAAACCCACTATAAACTAATACTTAAAACTTCATAAAAATTAATAATTTGTGAACTTAATTACTGCTGTAATTTAATTAATAAATAATAACAATTTTTTTTTTACATGTGGTTCGAAAACCACAAATCTAGAAAAAATCACACCAACCGGGCCACCACGGGCACCACCCGCACCACCACCGGCGAGGCAGTGGCTGGGCGGCACTCATCGTGCCTTGCCAACGCCACCACTGCCGGCACGGTAGTGGGACAGCCAGCATTCGCTGGTGCCCAGCCGGCGCCCCACCACCGCCGGTGGCCGGAAAACGAAGTCCAAGAAATTTTTTTTTACATGTGGTTCGAAACCACAAATCTGGAAATAGCCCAACCGCAGCCGCGTCGAGCCTAGCTGCTGCCACCACTGCCGGCACGGCAGTGGCCCACGCAGCACCGTCGGTGCCCAGCCGGCGCACCACCCCTTTGGTGGCCGGAAAATGCAGGAGAGAGAGAGAGAAAAAAACAAGGAAGGAAAAATAAAATCAAAACTAGATTAAAACTACAATCTTGAAACTTTGAAGAAATTACTGAAGAACTAGAGTTTGAGAGAGAAAGAAGAAGAACCGTTGTTACTATTTTCTGAAGAAGGTGGCTGGTGAAATGGATGGGGAAACTTAGGGTTTCCTTATTTATAGTGTGGTCTTTTGGGTAAAAGACTAAAATACCCTTACTCATCAAATTACCGAAATACATTTGATAATGAAATTGCCAAAATAATCTTCTCACTAATATTACTAAAATACTTTCTTGAAAAGACTCAAATACTTCTTCGTGAAAATACTCAAATAATCTTTTGGTAAAATGACCAAAATACCCTTCTGCTCTCAAATACTGAAATTAAATAGCTTTAATAATTTAACAATGATTAAAACTATTTAGTTAAATAACTTAAAAATATGGGGGATTACAGAAATAACGACCAAGCTTTCTTCATTAGAAGAGTTTTGTTCACAATCGCAACAAATCTGATGCCTAGACCACCCATACCCTTAGGGAGGTGAATCACAACACGTTTTTTTCCAGTGAATGCCTTTAGCACTCGACCCTGCCCACCAGAACTTTGCAATCATAGCATCAATAGAAGTAGTAATAGAAGCAGGTAATTCATAGCAATCGATTATGTGAGAACCATCGAAACCAAAATAGAGTTAATAAAGACCAGCTTCGAAGTTTGAGAAAGATTTAGACCTGACCCGTGAAGAAGTCTATCTGCAATATTATCTAGCAGATAAGTAAAAGAATCCTTCTTAGAAGCAAGGAGGTCAATAGGAGCACCTAAATGAGAGCCAAAAACCTCAACTTCCTAATAGTTAAAGCATTGAAGAATCTGATTATGGATGCAGGAATCAATGTTAGGAGAGAATTTAATGGAAGACTTAGAGCAATTCACCACTTGACCAGAAATCTTACTAAAACGAGTAATAATATCCCTGATATTGTGAGAAGCAATACTTGTAGCTTGGAAGAAAATCATAACATCGTCAGCGAAAAATAGGTGAGAGATTGAAGGACTCCTAGGAGACAATTTAATACCTTTGAATGAACCTATATCTTCCCCTAAAGTAAGCATTCGAGAAAAAACATCCTTGCCGATTATGAAAAGATAGGGAGACAAGGGGTCACCCTGTAGAAGACCTCTAGTAGGCAGAAAAGCATTGGACATAGACACATTTAACAAAACCTTGTAGGAGACCGTTGTAATACATTGTCTTATTAGAAGGATCCAGGACTCAGGGAAGCCATAAGCCTGAAGAACACAAACCATAAAACGCCAACTTAACTTGTCATAAGCCTTAGACAGATCCATCTTAAGAGCAGCCAAAGCACCCACACCTTTCTTCCTAGAAGAAATCTTGTGACTTAGTTCATAACAAAGAAGAATATTGTCACTCATTTGATGTCCTTTAACAAAAGCATGCTGGTAGTCAGTGACAATATCTGGCAAAAATTGCCTCAACCTTTTATTAATACACTTAGTAACACATTTATATATTGTGTTGCATAAACCAATTGGACGGAGGTGATTTGGCGATTGAGGAGAAGAAGTTTTAGGGATCATAACAAGATTGGAATGATTACACGATTTTAGGAGCTTGCCTGTAACAAATAAATTCTGGATAGCCTTAACAGTATCACAGCCAACAATATCCCAGTGTAGCTTAAAAAACTCAGAAGTAATTCCATCAGGACCAGGAGCAGTACCAGCCTTTATAGAGAAAAAACGAGCTTTAATTTCGTCAGATGTTGGAATTGAAATAAGCAAGTCACGTTGATTCGAGGATAAGCACATAATTATTTTAAGTTCTTTAGTTGATGGAATTATTTTAAGTGTTCTAAATGAGTTTATCTATGTTAAGCAACCAATAATACAAAATTTTAAGGGGTAAAAGAGTAAAAGATAGCTACTGAATAGTGTGAACACATTTATCACAATTTCAGACCAATGAGGATTTAAGTCATAAAATTAAACTATATTAATGGAAATATTCAATATTGGAACAACAAATTAAACTTTTCCAATGGGAAATACAGGAACAACAAAAGAAAATGGAGGAAGTAGTATAATATTTGTAGAAAACACTTTCTACAACTTAGGCCCTTTCTTTTGGGTTGAATAGAACTGAACAACGGTGATGGTGATGATGATGAATCATAATAATAATAATAATAATAATAATAATAATAATAATAATAATAATAATAATAATAATAATAATAACAATAATAATAATAATAATAATAATAATAATAATAATAATAATAATAATAATAATAATAATAATAATAATAATAATAATAATAATAATGTTTAGGAATAATTGCTTATAATAATGCAACCTTTTGGCCTTTCGCAAATAATAATGCAACCTTTTGATTATACTTGAATAATGCAACCTTTATACCCATTTTTCTTTGAGTAGGATAAAATGAAATTTTACTTCAAAAATTGGTAATTTCTTTTTTTTTTTATAGGTTCTAAGCAACCTTTATATGCAAACTTTTCACTAGTTGTTTACCGTCAAGTGTTCAACTTTACCTCTTCTATAGATTTTATCCGGCTTTATCTTACTCAAAGAAATGGGGTATAAAGGTTGCGTTATTCAGGAATAATCAAAAGATTGAATTATTATTTGCGAATGGCCAAAAAGTTGCATTATTAGAAGCAAATATTCCTAATATTTATTATTATTATTATTATTATTATTATTATTATTATTACTATTATTATTATTATTATTGTTATTATTATTATTATTATTATTATTATTATTATTATTATTATTATAAATTATAAATTATAAATAATAGTAAAAAATAATAATGAATTTAAAAATAACAATAATAAAAAAAGTGATAATAATAATAATTTATAACAATTAAATAATACTCCCTTTGTTTGTTTTATCTTTCTCACTTAAAATCTTGACACTATTCATACTTAGAGAGAATCTTCTCAATTTTTTCTCAATTTATAAAAATAAATATAGTCATGTGGGATCTTATTTGATTCGTCTCAATTAGTAATTAATAATATTTAATTATTATAATTTTTACTAATATATAACGAAAGATATTTAAGTTCGAATAGTTGCACTGGGATACGCGCACAGGAAAGTGAGAATTATAAAAAAACAGAGGGAGTAGATGATGACAATAATAATAATAATAATAATAATAATAATAATAATAATAATAATAATAATAATAATAATAATAATAATAACTGTAATAATAGTAATAATAATAGCAATAAAATATAAATAATTAATAATAATAATAATAAATTTAATAATAATATTATACTCCTGTCATTTTCTTTTGTTGTTGCAATTTGAAACGGGGAAAAAACCAATGCAACTTAAAAAATGGGAAAAAATCCACTATTATTATTAAAATTAGGAGTTTTTTCACCAAACATCATCACCAAATACCCTTTCACTTTTCAAAATTCACCAAATAACCCCTGAATTTTACACAAATACATCATAATACACTTATGACTAAGGAAAGTCTAACTCCGTGAGTCATTAATTCCTAATTCGCTAAATTCATCATAATTACCCACCTTTTCTCTCTCTTTCTTCTTAATTCTCTTCCCTCAACCCACCACTTCCCTAACCATCACTACCTTTCACTCTCTCTAGTCACTTCTTCTCCACTAAACACAATCCACCACCCCAATCCACCACGTACAGCCAGGTATGGCAGTGGGGTGGGTCAAGTAGGAGACCTGCCCCATCCCTGCCCAAGTTGGGCGGGGATGGATATTAAAATAGTACCCGCCATAGGTGGTGGAGGGGGTGTGGATTTTATGTTATACCCGCCCCATCCCCGCCCGCCTTGCTCTATACCCGCCCCCACCCCCGCACGCCCCACATATTTATCATTAAAATTCTATTTTTATATACTTATATAATTAATAATTTTATCTTGCACAATAAAAATACGTGGGTATGACGCGGGTACGAAGCGGATGCAGATACCCATGCGGATGGTAGTTAGGGATGAAGTGGGTACGATGCGGGTACCCAACGGATGCAGGTGCACATGCGGATGGTGGGGTGGGGATGGTTTTAAATATGTACTTGCTGGGGCGGGGATGGTCTGAAATTCTCCCCCGCAATGGGTGGTGGGGCGGGGATGGGGATGGTAATTTTATGCGGGTGCGGGTGTGGAGGTACCATCCTCCGTACCCGGCCCGCCCAATTGCCATCCCTACGTACAACAATCCTACCTCATCTTCTTCCTTTTCTTTCTCACTCAACCTCAATCTTTCAAGGTGTTCCCAATGATTTATTGTCCCTCCAACCTCAATCTCTATCTTTTGTAACCTCTTTGATTGGTTTCCTTGCCGCCTTACAATATACTTTCTCCTACTTGTCTTTGGTTCGCCTGATGCTACTCCAAGTTGAAGGCTCGCACCTCTTGGGGCTATGTCAATATGCAAGTTCGAGGAGTTGATTCTAAGTTATATGAAAATTTATTTACAAATAATATATTATTGTATTATTTGAATCATTTTATTGACATGATTATTTTTCTCCAGTTTCAACGAGAACAAGCCTGGATTTGGGGTAACGCACACGCCCTAGATTGTTGGTCCCATAAGTATTGTTAATTAGAGTTGGAAATACAAGCAATCTCATTTTTCTTCTTGAAGATTATAAGCCTTATCAGCTTTATCTTCATTGAATAGAAATGTGACGATTTCTTGCATTATATATTTCCAATCAAATTCGTTATATCATACCCCTCACTCCTTTTGCGATCTAATAAAGGGATAATTTTTTCCTGAACCTCTCTCATCGACAAAGATATTATTTTTCACATCACCACATATATAACCCACGGAAAGAATGCAATTACATCAATTCATGTATAATACCACTGAAGAAAAACAAAAAAAAACTGTCAATCTTTTTTTGCCAATTGAAATTTCAACACTCATAATAGCTTTTATCAAACATAACCAACATACATAGTGGAAAACTGTAAATAAAAAATCCACATAGGTTCAAATCTAATATAATAATAATTTTGGTTCAGATATGAAGAAGATATCAATACATTTCTTTTAAGTGGATTAAAGTTGATTGGTCTACTATTATTAAGCCTACACCATTTCGAAAGATCTATATATAGAAAACCATATAAAATAAATCGGTCATCAAATCCTATAGTCTAGTTAGGATGGTTCGTTATATTGGGGTGGGTACAATCATGTTAATGATGATTCCTAACCATCTGGTGAGCTGACTAGGTTAATTTCTTTACCATGCTTTTTTTATTCTAGACATATTTCCCAGAGATTAACTCACCAGCTTTTTTTGAAGAACTTGGAGATGTGAGAGATGGAGGAGCCACCAGAGGTCAAGGTTGTCTCGGTGCTCACCTCTTCTGGCGTCATGTCAGATGTCGCAATCTTTAATCCAGCAAAAACTCTCAGCCCTACCAAAGCCATAATCATCAACATATCAGGAGAATACTAAGCAGCAGTAGCACCGACAGGCGGATCAACAGCACCATCGGGCGACAGAGCAGTAGCAGTAGCAGCAGCAGGCGGAGCAATAGCACCTGCAGACGAAGCATGCACGTCATGGTAAAATAGGTCGAATGTAGCCTACACATTCTTTCTATCTTTAGGAGAAATGTGTTTAGTGAATGTTAGATTAAACATAGTCTCTAGACATATTTCCCACATATTAACGGAGAGGTGGTTGGGATCAGTAACTTTAATTTCGATGAGTAACTTTAATAATGAAAATAATAAGAATAATAGTCACAATAATAATAATAAAAATAATAGCAATAATAATAATTTATAATAATAATAGTAGTAATAATAATAATAGTAAATAAACAATTATATTGTAGAACAAAGTCACGTTATTGGGCGGGTGAAAATGTCAAGAAACTGCATATTACCACATTGACCCCTAGAAATTTTGTAAGTAATATCTTTCTAGCAAAATACAAACTTGACCAATTCTTAAAAGCTTCAAATTAGTAGTTTCATTCCACTCGTTTAAAATATTTTATTGGCCTAAAGGCCTATAAATTGGGGGCCTAATTTATCTTTTAGGGTAAACCGAAAAAATAGATCAATCTTTGGTCCTAAGTTTTTGAATTTTTGATTTTCTGATCCTGGCCGGTTGTATAAGTTTTTTTTTTTAAATGAAAAATTTAATATAAACTTAATTTAAAAATAATTATTTATCTAATTTTTTTATAAATAAAATATTCAAAAATTATTATTATATTATATATTAATTATATTATTCAAATGTAAAATAAAATATGATTATAAACCTAAAAGACGATAATTATTCATAAAGTGAAAAAAAGACATGTTTAAACCATGATTGGACCAAATCTTTCTATCTTTAGGAGAAATGTGTTCAGCGAATGTTAGATTAAACATAGTCTATGGACATATTTCACAGAGATTAACGCAGAGTTGGTTGGGATCATTAACTTTAATTTCGATGAGTAACTTTAATAATGAAAATAATAAGAATAATAGTCACAATAATAATAATAAATGTAATAGCAATAATAATAAATTATAATAATTATAGTAGTAATAATAATAATAATAGTAAATAAATAATTATATTGTAGAACAAAGTCACGTTATTGGCCGGGTGAAAATGTCAAGAAACTACATGTTACCACATTGACCCCTAGAAATTTTGTAAGTAATATCTTAAAATTTTTAAATTGGTAGTTTCATTCAACTCCTTTAAAATATTTTATTGGCCTAAAGGCCTACAAATTTGGGGCCTAATTTTATCTTTTAGGGTAAACCGAAAAAATAGACCAATCTTTGGTCCTAAGTTTTTGAATTTTTGATTTTCTAATCCTGGCCGGTTGTATAGGTTTCTTTAAAAAAGAAAAATTTAATATAAACTTAATTTTATAATATATATTTATCTAATTTTTTATAAATAATATATTAAAAAATTATTTTAATACTATATGTTAATTATATTATTCAAATGTAAAATAAAATATGATTATAAACCTAAAAGACGATAATTATTCATAAAGTGAAAATAAAAAAAATAAAGACATGTTCAAACCATGATTGGACCAATTTTTTTTACAAGTTTAACATTTGTTTTGGAAATTTTGATTTTTTTTCGTTTTTCGGTCCAGAGTAGACCAATAAACATCTCAAACTCTAATCAACAACAATTTATGGGCTCAGGGCATGTTTTTTTTTTCACCGCCCCAAATACGGATCGGACTTGGCCTCGTTGAAGCTATTGAAATTTAATCATGTCAATAAAATGAATCAAATGGTACAATAATATATTATTTGTAAATATAATTTCATATAACTAACAATCGATTCCTCAAATTTGCATATTGATATAGCATCTCAAACTAATCGAGATATATAGTTGGGAGAATGCTATGGGGAAAATTTTCAACTTCCTCTTAGCTAGGTATATTTTTTTCTTTCATGGCGGGCCACGTTTGTCGTGAACGCCACCCGGCCAAAGATAAAATTTCTCCTACTCTCTTTTACAATTAAATGTAGAAGGGAAGTAGGGTTCGTATCCACAGGGAAACGGGGACGAGCTCTATATTCAGCGTGATTCAAAACCTAGATTAAGCTAAGGGCCGAGAAACCTAATAATAATAACAAAGGGGGGTTTCAAGTAGACTATAACTAAACTACAACTAACTAGCATATAAATAAAATGAGAAATCAATATAGGAAGGATCTTGAATCCGATTAACATCCACTTCAATTCATTATCGATCATTGAACATCCACTCTAATTATTTCCATAATTATCTATTGTCGAGAATTAATCTCGTGTTCTCCTTATTCTTAGTTGAATAGCACGATCAGCGTGACTATAAAACCCTAACTAAAGGATAACCTAGTCCGATAGCGTCTAAGTTCAATCCAATAGCAGCAATAAACACAGAGAACCAACAGACCTGCTAACGTCATACACGCGATAAACATTCAACAGTTGATTCAATTTCCCCAAGAAATAACCAAGATGATCAGCATCTAAATTACTCCCTAGTTTGCTACCAATTGATAAAAGAATAAAACAATCCGATTCTATTCTTAAATCTAGCATTAGATTAATTACACAATCAAACTAGTAACGTTCCTAGCATAATTATGCAAAAACCATAGAAAGCAAGCATAGAAATTAAACCATAATCAAAGAAACTAAATAGAGAGGAAAGATCTCACAATAATGCTTGAAGCTCCATATTAATCTCGTTCAAGAACGGTTCAAGCTACAATCGGCATAGCATAAGCCAATCCCATAATTGAAATCTACAAAAACTAAACTAGAAAATAAAAACTAAAAAGAGAAGACAACAAGAGAAGAGTGGAGTTTTGGAAACTCCCTCTCCTTGTGGCTGCTGCCCCCTAGGTCCAAAAATAGAGTTTAGTATTTATACTAAAGCTCAAAAATCAGCCGACAATTAGACCGACCTAGGGGTCGCGAGGTGCGAGTCTGGTCGCACCGTGCGATGAGCTACTGCCTTCGCAACGAGCTGAAGAACTGGGCCAAACCAAGCAGGTCGCGAGGTGCGAGAAATCTCGCGAGGTGCGAGCAGCAGGTCGCGAGGTGCGAGAAATCTCGCGAGGTGCGACCTGCGTTATGCTGCTTGCTGGGCGTGAGCGCTGGGCGAGCATGCGCGAGAGCTTGGCGGGCGATGCTGCTGGGCAGGCTGGCTGCTTGGTGCGGTGCCTTGCTGCTGTGCTGCCGAACTTGGTTTGGCTTGGCGAGCTTGCGATGATGCTTAGCTTAGGCGCACGGTGGAGCTTGGTTGGTGAGACGATGTTGTGGAGTTGTTCCAACCATTCATGCTTCCAAGAGCTCGGAACTTACAACTTTAACAACAATAAATACAAAATTCCGAACTTCCGCTAAGGTCGATTTATATGCAAACATTAACCATTATGAATAAATCCCTCAGCAAAGTGTACCTAAAATACCACAAAAAGATCGGATAACTTGGGCATATCATTTCACAATACTAAAAATAAACAAATAGAACAAAGTCACAAACGTATAAGCTGAGTAAAATTACACATAAGATGATGATAGATAGCAAGAAGCCATTAAATATTTTTAGAAATGAACAAGTCAAAGAACTAGGTAAAGAAATTAACCTGGTTAGTAAATGGTGTTGGAATCATCATTAACATGATTGTACCCTGTTGTCATATAATGAACAATCTCAACCGAACAATAAGATTATAGGTTTGAATGGAAAGGTTCTTTGTTTTGTTTTCTATAGATCTTTCTAAATAGTACAACTTTAATCATCGCAGACCAATCAACTCCAAACCACCCTCTACTCGTAAATGAACCACTTACAAGAAAGGTACTAATATCTTTTTCATACGAAAATGTTTTCAAACCCATAATAAAATCAATATTCTCTTTAGTCGACCAGAAATGCTAGTAGTTGATCAACCAATAAAACATGATATGATTCTTTAAAATATAAATTATATTTACACATTAGATTAAAAATTTTAGTAAAAATAACCGAATCACACAAGAACTAATTTGTGAAGTTACGAACATACAACTTTCCTAAAGTTAGAATTACAAGCAATTCCATTAATTTTGGGGACAATGGTTAGACTTGTTAGCTTTATCTTCATTGAATGGAAAAGTGATATTTTTTTTTTTGCATTTTCCAGTCAAATAATTATATCATACCCCTCAATGTTTTTGCAATCTAATAAAGGGATAATTTTTCCACAACATCTCTCATCGACATAATTATTCATTTTTACATGACAGCATATATAACTCAAGCAATGCAAATGCATATACATCAATCCATGTATAATAACAAAATATAATTTTCAACATTTTTTTTTTTGCCGATTGAAATTTCAACACTCATAATAACTTTTAAACAACCATGATTGTGTTACCACTTTCCACCACTTTCATCTAGCTCCTTTATTTATCAGAATTATAGTGATAATTTCCTCTTTTGAATAATTTCAATTGGATTCTAAATAGTCAATTGGCACAATTGGTTCTCCCACCAATAGGTCCAAAATTTATTCACCATCTATCGCGAAATCAAAATGCCACAGTAAATCGACACAACTGGTTCTCACACCAATAGGTCCCTAAATTTTTTGTAAGTAATACCTTTTTAGCAAAATACAAACTTGATCACCTCTCAAAATTTTTGGACTAGTAGTCTCATTCAGCTTCGTATGAGATTTTGGTGGCCTAAGAAGAAACATAAAAATTGGGACCATAATTTCATCTCCGGGTTCAAACTGAAAAAAATAGTTTGGTCTTCGGTGCATGTTTTTGAAGTTTCGATTTTGCGGTTTTGACCAGTTGTCAACATTTTTCAAAAAAATACTTTTAATATAAACTTACTTTTATTATAATTTTTTTATCTAACTTTTTATAGATTATATATCCAAAAAATTACTATTATATTATATATTAGTTATACTTTTCAAATATTAAATAAAATATGATTATAATATACCTAAAAAATGATAATTATTTTTAAAGTAGGAATAAAAAAATAGGGATATTATCTCAGACGACTCTGACATATAAGCCTTTTTTTCCAAATAAACCAACATTTTCACCCATATCCCGGATAACCTAAACTTGTAATTTGTCATTAAACCTGACGGAATGACTAACGGCGTTAACTTTTATTAAAACAAGAATAATTAGTGTTCTTTTAAAAAAAACAAATTATCTTTTCTCTCTCTTGCTCTTCATCTCTTTCTTTCTCTTATTCTTCATCTCCACACCACCACCACCACCACCGTACCTACATGCTCAGTGGACCGACCGCCCAGTTTGACCCAGCCACCAAGTTTAACCCAACCACCTAGCTGCCTTCTCTCCCTCCCAAAATTACATTTCGACTAACCCAAACAACAATTCCAGACCACATCTCACACCAAGTTTAACCCAGCCACACTTCTTCTTTCCCTCTGAATTTCGACGTCGACCCTGATGTCTCGCGGCCTCCCAGCTTCTTCGTCACATTTCTTCTCCCATTCACGTATCTTTCGGCACCAACCCCGACTAACCCTAACCTATAATATTTGGTGAAGGAATCTGAAATTTGACAAAATATGAAGCTTGGAAGTGAATAATTGAAGTTTGGGTCACTTGGAAGAAGAAAGAGAGAAAAATTGAAGGGATGGTAGTTTTGGGTTGGATGGATTTTCGGTCGGTACAGTCCACACAAGTGGTTGAAGGTCTGGTTTATTTTGTGCCATTGCGGGGAATGGAGGACGAGATCTTTGACGATCCTGAGTTGCAGGGCATGGTTTGATGAAGAGGGAGGAAGAAGAGAGAAAGAGGCATCCTAATATTCTTTCATCTTTGTCGACCCACTACCTTAAAAGCTGGAATTACACCATTTTCATCGAACCCAGTTACCAAGAGGAAGATAAAGGTGGAAGGTCCTCTGTTCATTGTAGAGATTATGGTTTAGATTTTAGAAATTCAACCTCTGTTGATGAATACGTGTTTGTTCTTTTGTTTTTCTTCAATGAATTCAAGAAAAAGAGATCAAAGAACAAGAGAGACAAAGAGATGATTTGAGGTTTTTTTAAATTATTAGTAATTTTTTTTTAAAATAGTTAACACCATTAGTCATTCCGTCAAGTTTAATGACAAATTACAAGTTTAGGGTTATCCGCGATAGGGGTGAAAATGTCGGAGTTATTTGAGAAAAAGGCCTATATGTTAGGGATTTACTTTGGGCCCATTTGTAACACCCCTAGGTGTGCAAGAGCCCACTAGTAGATATTGTCCTTTTTGGGCCCTAGCCCGCAAGGATTTGCTTTGGTGTAGGAGCGAAGTCCTACCCAACAGGCCTCTACTAGATTGAGATGTCCACCTCTATATAAAGAAGGCTTCGTTCTCCTCAACTTCCGATGTGGGATAGCCAAGATTTTAGGCACGTTATCCTTCCTTTAAAGAGTTTGCGTCCCTGTAGGCACCATAGGACACCGGAATGGGCCCTAGCTCTGACACCATCTGTAACACCTCTAGGTGTGCAGGAGCCCACTAGTAGATATTGTCCTCTTTGGGCCCTATCCCGCAAGGATTTGCTTTGGTGTAGGAGCGAAGTTGAGGAGAACAAAGTCTTCTTTATATAGATGTGGACATCTCAACCTAGTAGAGGCCTTTTGGGTAGTACTTCGGTTCTGCACCAAAACGAATCCTTGAGGGCTATCCCCAAAGATGACAATATCTACTAGTGGGCTCCTGCACACATTGGGGTGTTACATCAGGGTTATCTGAGATAATATCCCTAAAAAAATAAACATAGGTCCAAATCTAATATAATAATAATTTTGGTCCAGATATGAGGAAGATACAATGGTTCAACTACAACTCTTTAGTTTGTTTTTTTAAGGGAATCTACAACTCTTTACTTGTGGATAAACCATTGTATCTTTCTCATATTTGGGCCTAACGGAAGTCTAACTCTGTTAGTCATTAATTCATAATTGGATCAATTAACCCTATTTACCCTTTTTCTATCTCTTCCTTTCTAACTCTCTTCCCTCATCCCTCATCCCTTTCCCTCTCCAGCCACCAACAACCTTCACACTGTCTTCCTTTCCAGTCTAAGCTGATTTGATAGTGTCGTTATGTGTTCCGTCGGTGCTATGCTCATCCGGGCCTTTTCGCCAGTGTTGTACGCAACTATTGCTGATCATCCTCATTTCTTATTTATCCCCTGCTCGCGAAAGTTGCTGCGACTGCCGCTAGTCGGCGCTTCGCTAGTGCTCCACCACTGACGCCATTGAGTTGTGGTGGTGGTTGTTGAAAATGCTCACTAGTGGAAAAAGTGGCCTAAGGGCTGCGTTTTTTGACCGCAGCAATTAGAGTAGCAACCCTTAATATATAGGAACCGCAGCCCTTGGAGAATTAAAGGCTGCGGTCGTAAGAAAACCGCAGCCCTTGGTGATTTAAGGGCTGTGGTTTTCCCAATTAACCGCAGCCCTTATCTGGCCAAGGGTTGCGGTTTTCTCTATTAACCGCAGCCCTTTTGTAATTTTTTTTTTTAAAAAAAATTCAGCTATATAATATTATATATGCGCTCGTTCCCTGTGTCGCTGGTTCCTTGCTGCTTTGCTTTGTACCATATTACAAACCTCATAATGCATATATATATATAGAGTTCCCAATTATATATGTAATAATTATATATATATAATAATAATAATAATGTTAAAGAGTACATATTAAGGCAAAATTATATTAATTCTAATACAAAAAGCTACATTAACGCAACAACCGAATAGCTTGCCAACTTGTTTCGAACTTCTAGCTAGTTCTTGCAAAATCCTAACCAATGTATCATAGACAATCTTCACAAATGTAGGTTGCCAACTTGTTTCGAACTTCATCCAATTCTTCAATTGTGAATTCATCCAACCTTGGTGTGTCGTTATCCATGTAAACCTTGCAATAATATGAATATAATAAATTAATAAGATCAAGTCAAACATTTACAATATATAATAACAACTAACTCTTGCAATTAGCTAATTAAACAACCAATTTTCGAGTTGATTTTGTCGATTTTTGTGAATTTGAGCTATTTTACATCCCAAAACTAACTACATGCATGTTATATATGCATACTTGAAGTGTTAATGTCAAATTTAGGTGCACAAGATTAGAAGTTCAATTTTTAGGTTCGTTTCGGGGACGATTTTTGTGAATTTGAGCTATTTCACTTCCCAAAACTACCTACATGTTACATATAGGAGCAAAACTAACACACACCACTTACTTTATGCATAGTTGAATTATATAAGTCATATTTAGGTGCAAAAGATTAGAAGTTCAATTTTTAGGTTCGTTTCGGGGTCGATTTTTGTGAATTTGAGCTATTTCACTTCCCAAAACTACCTACATGTTACATATAGGAGCAAAGCTAACACACACCACTTACTTTATGCATAGCTGAATTATATAAGTCATATTTAGGTGCAAAAGATTAGAAGTTCAATTTTTAGGTTCGTTTCGGGGTCGATTTTTGTGAATTTGAGCTATTTCACTTCCCAAAACTACCTACATGTTACATATAGGAGCAAAACTAACACACACCACTTACTTTATGCATAGTTGAAGTGTTAATGTCATATTTAGGTGCAAAAGATTAGAAGTTCAATTTTTATGTTCGTTTCGGGGTCGATTTTTGTGAATTTGAGCTATTTCACTTCCCAAAACTACCTACATGTTACATATAGGAGCAAAACTAACACACACCACTTACTTTATGCATAGTTGAAGTGTTAATGTCATATTTAGGTGCAAAAGATTAGAAGTTCAATTTTTAGGTTCGTTTCGGGGTCGATTTTTGTGAATTTGAGCTATTTCACTTCCCAAAACTACCTACATGTTACATATAGGAGCAAAACTAACACACACCACTTACTTTATGCATAGTTGAAGTGTTAATGTCATATTTAGGTGCAAAAGATTAGAACATCCAATTTAATCTAAATTAAATAAACTAATTAGTTACATACCTTTTGAAGATAATGGATATCAGTACAACAGTTGACTATATCAAACATGTACCGCAGTACGTAATAGCCACAATCAACACCATTCTTTTGTTGCGGACACTGAAATTCACCAAATTTAAACATCCAAAAACATTCATGTTAAATTTAAAGTATATGAAAATAAATGGTTCGACATAAGATTCACCAAAGTAGTTACCTCAACTGATATCCAAAGAGGAGCTTTTCCTAATCGAAGTCCAAGTCCATAATGGTGCTTCATCACACTACATCAATACATTATAAGATGTTTATTATATATATATATATATATATATGTGTGTGTGTGTGTGTGTGTGTGTGTGTGTGTGTGTGTGTGTGTGTGTGTGTGTGTGTGTGTGTGTGTGTGTGTGTGTGTAATATTAGGTACACATATTGTTCTAGTTAAGTTACCTATTCAATAGTGACTTGACTAGTACGCTCCGTGGTGGTTGTCGACGAAGAGAATCAAAGTGGTAAACGTGATTATTTGACAAACATATCACAATGAGCGTCCAATGGAGACTATATAAGGAAATAATATAAAGTTACTTATTCAACAATTCGGTGAATTTTGTTATCGATATATGGAACAAAAAGGCAAGTTATCTAAACAAGGAAATAAAGTTATAGAAAATAAAGTAAAGCATCAAGTTTGGTGTAACAAGCTTACGCTTCAATATATGGAACAAGGATGAACTTCTCTTCTAACCGATGTGATTGTTTGAAACTGGTATCGAGATATTCTTTCACATCGGTTTTGTTTTTTAAACAATTGTCATCTCGCATCATACTTGGACATAACCAACCAATCTTTGTCTCACTCATTTTTTCATTCAATTCAGTACACAATAACCTGAGAAAGCATATAATAAAAAGTAAACATACTTATCATGGAAGTTGAAAACTATTATAAACTTGTAAAGTAAGATATGTATGTATCACCTCATGAAAGCTTGTATCATTGTTCCACTCAACATTTCTCCACGTAAGAATTCTTTAACATCGTCTTTGGAAATCCATGTAGATGACTCATCAGCGTAGTTGAATTGTTCCTTCCCCAAAGGAACATGTATTGGAGCATTCTCGGGCAAATCGCTAACACACTCATGCAACCAATAACATGCCTTAGTAAGGCCTTGCACCACCAACGGCTCGAGAAGTGGATTGTTTGACATACTAACTTGGTCATCGAACACATTTGGTTCAATTTCAGCACGTCCAATTGCCTCCTTAGCCATCTTGTTTGGTGAACCGACCTTTTTAGCCTTCTTGTCATGTGAACCAGCCTTCCTTGAAACCTAGTAAAAAGTAATAATAAGAATATTACTAATTATTATATATATGACATAGAAAAGTAATATAATCGGAGTTGATTATTACATAAACTAACGCATATATATATGTATGTTTATCGGTGTACCTCATATGAAAATCGCACCCATGCACGCGGCCACAGAACATAACTACCATGGGCGTCACTCAGTGTATGTAGACTAACCTCCGGTTTTGGCATCGGAAGACCTAAGTCTTCAAAACCAGGCTCAATGTAGTCGATGCTCACCACATAGTGATCATTGTTCACTATCTGGTGATGCACTCGTACTCGATCACCAGGAGGTTGTGCATGGCCACTAGCTACCACAATCAGACTATCAGAATCATTTTCTTGAACTAATAGTCGGCATGGGGTCTCCTCCTTTGAATCAAAACAAGTCATTAATAGTTAAGCGATGAAACAACATATTTAGAATTGCATACACTTAGGGACAATACATAGTTAATTAATAAAGCACAGTGATTAAGCGTGATAAATTAAACCAAATACAGTGATTACCTTCAACTCGGATATTGGTGGATCAGGTGCAGGTATCGTTTGATTATCTGATGTTTGTGGAACACCGATCGGCTGGCTAGATGGAACATCACTACCTTTCTTCAATGGGAAGGTCGGTAAACCCATTTGTTCCATCATAGCATTGAAATTATGTGTCATCTCCTCTCTAAGCTCCTCCCAAATTGCAGATTTGATAGCCTCCACATCTACCGACGCCGAATTCACACTACTTGCACTTGATTTTGACGTTGTAGTGTATTGTTCACCATATACCTTTCGCACGCCGAGGCGGACACCTCCCACGCCCCTCACACGACCACTATGGTCCTTTCCTAGAGTTTCATGCAAAGCATCCATGTGTGCGGTAGGAGTGAAATCACCTGTAGCCTCCTTTTCCTTTAATCCGATCTACAAATAAAACAACAACAGACAATTGGACGTTAAAATTTTTCAAAAAAAACAAAACGTACTACCGAATAAGTTGCTGGCGGCGAGAGCCGGCCAGCGATAGTGGCGGCCCGGCCGGTTTTACTGCCGCTGCTTGGCGGCGGCGGGAAGGCTGCGGGGGGCGGTGGGGGGCTGTGTAGGGGGGGAAGTGCGGGTGTGGGGTGTGTGGGGGCGGGGTTACTTGAATAATGGATATAAACGAAAAACATATCAAATTAGCAAAATACGCCTAAAATGATCTTTATTTTCCCGAAATCCGACCAACAACAAAGTAGCACCTATAAATCTAATTAATAGCAACATTTAGGTTATATTATCATGTTTCACAAGAAATTGGAGCCTAGTGACTCAAATTATTCGAAAATGACATGAAATGGCCGAAATAGGCCTAAAATGATATTTACGTTCCCGAAATCCGACCAATAACAAAGTAGAACATATAAAGCTACTTAATAGCAATATTTTAGGTTATATTATCATGTTTCACTATAAATTGGAGCCCAATGACTCAAACTATTCGAAAATGACATGAAATGGCCGAAATAGGCCTAAAATGATATTTACATTCCCGAAATCCGACCAATAACAAAGTATAACCTATAAATCTACTTAATAGCAATATTTTAGGTTATATTATCATGTTTCACAAGAAATTGGAGCCCAGTGTCTCAAACTATTCGAAAATGACATGAAATGGCCGAATAGGCCTAAAATGATATTTACGTTCCCGAAATCCGACCAATAACAAAGTAGAACATATAAAGCTACTTAATAGCAATATTTTAGGTTATATTATCATGTTTCACTATGAATTGGAGCCCAGTGACTCAAACTATTCGAAAATGACATGAAATGGCCGAAATAGGCCTAAAATGATATTTACGTTCCCGAAATCCGACAATAACAAAGTATAACCTATAAATCTACTTAATAGCAATATTTTAGGTTATATTATCATGTTTCACAACAAATTGGAGCCCAGTGACTCAAACTATTCGAAAATGACATGAAATGGCCGAAATAGGCCTAAAATGATATGTACTTACAATGGCATTGGCTATCTTTTCTGTAACGGGATCAGGTAACACTCTGTTTCCCTTTGCATCAACCCCATGCATCGAACACCACCAATCAAGGACCCTGTCTGGTTGACGAGCCGGTGTAACTGATGTGGTTGTAGAGGTAGTTGTCATTGTCGAATCCTGTGTGGGGTAATGGGCAAACATCCATTTTTTTCTCGCCTCATCGTAGGAATGGGCACCCAAATGATGATAATATTTCCTTGCTTTTGCACTCGCGCGTTTTTTCTCACCTCTTGCCTGAAAAAACACATAATTACAAACAAAAGATTAGGTGTTATATACAATCATACTCGAGCTAAGTGTGGTAAATATAATTAAAATCCTTTGCTTACAACAGCTTCGGGGTAGTATTTTTTGGCAACAAATGCTTCCCACTCTTCGAGTTTGATATTTCTCCATATTTGATATGGTAATGTGGTGGGTTCCTCTGAATTTTCCAATGCGGCCTCGGCTTCGATTTGCTTTTCTCCCCCATAAATTTTCTTCTTCTTTGTACCCGTTCTTTTCCTCCGCTTAGTAATCCAACTGGACACTAACTTAGCCTTGAAATCTCGAAATCTCTGAGCAAGCGCGGATAAAAATAGATTCTTCTTGGCTTCATCATCTTCGATATTGAAGAGATTCTACAAAAAGAACGAACAAAAATATTAGTTTCCACATTTGTTGTAATAGATTAAATTCTATCATTAGTACTACATACACATACATTTATTAAAATAAGAAACTAAATGGTAGTATGAAACTTACCATAGTGTCATTCCATAGTAATTTCTTCATCCCCTCGGGCACCTCTTGCCATGAATGCAAAATGGAGAGCCTCCGGACGCAAAGGCCAATATGTTTGCCATACTTAGAACGCCACACACCACAAGGTTGACCCAAGTTATCGTACTCTAAAGTCATATGCAAGTGAGTAGCACTTATTGACTTTGTAGGTCCTCTTCCCTTTCTCTTTTTCATCACTTTCGATTTTCTTTGTTGTTGATTTGTTTGTAACTCCCGTTGTTGACCTTCTTTCCTACAAACTTGTTGTGCTTTCACAATTGTACCACTTTTTGGATGAAGTTCTTGAAGATCTCGATCTTCGAGATCACCTTTATCTGGGTCCTTCCTCACATCATAAGATTCATCCTCGGTTGTGTGTTCACTAGTCGTCATCTCATCCATATGTAGTAATTATCCCTGCAATTATAAACACATAGAAATTAATATATATGTACAAGTTAAAAAAATAACAAATTGATTAAGGACCAACAATAATGGAACATCGGAAATCGTGGGCCCTTAGCACTAGCGGCCGCCGATAGCGGCGAGGAAGGCGCCTCCTCAGCCTGCCCATTGTTGCCCTGGGGGGGATGTGCGGGGGGGAAAGTAGCTAGGGGTTGGACGGGGGAGCGGGGTTTGTGCAAGGGGGGGCCGGGCTGTGAGGGGGGAAAGTGGCTGGGGGTTGGACGGGGGGAGCTGGGGAGGGTGAAGGGGGGAAAGGGGTCTTTGTGCATGGGGAAGCGGGGGGCAAAAGGGCGTAGGGAAGCTACCTCGGCTTTTGGCGTTTAGGGGGGGGCTTTGCAGGCGGGGATGTGCAGGGGGGGGAAGTAGCTAGGAGTTGGACGGGGGGAGCGGGGCGCTTGCAAACGGGGGGACCGGGGGGCCGAATGTGGAGGAAGGGGGAAGCGGGAGGCTCGAAATATATAAAAAAACATAAATCGGCCGAAATATATAGGCTTAAAATGATATTTATTTTCCCGAACTTCAACCATCAACAAAGTAGCTCGTATAAATCTACTTAATAGCAACATTTTAGGTTATAAGATCATATTTCACAACAAATTGGATTACCATGACTCGAAATACACGAAAATGACATGAAACGGTCGAAATAGGCTTAAAATGATGTTTACTTTCCCGAAATCCACCCATAAACAAAGTATTACCTATAAATCTACTTAGTAGTCGTATTTTATGCAATATTATCACATTCAACAACAAATTGGATTACCATGACTCGAAATACACGAAAATGACATGAAACGGCCGAAATAGGCTTAAAATGACGTTTACTTTCCCGAAATCCAACCATGAACAAAGTAGCACCTATAAATCTACTTAGTAGTCGTATTTTATGCAATATTATCACATTCAACAAGAAATTGGAGTCACATGACTCGAAATACACGAAAATGACATGAAACGGACGAAATAGGCCTAAAATGACCCTTACTTTCCCGAAATCCAACCAACAACAAAGTAGCACCTATAAACCTACTTAGTAGTTGTATTTTATGCAATATTGTTACATTCAACAAGAAATTGGAGTCACATGACTCGAAATACACGAAAATGCCATGAAACGGCCGAAATAGGCTTAAAATGACGTTTACTTTCCCGAAATCCAACCATGAACAAAGTAGCACCTATAAATCTACTTAGTAGTCGTATTTTATGCAATATTATCACATTCAACAAGAAATTGGAGTCACATGACTCGAAATACACGAAAATGACATGAAACGACCGAAATAGGCTTAAAATGACGTTTACTTTCCCGAAACCAACCATGAACAAAGTAGCACCTATAAATCTACTTAGTAGTCGTATTTTATGCAATATTATCACATTCAACAAGAAATTGGAGTCACATGACTCGAAATACACGAAAATGACTTGAAACGGACGAAATAGGCCTAAAATGACCCTTACTTTCCCGAAATCCAACCAACAACAAAGGAGCACCTATAAACCTACTTAGTAGTCGTATTTTATGCAATATTATTACATTCAACAAGAAATTGGAGTCACATGACTCGAAATACACGAAAATGACATGAAACGGCTGAAATAACCTTAAAATGATGTTTACATTCCCGAAATCCAACCAACAACAAAGCAGCACCTATAAATCTACGTAATAGTCGTATTTTTGGCTATATTATCATATTCAACAAGAAAATTGAGTCACATGACTCGAAATATATGAAAATGACATGAAATGGACGAAATAGAGATAAACCTGAGTATATGTCTCATGATTTGTTGACCTTCCGCCGTTTCTTAGGAGTTTCAACATGTATCCCTTCCGTGTGATCAACACGCATATAGTTCTCAGACATATTTACATCATCTTCCACGCTATTTTCAGGATAGGTAAAAGTTGGGATGTCCTCAAATGCATCATACTCTTCCTCATCCTCAACATCACCAATGCCCAGAATACTCCTTTTGCCAGGTACAACAATTGACCACTTATTATCAGCAGGATCAGTTACATAGAATACTTGTTTAGCTTGTGATGCAAGTACAAATGGCTCTTTAGTTTCACGTAGACGACCCATGTCCACAAGAGTGAATCCGCAAGGATCATCTTTTTTATGCAACGTCGATTATCATCAACCCAATTGCAACAAAAGAGACAAATATGAAAAGCTGAGTAGTCAAGCTCCCATATTTCTTGAATTCGCCCATAATAGTTGGTGGCAGCAAGAACGGGAGACTTATCTTTCGAGCTTGCGTATTGTGTAGATGACGCCACAAGTGAAACACCACTATTCTGTCGCGATGTCAACTTAAGATCTTGACGTTCAGTCCAAAACGTATACCCGTTAATATCATAACCCACATAAGAGTGTACAGATTCACGGGGACCAAATGCTAACCACTTGACTGTTTCAGAAACATTTTCATCTAAATCATCCACTACTCGATGATGAAACCAATCAATGAATGTCTTATTATGCATTTGCGTCAATGCCCTTATTCCTTTTCCAGGGTTGCTAACACGTAATTCCTCCATATGCTCATTTAAATAAGGATGGACAGTTGCCACGTGATGCAACACAAATAAGCGAGCTTGTGTACGCTTGTCGACTGAAGGTGAGATCAATTTTGAGCCAATCGTACCCTTGCCCTCAAGTCTGCCCTCGTGTCGAGATATCGGAACGCCAATAGGATCAACACCAAGCAACATACTCGCCACAAAATTACCGACCTCTTCGACCCACAATCCCTTGAATAATGCTACCTTCGGTTGTGCAAGATTTTGAACTTTATCCTTCAAAGTACCCATATATCTCTCAAAAGGATAGCACCACCTCAAAAACACTGGACCACACAACTTAATTTCTCGAACTAGGTGGACAATGAGATGCACCATAATGTCAAAGAATGCAGGGGGGAAAATCATCTCAAATTTGCATAAAGTTTCAACTATTCTAGCCTGCAAGTCATCGTGTGTCGACGGCTGTAGCACTTTGCTGCATATTGTATGAAAAAATGAACAAAGTTCTGTAATGGTGTGCCTCACATGCTTTGGAAGTATCCCACGAATTGCAATCGGTAAGAATACTTGCATCATGACATGACAATCGTGAGATTTCATACTCGATAACTTCAACTCACCATTTAAGGTAACAAATCGCTTCATATTCGATGAGTGCCCAGGTTGGAACCTTAATACCATACAATGACTCGCAAAAATCCGTTTCTCAGCTTTCGACAGCGTGTAGCAAGCTGGTGGCAAATAATTCTTCTCCGAATCATCCACCTTTTTTCTTTTCCCAGTTTCCTCATCAACCCCTTCCTCTACTACTTTCTTTTTCCTTCCCGCCTTTTTTTGAGCCCACAACTCCGGTCGAAGCTTATTTTTTTCCAAGTGAAGACGTGACGCTTTAACATCCTTTGTCTTACCCGAAATATTCATAAGTGTCGCAAGAATAGCATCACAAACATTCTTCTCAATGTGCATGACATCCAAACAATGTCTGACTTTTAAATCTTTCCAATATGGGAGTTTCCAAAAAATAGACTCCTTTTTCCATAATCCCGTAGTTCCATCAACGTCATTTGCGGGTTTACCATAGATCGTTTCAATGCCCTTAACCGATTATAAACTTCGGTACCAGTTAATGGTCTACGAGCAACTTCCTCTTCAACCGTCCCATCGAAGGCCTTTTTCTTAAACCGATAGGGATGGTCGCGTCTAAGGAGCCTTCGTGTGCGCATATAGACATGTTTGCAGCCCTTAATGTGTGTAGACATCATGTCATCTATACAAATCGGGCACGGTTTTTTTCCTTTGGTCTTATACCCAGATAAGTTCCCATAAGCTGGAAAGCCGTTCATTGTACAGAAAAGCATGGCACGCAGAGTGAACATCTCATTAGCATACGCATCAAATACCGACACTCCTTCGTTCCACATCTTCTGTAAATCTTCAATAAGTGGTTGAAGGTATACATCTATGTCATTTCCAGGTTGTTTCGGCCCCGATATGAGAAGCGACAACATGATGTACTTGCGTTTCATGCACAACCAAGGAGGCATGTTATAAATCACTAAAACTACTGGCCATGTACTATGCTGAGAACTAAGATTGCCAAAGGGATTCATGCCATCCGTACATAATCCAAGCCTCAAATTCCTATCCTCGTTACCAAACGACTTATGCACCCTATTGATACTTTTCCACTCGGGGAATCGCCGGATGCTTCAACAAACCGTCTTTCTTCCTACGATCCGCATGCCACCGCATATTCTTCGCATCTTTTTTACCGAGAACATGCGCTTAAATCTAGGTATTATGGGAAGATACCAAAACACCTTAGCTGGTGGTCCTTCACTACCCCCATCCCCTTCACGCCTGTACCTTGACAATCCACAACGTGGACACTCATCTAAATGCTCATACTCATTACGATAAAGCACACAATCGTTTGGACAAGCATGTATCCTCTGGTACTCTAAACCGAAAGGACACATGAGTTTCTTAGCATAATAGTTCGACTTTGGCAGATCATTTCCATCAAGGAGCATATCGGCTAAAACTTCCAACAACGACGTGAAACTGCAATCCGTCCCAACTCGCTTTCGACTTAATATTGAAGAGTGTTATCACGGCGGAAAGTTTGGTGTACTTCGTACAACCTGGATACAATGGCCTTTCAGCGGCCTCGGACATAGACTCAAACATACGAGGTCGTTTGCAAGGCGATCTTCAACCTCTTGTATCATCTCGTCTACTCGATCTCTATCATCATCCCCATATTCATCATCCCCATACTCACCATCCTCGAAATCATCACCTAATTTATCCTTCTCCTCTTCACATACATCGTTCATTATCCTACAGCTTCTTGCATATCTCCCCTCCTCACCATGCCAAACCCATACGTGGTATTGAGGCCTAAACCCACGATGAAAGACATGCTCCCTAAGCAAATGAATACTACTAACCTTGCTCACATTTCCACAATCTAAACAAGGACAATAAAAGTCGATTGCTCCCGAGAAGATGCTTGGTATTCTAATGCGATTTACAAAATTACGAGACCCCATTCACAAACTCAATCGATTCACGGCTACCATACATCCAAGTACGATCCATCTCATTCACGAAAACCTCTAATTAAACACAACCGATTATAAGTATCAATCATTTAACCACATTCACATGCAAGACAATCACATATTGAAAACACGCACATACAAATGGAGGCTAAGAGAGTCACATGTGCAAATGTATGCATGCATCCGAAGGTCCTTATCACTCCAACCTAACCCATCCTTGGACGTTTAATCTCACTAGTGAATATATGCCAACTCTTCAATTCTAAGGAAAATCCGGCAGCATTTCCCTACAGTTCTCCAAGTACACAATGTAGATAATTGATTATCCACATATGTACACAGAGAACAATGTAGAGAAACGACAAGCCAAGACTTTCCTTAGAATTGAAAAGAAGACATACATTCACCACCTAAGTGAGATCAAACGTCCAAGGACAGTCCCAAACAGGGGACTATTCAAGACTTACTCCTAATGAGTAAGTCTTGAACAGGTATATATCTAGGCATATGATTGATGATATGATGATTCATATAACTTATACATTTCATAGCTTAATTAAATTGTTTTCATCCAATCTCATATCAAGAAATATACATACACATAGATTGAATCTACATATACGCATGTACAATAAATGAAGATATATAATGAATTGTCTTTATCATAAATACATACCAATAACAACTAATATGGAGATCGATCTCTATATATACTCTGCACTATCTCCTAGTTGATTTGCCGCTTCCAATATGCTAATATTTAAGACACATAAAACCGAAAAAATTGTTAGCATATAGTAAATGCAAATTGCATATTATTATAAGAAATACATTCATATATATAAATTATCATATCTTACCCACATTGAAACACATTACAACTAACTTTTCTCATTTAAACTATTAACAAATTATAAATGAAATTTGTTTGCATTAAACTAAGTTAATAGCTAATGTAGCTAATCAAATAATTCAATTAACATATTTTCGGGTTCCGAAGCACGACCCTTTTGTATAACTTTTCTGCAATTTCAATCCCACTCAAATGCTCAACACATTCTCTTCTCCCAAACGAATATAAACATATTAGAAAATAAAAATCAAAATAATTAAAAAGGCAACCTTTAATTTCTTGACCAACTGCGTGAGAGAGGGTGGGTGGCGCGCAGGTGAGTGGCGCACCGGTGGTTGGTGCGCTGGGGATGGCGCGTAGGAGGCTGCGTGGGTCTGCGTGGTGCGCTGGGGATAACGCGTAGGAGGCTGCGTGGCGCGCACAGGAGGGTGGACCGGAGCTCAGGGGGTGGTTCAATTCGAAAGCTAGGGCTCAGGGGGTGGTTCAATTCGCAAGGGTAGGGCTCAGGTGGTTTCGCTGCTGCGTGGGGCGAGAGATTTCGTGAATGAAAAATTGGGTGGAGGGAAGAATTAATGAGAGCGCGCCATGCTTAATGGAAGGGTTGCGGTTGTGTAGAAAACCGCAGCCCTTTTACAACAGCAAATGGCTTTTTTTCCTCTAGTAGCTTCATTTATCTCTCTTATGGTTTGCAGCGTGTTTTGGTGCTTCTTTTGTTGCTTGGCAATTTTATCTCTCATCTATTCCAACCACCAGTGGGGCGGTTGCCAACGTTTTTTTCCATGGTGGTGGTGGTCCTACAATATTACCTCAAAGTCTCAAAGAAAACATACTATTTTTAATTTGAGATGTTCATAGTAGTTAATTTTTTTTTTTTGAAATTAAAAATTAATTCATTGATTCAAAGTCATACGACAGCTACAATAGAATTCAAAACTAAACAAATACATATCAAAATGAAATAAATACAATTCTAATATGACAAAACCACGATCGTTGAGTAAATCTAACACTTCTGAAAACCCTCGTCTTTCACATCGTTGTCTGATGCAGCCTTCTGCAAGGGGGTCTATCGATCTTCTGTAGTTTTGAAGTAGAACTAGATCCAATTCAAGTGATTGTAAACGAAGTACTGACATCTGTTGCAACCCCGCACAAATTTCAATCAACAAATTAACCTCTTGAATTACACAAAAACCCAAAAACAAAGTCTCCAAACTCTCACATGGAGAGAGATAAAACCCAATATATGGGTAGATATAACCCAATAAATGGGTAGAAAAACTCTCCATTAAAGAGATACTGAAGTTTATTAGAAACATTAACATAAAAAACTAGTAACAAAAGGAGAAAAGGGGCTTACCACCGCCCAAAAGGGTGGTGGTAGCCCCTAGGTTGAAAATTAGGGTTTTGTGGGAGAGAAGAGAGAAAAAAGGGAGAGGAGGCGGTGATGTAATTTCATAGTAGTTAATTAATGAACCTCCCAAATCCAATACTCCTTTTAGAGGTTCCTAGTCAAATAAACTCCAAAGAAAATAAAGTAGAATTTGCAATGCATAGATCAGCCAAGAGGTGCGAGTCTTCAACTTGCAGTTCAGTTAAGGATGGGCATGGGTCGGGTTTGGATCGGGTCCAGCCGGACCCTAAACCCGAACCCTAATTTTTTTCGCGGACCCAGACTCTTAGGGTCTGTAGGGTCTAGGGTCCAGGCCTATTTCTTTATTTTTGCCAAATTTTCAGCATTATTAATATTTCATGACAAAAAATAATCATCTAGAAAAAAGACCCATAAATAAGAAAAATATAAACTACAATAATACAAATAATGTCTTGGAAGACTAATATTTAAAAACAAGGAAAAATAAGAAGACTAAAAAATGTTAAAACTTATATATTAAATATTTTTAGGGTCTAAGGGTCGGGTCCGGGTCCAATATATCAAGACCCGGGCCCTAAAAAATTTACTTGGACCCGGACCCTTAGGGTCTGAAAAAGTTGGACCCAGACCTTTAAATGAGGGTGGGTCCAATAGGGTCCGGGTAGGGTCCTGGACCCATGCCCATCCCTAGTAGCATTAGGCTGACGAAAGAGCAGAAGGAGAAAGTAGATTGCAGGGCTGCGAGGAAACCAATCAAAGAGCTTGCAAAAGAAAAAGAGTGAGATTGGAGGAACAATAAATTATTGGGAACACCTTGAAGGATTGAGTTTGAGTGAGAAAGAAAAGGAATAGAGGGAGGTAGAAGGGACTGCAATACGAGGTGGATGGGGATGGTGGATTGTGATTGTGTTTATTAGTGGAGAAGAAGTGGTCGGAGAAAGTGAAAAGTAGTGGTGGATGGGGAAGTGGTGGGTTGAGGGAAGAGAGTTAAGAAGGAAGAGAAAGAAAAGGTGGGTCATTGAAATTAATTGACCGAATTAGAAATTAATGACTAACGAAGTTAAACTTCTATTAGTCATAAGGGTGTTCTAATGTATTTGTTTAAAACTCAGGGCTATTTGGCGATTCTGAAAAGTGAAGGGGTATTTAGTAGAAAAAAAAATCACTCAAGGGTATTTGGTGAAAAAACCGTTAATTTTATTTAAAATACTAGAATCTTCCCATTCTTTAAGTTATATTGGTTTTTCCCCTGATTTCTATTATGCATAAAAAAAGTAAACTCTTTTCCAAGTAGGAAATTAAAACATTGCAAGCAAAAAAGACTTATAATTGGATAATGACTCTAAGAGTTTCACTAAAAGAATGATACTAAGAATTCCACTACAAGTAAACTCTTTACAAAGAAGCAGCAACATCTCTCCCTTTCCGCTTCAATTAAACCACGTAAAAGCGCTTGAGCTTCAGCTTGCATAGACGAAGAAGCCATAACCCTATCATTACCTTTGAATACACAGATTCCATCGAGTTACTTAGGGCGTGTGGGAAGCATCAAGCTCCCTTCAACATATCTAGCACCGTCCACGATATAAAAATAACTTGTAGACCCTGTTCTTTTGGACTTATTTTCAGCAAAAATAAGTAAAAATAAGTCCAGTTCAGCAAAAATAAGTTCAGTTCAGCAAAAATAAGTAAAAATAAGTTCAGTTCAGCAAAAATAAGTTCCGTTCAGCAAAAATAAGTTCAGTCTTATCTAATGTTGTAATTATTATTTTTGTTTTCAATATTACTATTAATATTGTTATTATTATTAATATTATAATTATAATAACGATGAATTTGTAATTTTTTTTATTTTTTTATTTTATTTAAGTATTTATTATTTTTCTTTTATTTATTATTATTATTATTACTTATTATTATTTATTATTTATTATTTATTATTTATTATTTATTATTTATTATTTATTATTTATTATTTATTATTTATTATTTATTATTTATTATTTATTATTTATTATTTATTATTTATTATTTATTATTTATTATTTATTATTTATTATTTATTATTTATTATTTATTATTTATTATTTATTATTTATTATTTATTATTTATTATTTATTATTTATTATTTATTATTTATTATTTATTATTTATTATTTATTATTTATTATTTATTATTTTTATTTATTATTTATAATTTATAATTTATAATTTATAATTTATAATTTATTATTTATTATTTATTATTATTTTTTATTATTTTTTATTTATTATTACTGTTTATTATTATTATTTATTATTTATTATTATTTATTATTATTATTATTATTTATTATTTATAATTATTATTATTTATTATTATTATTATTTATTATTATTATTATTATTAATATTATTTATTATTATTATTTATAATTTATTTTTTATTTTTTATGATTTATTATTTATTATTATTATTATTTATTATTATTGTTATTCATTATTATTATTATTTATTATTTATTATTATTATTTAGCAAAAATAAGTTTAGTTCAGCAAAAATAAGTAAAAATAAAATAAGTTCAGTTCAATTCAGCCAAAATAAGTTCAAAAGAACAAGGCCGTAGTGAGTTTCTTTTCTATGAGATTCGAAAGGTCAGCAGTCAAGAAGTTAATCCTGCCCATGTTTTAGCTATTATTGCAAAGCAAGGAGGAAGCTTCTCTAGGTTTGTCTTGTTCTTGTTGCGAAAAAAAAACCCCTTTGTCGTTAATTATTTGCTACTCCATTCGCAGATTCGTTTTTTATTAGTTTACCCACTTTACTTTTTAGATTGTCATTTTATATTATTATCTCTAGTTAGCTTGGCTCATAACATTAACTTCCTCCGTTTCATTTTACTTGCTACACTTCTCAATTCACGGACTTCTAGGCAATTTTTGGAGAAAAGAGAGGTAGAGAGTAAAAAGAAAAGAGACCCATGTGAGAGGAGAGAGATAGAGAGAGTTTATTGCCCAAAAAGGAAGTGTAGCAAGTAATATGAAACTTCCCTATATGGAAAGTGTAGCGAGTAATTTGAAACGGAGGAAACTTCAATACATACCCCTATTTCTCCTAAATAACTCTATGCCCAAAAAAAAAAAAAAAAAAAAAAAAAAACAAGAGGAAAACTCTCATCCTCTACAAGACTACAACCACCCCAAGCCCGAAGTTTTCCCCGTTGCAGAACTCTTCAACAATGCAGGAAGAGGAAGAAAGGAGAGAGAAATTGAAGGATTTTCTTCAAATTCCACCATCCCACTCTCCAATTCTCAACCACCCCGTCGTTTTCCTTTACTGGGAGGTATGTCGCAAATTGAGGTATGCCCGATTTCAAGAGTTTTTTCTTGGGAAAAAGTTCAATTTCGAATTTCGTCGGAGAAAGAAATCGAAGGATTTTATTCAACGATTCCAAAAACTTGAAGTTTTTTCTGGACTAACTTTACTCTATATTGTAAGTTTTAAGATTTAAATTTTGTATTTTTACAGTTAACTATTTGAGTAAGGATTCTGTTAATTTATTCTCTAGTTTATACTAAAAAAACTCCAGATTTTGGGGTTTAGTGATTTGGTCATGAGAATCTCTACCTTTTGTTTGATATGTGTTGCATGCGTGGAACAGAACCTTCGTTAAATAAAATTGTTCTTCTAAATTTGTTAGGAGTCCCCCTTGAGAGAAGGGTGTCCTAACTTTCCTTATGTACCCAAAAAAAAAAAAAATTGTGTTGCATGCATGGTTGCTGAAAAACACTATACTCAATGAATATATGATTATGGACTATGTGTTAGTTTTCATTCTCTATAGAGTATAGACTATAGTTATCCTCTTTCGGGACGCGTATTGATTTTATACTTCTGTATGGGGACAGTATAACTTCCCTACCGGTCCAGTTAGATCGCCATTGACCGTCATGGTCATCTCAGTCAAAGAAATCCTATTTTACCTGGTATTTGTTAAGCCATATGCCGGTATATTCTACGTGCCGGTTAACTAGGATTACCTTACCGGTAACCGTCATATGGGCCATTGCCAAATGGGCCTGGATTGACCCAGTACTTACTCCATGCGCCTATGGGCCTAAAGATAAGTATCAGAAGAGGATAGAAATGTATTCAACCAATAGGAGCAGAGTCCTACCTGGCTAAGGACACTGCCGGCTCCTATAAATACCCCCACGATCTGAGTCATAAGGTACGTTCACATATACTAATACACTCTACTTGAGACATCCCGTCTTTATCCTTTACTGACTTAGGCATCGGAGGGGCGTTCCTCGGATCAACCCCCGAGGTTAGTTTACGTGTTCTGTCTTGCAGGACATTCAACCGGCTTACTAATCAAGGGAGATACCGGTTCGCTCCCTACCATTTATTCCATACCAGAACAATTGGCGCTAGAAGGAGGGGCTAACCATACTTTGGTCTTAAGCCGCAATCGATCCAGCCTACTTATTCGCTTCATGGATCCTAAGCAAACCTTTGGGATGCCGAAAATGGACGAGAACAATGCCGTTGCAGGGGGTGGACCTCCTGGTTTCAACACTCCTCAACCGGTGATTGGGTCCTCCCAACCACCAGCCGACAAGGGAAAGAGGGCCACTGAGACCCCTCAACCTAACATATTCGAAACTTTGCAACATATGTTCAACCCCCGAATGCTTCGGAGTCTTTGCCAAAGTCTTCCAGGCCATGGCGAGTCAAACTCCACCAACCGGTCATGTTGGTAAGCGTTCCCTGAGCAGGCCACACAGTTCCGTGAGAAAGATGCGTTCTCTCATAACTGGCCGACAGGGTATCCTAAGCCGGCATGATCCGGATCAGAGGGAGAATTCAAAGACTCCCACAGAGCCCATGGGGGAAGAGGATGAAGAAGATCACCAAGACACTGAGATCCAGCAATCATCCCGGTACAGGAGAGAAAGTGAGTTTGCTCGACGCAGAGCGCCGGTATCACTTTGGAATTCTCCATTCTCCACAGCCATACTACAGGAGCCTATGGAGAAGATTAAAATGCCGACTTGCAAGTATGACGGGTAATCCGACCCTGAGGACCACATCTCTGCATATGAAGGACACATGCTACTATACACCGACACTGATTCCAAGTGGTGTAAGGTGTTCCCTTTAACCCTAGCGGGCTTGGCATAAACGTGGTATAAGAGCATACCACCGGCAACTATTTTTTATTTTCGACAGCTCACGTCCATGTTTGTGACACACTTCGTTAGTAATAAGCGAAGGGAGAAAAATACCGGCGAGCTGATGTCCATCAAGCAGGGAAAGAAGGAGAGCCTAAGGGATTACATTGGTCGTTTCAACTCTGAAGCCGTTACAATCCCTAGCCTGCAGCAAGAGGTCGCAGTATTGGCACTGATGACAGGTTTGAAAGAGGGAACTGCCTTTAGAAGTTACCTAAGGCCGCAAGAAGTTGACCAGTCTGACCGAAGTCCTTGGAAAAGCTAATGAGTTTATCCGGGGAGAGGAGTTCGATAAGGCGGCGACCTCGAAGAGGTCCGAAGGGGATGGCAAGGAGAAGGAGAGAGAAAAGGAGAAAGAGAAAGATAAAAACCGGAGAGATCGGAAGTCCGACAACTCCGGAAGAAGGGAGGAAAGCAACTCGGTCAAAAAGGGCCAGGAAGGACGGCCAGACCGCTATCACAACTACACTCCCCTAACAATGTCCAGGGTCGAGATATATGAGTTGCACAAACAGGATGACAAGTGGCAACGACCCAGGAAGATGTATTATAAAGGCCGCGACAGATCCAAGTGGTGTGACTTCCACAAAGATCACGGTCATGTTACCGAAGATTGTAAGGACCTGAGAGAAGGGATCGAAGACCTGATACGGAGAGGCTACTTCAAGCAGTATCAGGCTAGAACGGATCACCGTGAAGGGTCCCCCAAAGAAGAAGACGGTAAGAGAATGTCCGTTAAAGAAAGAATGACTGAGATACACGTTATCTCAGGCGGCCCAGTCCATGGCGGAAGTATTCACGGTGCCAAAGCCAGTCTTAAGGAGGTAAGGCACCAAGTGAATTATCACAACACTGGCAAGTGGCCAATGCCGCCACTCATGCCATCCGTCTCGTTCACAGCGGAGGACACCAAGGGGATTATCTACCCTCATGATGATCCGCTGGTAGTATCTTTTCAGATTTCAACGGCGATGGTCCATCGCATTCTGGTAGATGGCGACAGCTCTGCCAATATTCTCTTCATGCCTACATTCGAGAAGATGGGGTTAGGGAGATCTTGTCTCAAGCCGGTCTCATACCCGGTAATCGGTTTTACCGGAGCATCGGTCGTCCCTGAGGGCACCATTAAGCTACCGGTTAAGCTGGGGGAAGGATCTCATTCTCGAGATCTCTTGGTGGAGTTCCTGGTAGTTGATGTACCGGCAGCCTACAATGCCATTATTGGGCGACCATTGATCCACGACGCTCTGGCCGTAGTGTCAACTTATCACCTGACGATGATCTACACGTCAAACAATGGAAAGCCAAAGAGGCTGAAGGGGAACCAAGAATCAGCCAGAGCCTGCTATTTGACGACTCTTAAGAATTCTAATCATAAGCGGCCGGCAGAGTCCCCACCATCAGAGAGAAAAAAGTGAAGGGCAGAGAATAAAGCAAACAAAGACTTGTCTATGGAGAATTTTGAGGGAAGGCCGACAGATTTGCCGAGACCTAGCCCAGAAGGGGAAACCGAGGAGGTCAGCCTGGAGCTAGAGAGGCCAGAAAGTACGGTTAAAATTGGAGTCGACTTGGCCGACAATGTCAAGGACAATTTAATCAGTTTACTGCGAAGCAATGCTGACGTCTTCGCATTTTCAGCGGATGAAATGCCAGGAATAGATCCCGCGTTTATGGTACACCGGCTAAATGTCAATGAGGAAGTAAGGCCGGTAAAACAGAGGAAGCGGAACTTCTCTACCGAGAAGAACGCAACCATCAAGGAAGAGGTGGACAAGTTATTAGCGACCGACTTCATTGAGCCCTGCGACTATCCGGAGTGGCTGGCAAATGTGGTCATGGTGAAGAAAGCCAATGGGTCCTGGCGGATGTGCGTGGACTTTACCGACCTCAACAAGGCCTGCCCAAAAGATTGCTATCCATTGCCTAAGATCGACCAACTGGTTGACTCTACTAGCGGTCATGCGCTGCTAAGCTTCATGGATGCCTTCCCTGGATACCATCAGATCAGCCTCCTGGAGGCGGACAGGAACAAGGCGACATTCATAACTGACGCAGGGGTATACGCATACAAGGCCATGCCATTCGGCCTGAAGAATGCAGGATCTGCCTACCAAAAGTTAGTGGACAAGATATTCGCACATCAGAAAGGCCGGAATGTCGAAGTCTATGTTGACGATAGCATCGTCAAAAGCTTGACGGAAGAAGCCCACATAACGGACCTCGATGAAACCTTCGCCACTCTGCGCAGGTACCAAATGAAGCTCAACCCTAAGAAATGCGTATTTGGGGTAAGGTCGGGTAAGTTCCTTGGCTTCATGGTTAGTGAGAAGGGAATAGACGCTAACCCTGACAAGATCAGGGCAATAAGCGAGCTGCCTGAACCCAAGAGTATCCGGGACATCCAGAAGCTGACCGGCAAGATGGCTGCATTAACAAGGTTCGTATCCAAGTCGGCTGAAAAGGCCCTGCCGTTCTTCAAGGTTCTGAGAGGTAACAAGAAGTTTGAGTGGGAGGATGAGCAAAGACAGGCCTTTGAGGCCGTTAAAGAACATTTCAAGAAGTTACCGACTATTACCCAACCCGAGATGGGGGATAAGCTGCAGTTATACGTCTCGGTGTCGGCTAAAACGGTAGCAGAAGTACTGCTGGTGGAAAAGGATAAGCAGCAACATCCTATCTATTTTGTGAGCAACGTCTTGGCAGGGGCAGAGCAGAGGTACGAATTGTTGGAAAAGATAGCATACGCCGTGCTGATAGCGGCAAGAAAACTCCGACCATACTTTGATTCACACACCATCCAGGTGCTCACAAATCAACCGCTAGAAAAGGCGCTCCATAAGCTAGATACAACCGGCAGGTTGCTGAAATGGGCAATAGAGCTGTCCGAGTTTGATATCGAATATCGGCCGCGAACAACTATCAAGGCACAAGCTTTGGCGGACTTCATAGTTGAGACCACAGGTGAGGAAGTTGAGGGACCAGCCGGCACCTGGCAAATATCTGTGGACGGCTCAGCGGCCCAAACAGGGGCAGGCGCCGGGGTAGTCATGACGTCTCCCGAAGGAGACACGTTCGAGTATGCCGTCCGCTTTGGATTCAAAGCATCCAACAATGAAGTAGAGTACGAAGCTGCAATAGCGGGAATCAGTTTATGCATAGCGTCCGAAGCAAAGAAAATACGGATGACAACGGATTCCCAGCTCATATCAAGCCAGATTGAGGGCACCTACGAAGCCAGGGAACTGGTAATGCAGAAATACCTACATAAGGTAAAACAGTTAACGGCTCCACTGCAGAGCTTTGAGGTAGTACTGGTCCCCCGCACAGAGAATATGGCAGCCGATGCTCTATCCAAGCTAGCAAGTTCAAGCACCACAAATCTCAAGCGCAGCGTCATGATAGAGATGTTGCCAAAAAGGAGCATCGAGACCGCCAAGGTGGAGGTAAACGAAGTCACTCAGAAAAGGGAATGGTATGGCGACATATTGGCGTACAAGATGACGGAAAGTTTACCCACTGATAAGATGGCGGCAAAAAAGCTAAGAAGAGAGGCTATCTGGTTCTGTGTTTTCCAAGGACAATTGTACAAGAAAGGCCTTTCACTCCCACTCCTGAGGTGCGTAACGGCCCACGAGGCCACAAAAATAATCGAAGAAATACACGAAGGGGTATGTGGAAACATATCGGTGGAAAGACGCTTGCACTAAAAGCCCTAAGAGCCGGCTTCTACTGGCCAACAATGTTGATGGACGCGCAGGCATATGTAAAGAAGTGCGACAAATGCCAGAGGTTAGCACCGGTCATTCATCAGCCAGCAAACGATTTGCAGCCAATCCTGAATTCAATCCCTTTTGCTCAGTGGGGGATGGATATCATTGGACCATTCCGCCGGCATCTGGAGGAAGGAAGTTCCTGATAGTAGGAATTGACTACTTCACAAAGTGGATTAAAGCCGAACCGACTGCAAAAATAACGGCTAATCAGGTTAGGAAGTTCATCTGGCAAAACCTCATCACAAGGTTTGGAATTCCCATGGGAATAGTCATGGACCATGGCGTCCAGTTTGATTGCGGGCCGATAAAGAACTTCTTGAACCCATACGGCATCAAGTTTGCATACTCATCCGTGTGCCACCCTCAGAGTAATGGCCAAGCCGAAGCCGCCAATAAACAAATTCTCAACACCCTCAAGAAGAAGCTAGATGATTTGAAGGGTGCCTGGGCCGACATGGTTCCAGCAGTACTATGGTCCAACAGGACCACCGAAAAGGAAACAACAGGGGAGACCCCGTTCAGATTGGCATTCGGGGCCGAAGCGGTGTTACCGGTCGAAGTTGGACTGCCAAACTGGCGGATCCTGAACTACGACCCGGAACTGAACGACAAACTGCACTGAGAGGACCTTGACCTCTTGCCAGAAGTCAGGCTCGCGGCAGATCTCAAGTCGGCAGCTTATAAGGATCGGATAAGCAAGGCCTACAACAAAAGAGTAAGAAGCCGGCCGATTGAAAAAGGCGACCTAGTGCTCAGGCGCACAGCGGCCACCAGAAAAGCTCATGCCGAGGGAAAGCTCACGGCCAATTGGAAGGGACCATACCTTGTGAAAGCGGAAATAGTCCCAAGTGCTTACCGGCTGGAAGACATGTCGGGCAAGCAACTCAAGAACAGCTGGAATGCTAGTGTACTCAAGAAGTATTTCGTTTAAGCATTTTTTGATTAGTAGGTATTACATAGCAAGAATAATACGGCATTGTTGCCAATTCAAGCTTTACTTTTACTAGAGATTGTCCATTTTTCAATAAGACGTATTTCTACTGAACTTGTTACGTGTACAAATTATTCTCTTAAATCCTGACGGTCAACGACCCACGCGGATCTGCCGTTAAGGAATATTAGAGTAAACCAAAAGTAAAACCCCTTGACTGTCAATGACCTACGTGGATCTGCCGTTGAGAGGACTTGACAATATAAAGGTTCCTGGCGGTCAATGACCTTGGTGGATCTGCCGCCCGGGGAAACCAAGCATGCAGGAAGCTTGGAGATGGTCAATGACCCTCGAGGATCTGCCAACCCAAGGTACGCACTGCCGGCAGGAGAATATCCTACCTCGTAATCGGTCAATGACCCTAGTGGATCTGCCGGAATTAAATAGTAGAATAAGACTATTTGTCGGTCTATGAACGCTAGTGGATCTGCCGGAATAACGAAAATAAACGAAAAAGTAAATAGCAAGATAGTTGAAATAACCGACACAAGTGTTGATAAAATATATTCCATTAATACGAAAATAGTATTTACATCCAATTCTAGCCTAGGATCAAAATGATTAACAATTCAAGTCGGCCAGACTAGGACAGACGTTGGGAAGAGAGGGAGACCAAAGCTAAGCTCCATGGGCGGCCTCAGAAGAAGGAGCCTCGCCATCGTCAGCAGCCGCTTCAGATTTTGGGCCGGTAGGGCTCTTGTCAATAATGACAATATCGCCTACCGGATCGTCAACCTTGAGATCTAGGGCGGCAGCAGCCTCCGACTCTTCCTCCTCGAACTCAACCCGGGGGTCGGCATTGGCTATGTCAGCCTCTGTCACCCCAAAGTCTAGCTCTTCGCCCTCCACCGGGATCTCGAACGCCCGGCGAACGTGTGCCTCTTCAACCTTGCCCCAGTCCAACTCAGGGAAGGAATGCCTGGTACACCGCATGGCGGCGGCCCAGCCCCCGTTGTACCGGTTAGCTATTCGGTTGACAAAGTCCACAGAACGCCGGTATTCAGCCTTCGCATCGGCCTCCCGGTTCTTTGCAGCTGTTAGCTCCTCCTTCACCTTCCGAAGTTCGGTATCCTTGTTCTTCAGGAGAAGCTTACAGCCGGCGGCCTCGGTGTTAGCAGATCTTGGGTCGCTTGGTGATCCTCGACCTCACCATAATAAGCACCCTGGAAGTATCGGCAAAGATCACAGAGTTCTTTACCGGAATGAGCCGTCTACAAAAAAAACGAAACAGAAAAAGAGTTAGACAAGGATAATAAAATAAGAAAAGTACCAATAAAGCCGCTAATTCTAAAAAACTTACCACGGCCAGATTATGCGCATGAACAGCAGCGGCAGCCTGGATCTGATCCACAGGCATATCGTATTTCAGTTGGAGTCCTTTCAGGAGCTGGTACCCCAAGTTACCACCCTCGAGAGGACGGTCCAGCAGTAGAGACCCGTCATCGAGGACGTTAAGCTTGGGTATGAAGTGGACGTTGAGGTGAAGAGCTTCCCGAATCAAATGCTCACGGCCTGAAAAGACAAAGAAAACAAAGTCAGATACGTTAACTGACTAATCAAAATACGCATACAGGCAAAAACTGATACTAAAAATAAAGCCGATAAGATCCATGGTTACCGTGAGGATCGGATTGGCAGAAGCCAAGAGCTGAGAGGGGCGCATTGCCCAAAACATACTTAGTATGCGGTAGCCAATGCAGCGGTATGGGGACGGATTTGCCACCCTTGGGCCCCGGCATGGTCGAGGCATCAAAGAACTTATAAGCCTCTAGCTCCCGGCGTGTCAAACGCCGCTCGGGAATGTGTTCCATCCGGGGACAGGGCTTTGTCCAATACCGGCGAAAGGGGAAAGCTATCAGGCACGCGTACCCAGAAGAAACGGGGCTGCCAGTTCTTCAGAGATGTTAGTTTAGGGTACACCGTTAGTTTCTTCGGTTTAGTGTACATTGACATCCATCCGCCATGGCCAAGTCCTTGTCGGCAGTTGATCTCTTTCTTTTGCCTTTCCCCTTGCCTTTCGCGGAACCGTCCTCTTTGATCAAATGGAGCTTCCGGAAGGTTCAGTGTTTTCGGGAATCTCTTATACCGGACGGTCCAGGCGTAGCATATGAGATTACGCCAGGATAACGGTGTCAGCTGGGACAAGCAGATGTTCCAGGCCTTGAAAATCTTAACTATGAAAGGGTCCAGGGGAAGCCTCAGCCCAAAGTCTAGCATATGGGCATAGACCGCCACATGGCCAGGCGGGCAATCTGTCACCCGACATCCCTCGGACGACATCACCAATCCATATTCATCTGGAAAGGCGAAGTATTCGGCTCCCTTTCGGCAGAAGTCGCTATTCAATGCCGTCCTTCTCCAGCTTTTGTCAATCTGCACGAAGGACGGGCTGCCGGCCTCGCAGGGAGGCATGTACAGGTCGTCTAGCGTTTCGTCATCGTCCTCCGGGATGATCTCTGGAGGTTCTTCGTCATCGCCGGCTTCCAAGGATACCGACTCCTCGTCTGACATCATGTCGCGCACAACACTGGCGACGTCTTCTGAGGCAACAGAGGATGCCTCATCCTCCAAGCCGGCATCATCACCGCTATCGCTACCAGACGAGATGGAGTGGGGTGCATTCTCCCCTAGCATCTCTGCCGGCCTGGGAGATGAGGGTTCATTAAGGGGACCCTTAGAGGTGCCGACTAATGACGGGAATAGTATAGATGAGCGTTCTGCTATCCCCAGCATGGTACCGTACATACTGGCCGGATACCGGCACTCCTACGGCTTCTCCAAAAGCCCTAATGGCGATAAGGGGAGAAGCATGCAGTGTTGGCTCTTCAAAAGCCCTACCGGAAGTACTACAGTCATGGCCAGATTTACTCCTACGTTCATTGGGAGGATTTACTACCGGTGAGTTATTGGATATGGTGGGACTAGCGGATTTGCTATCGGATTTAAAGTCGCTATCGGTTAAATATTGGGGACTTTCAGAAACATTTTGTGAATCAGAATGAGAAGACATGATTAAAGGCAGAAATTGAGTAAGAAGGAGTTCGGTGAAATACCTGGACAGAAGAAAAGAGCAGACTGAAAACGACCGGTAAGAAAGTTTGGTCACAGTTCGGAATGTCACGACGAAAGGCAGGTAACCTGATTATGCTAAGGCTCAGAGAAAATGCTGGGAATAGGCGCTTGAAAGTGTGAAAATGATTTTGGCCAAGCGCTATTTATAGGGGGCTCCATGGCTTGGATCAAATGACGTTTCGTTTTCCCGTCCCGATTACGCCACGTGTGCCTTGAGCTCAGAAACAGCTGTGAGCAGCTACTGACATTCTTGTCAAATCGTCACGAAGATCGAGGCAACGGTTCGCATTCTGTTAACTAATCCCCTCTCTGGAAACTTCTAAACGGTTTCAGGAAGAAAACATGATTTTCATCCATAACGGCTCAATGCTGAACAAGCAGGATATCCCTGTACCAGGAATACCGGCTTGGGGGCTAGTTGTATGGGGTCAGTATAACTTCCCTACCGGTCCAGTTAGACCGCCATTGACCGTCATGGTCATCTCAGTCAAAGAAATCCTATATTTACTGGGTATGTGTTAAGCCATATGCCGGTATATTCTACATGCCGGTTAACTAGGATTACCTTACCGGTAACCGTCATATGGGCCATTGCTAAATGGGCCTGGATTGACTCAGTTGTTACTCCATGCGCCTATGGGCCTAAAGATAAGTATCATAAGAGGATAGAAATGTATTCGACCAATAGGAGCAGAGTCCTACCTGGCTAAGGACACTGCCGGCTCCTATATATACCCCACGATCTGAGTCATAAGGTACGTTCACATATACTAATACACTCTACTTGAGACATCCCGTCTTTATCCTTTACTGACTTAGGCATCGGAGGGGCGTTCCTCGGATCAACCCCCGAGGTTAGTTTACGTGTTCTGTCTTGCAGGACATTCAACCGGCTTACTAATCAAGGGAGATACCGGTTCACTCCCTACCATTTATTCCATACCGGAACAACTTCTCTTTGTTTATATAGTTGCTTGAATTTGGAAATGGATGACATGGAGCAGTGGAAGGCCAAGCTGTTTCACGTGTTGGAGCAGGGGAAGAGTGTTACGCAGGAACTTCTTGTCCAAGCAAACCTCAAATATAAAGAGATGCCACATTTAAGCAGATAATTAAACAGACACCAGATATGCAACTGTATATTGCAGCTGCTGTTGTAGTCGTAAGTCAAATATAAAGAGATGACACGGTTTTGTTTTTCGATGCAAGTCTTGATGCGATTGTATATCTATTACGAAATTTGATAACTCACAATGAATAATAGTGAATTTTTTATTAAAGTATTTTGTCTTTGGTCGTATTTGAATTTTCAAGAATTTTGAATTTATTATTGGTTTTTCTGGCATTCGATGCTATTGCAAAATTCTGCTACCCCTGATCCAAAATCCTGGATCCGCCACTGGTCGTAACGATACTGTTTTCGCTGCTTTGTGAGTTCTCAATACTATCATGTTCTTGTAATCTTGTTGCATAGCTCGTACTCTCAAAGTCTCAATAGCCTAGGTTGCACAGAAACGGATAGATATGGGTTCGGGGACGGAAAATGATGAGATTTCAAAATTTAGGAATGGGTACGTGTACCAGTACAAGATACGTATCTTATTTGGGTACGGGTGCGGGTACGGCTACGAGTACGTGACCTAGTAGAAGTACCCGTGCTACATAGTCAATAGCTATCATTTATTTTGTGAGTTCTCAATGCTTGAATTAACTTGTTTTACGAGTGCAGAATTATTATTAATGCATTGTGATTTTTGAAGACATTTAGCCATATTTTGTATATTACTTCTAATTATTGTCTACATCCATGCTTTTGTCACCGTAAAAGGTTTATTATCATGTGGACTTTATTGTTTGTTCTAGTCAGTTTCTTTCATCTTCAGGATATGTGTGACTTTTATTAGTCTATGGGAGAAGAGAAATCATGCCTAATTTTTTTCTTACGTTTCTTGTGTTTATGGCAGTACGTTTGTTCAAGCGTAAAAAGTCCAACACTATTGTACTTGCTGGACTTACTGGGAGTGGAAAAACTGTTCTTTTCTACCAGGTGAGGCTCCTACTTGCTTTCGTTATAATGCTATCTGTAGGCCTTTTTTTATGAGACTAGTTCATCTGCCCATCATGTCAGGCAACATCTTAAAGAACTTTACATTTGACGTGCTGGTTCATTTTGGGGTTTTGCAGTTTTGATCAAAGTTCTGTACATAAATGACGACTTTGTTTTCTCTTGTTTGTCAGCTTCGAGATGGTTCTTCACATCAAGGAACTGTGACATCTATGGAACCAAATGAGGGTACTTTTGTGCTGCATTCTGAGACCACCAAGGTACTACTGTGATTTGAATTATACAATTGATAAAAAGGATGTAGTTTTAATGAACTCAATGTTAGAGATTTGACTTTTTTGGCGGAAATTGAATTAAGGTACCACACAACCAATGGAGACACGGAGTATCTTATAAAGTAATTCCGAGCCCCAAAAAAATTTAAAAGGTACTTTTTGGGAAGAAAGTGTCTTCTAAAAGGTACCTCAGAACAAAATTTTCTAATAAATGATGAGAATGGGGGTAGGATCGAGGATGTAATTCAATACCCTTTTCTTTAAATATTGCATTTCACCTTTTGATTGATGATGCACGAGAGAATGATGTGGGAGACAACTAGAACTTGTATGTTCTTCATATAGAACTGCTGGTGTTGTTTTTGTTGTTGATTCTGTGGAGTTCTTGCCTAATTTCCGAGCAGCCGCTGAGTAATTGCTATTTCTGTTCTATTTCTTTGCTTCCCCTCCCTTTCTTTTTTTACATAATGTCTGACTGCTTATCTGCTTTGTCTCAAGGTACTTGTATGATATCCTAACCAAGACTAGTGTTGTGAAGAAGAGAACTCCTTTGCTGATTGTTTGCAACAAAACTGAGAAAGTAACTGCACATTCAAAGGATTTTATTCGCAAACAATTGGAGAAACAAATGTGAGACAACTTCATTTTTCTGCTCTTTGTTTCTTTTATTATTATGATTTGGAGAAACCTGTTGCTCTATGTTACTACAAAATTTTATTTTTGCACTTCTGCGAGACAGAATGATACTTTTATTTGAATGCACGTAGTATCTTGGTTCTCCATATTGCAGAGTCACGTCTATGGTCTATTACATTCCCTCATAGAGTGATGATTCCACAAACGTTATGCCTCATAAATCCTCATATTAAGTTTAACAACAATTCACATTTTTTCAAGTTACTAAACCTAAATTAGAATGCTTAATGTTTTATTGTGTCATGCTGAAGTTCATCACTTAGTCTGATATGTCAATCGATTATCTAAATTGCAATTTGCACCACTGTATTCGCACGTTGTTTATTAAGGTTTAAGTTGGTCTTACTCCCATGACCCATTGGTTGGTTGTCTAATTGATTTGTGAAGAAGCTTGGCACTTGTTTTTATGTCTGGTGGATATATGAGCACATCCCCTCTAGATTTTTCTTTGTTATTTCATTCCTTCAGAATTGACAAATCATTGCATACTAATCATGGCTTCTCTAACCCACAGTAACAAATTGCGGGCTTTGAGAACGGTGATGTCAGATGCTGATATAACAAGTGAACACACACTCGGCGAATTTGGACAGCAGCCAATTGCGTTCTCTCAGTGCCACAATAAAGTAACCCTTGCTGAAGCGTCTGGCCTGACAGGTGATATTTCGCAGGTTGAGGAGTTCATCAGAGAGCATGTAAAATCTTAGTTTCTTAGCGTAAAAAGTTAATAACTGTCTTTCCAGTACTCTTTTCCTCCCCCGCCATCCTCTTTTATCCTATTTTTGGGGTTTTACCGTCTTTTTGCAATGAATGTTTGTAGAACTTGTGAAAGATGAAACCCTGAGTTATTACCTTAGAAGAAATGTAGATTGTTGCACATTTGTTCATTCGTACTACTTTCTAATCGGCGTCTGGTTCTTATGGAGTCAAAGAGCTGCTTCTTTGATGTTCGATCAGTACTGTACTACTGTAGGATCTACTGCTTAATTGTAATGAGTATGTATGATCATTTGGTAGATAGCTAAATTTTTATCCCGTGAGTTTTAGTGGTATTAGTGTAAATATATGTAATATATTTAGTATCCTTCTTTGGAGGTATGTATTTATGTTAACCTTGTAATTATGGTAAGTAGGTTTACTGTACTCTTCGTATATAATGTTAATATGAAAGCTAAGCCTCCTTAGGGGAGCATTCTCTAAAGTCTTACATGGTATCAGGCCTTCTTTGGCTTTGTCGTGCATCTTCTACCTCGGCTCGGCAACGCCATTCTTTTCTCCTTCCTGTTATCTTTTTCTGTTTTTCTCTTCTTCTCCTTACCATGACCGGGGATGCTACTCCCCCTCCGCCGGTCACCCACGCCTATCACCCCGCCTTAAATGTTACCAATGTTAAAGCTCTCATCCCTTTGGTTCTTGATGTCGATAAGGTCCCATACACTCCATGGGCCACACTCTTCCGCAATACCGCCAAGGTATATAATGTGTTGGACCATATCGATCCGAAAGTCGCAAAACCTAAGGATATTGATGATGAGTTATGGGCTCGGTTGGATGCCATTGTTTGTCAGTGGATGTATGGCACAATATCTACTGATCTTCTTCTCAAAATCTTGGATGATACTTCCACTGCCATGACAGCCTGGGAACGTTTACGTAATATTTTCCAAGATAACAAAGGGACTCGCGTGGTTCATCTCGAAAATCAGTTCGGTAATATACACCTTTCTCAATTCGCTTCTCTTGCTGAATATTGTCAAGAACTTAAGACTCTCTCAACTCAACTTGCTGCTCTTTCTCACCCTATATCTGATGAACGGTTGGTTCTCCAGTTAGTTGGAAAATTGACTTCCGACTACCGAATGGTTGCTACTCTTATTCAGCAATCCACTCCCCTTCCTTCGTTTGACAAAGCATGCTCTATGCTTGAATTGGATAGAGTCAGTCGTGAGAAAGCCGAGGCTGTCACCGCCGCCCCTCCCACCGTGCTTTTGGCCGGCGACTCCTCTTCCCCGCAGCCTTCACAGTTGGTTCATGGTGGGGGAAATCACTCTCGGTCCAACGCTGGCCATGGAAAGTCTAATGGGAATGGCAAATATAAAGGGAAGAATAAAGGCAGACCAAATAATGGGAATCATAATGGGTCACAGGGCCGTGTGATCTCAAGCCCAACCCCTTCCCCTTTGTATTTTCCTTCTTGGGCTGGTCCTTGGAGCCCACATTACTACCCCCCTTGTCCGTATCCTTCTTTAGGTAATGGACAGTGGCGTCCATTCACTTCCCAGCAGCAAGGGGTCTTGGGCCCAGCACCCATGCACTCTCAGGGGGCCCAGCCGGCCCAACAGCAAGCACTCTTGGCTCCAGGCAGTTTCCAGCCCACCGAACTGCCCACATTCTTCAATGCATTGTCTCTTCAACCTCCGGACTCTAATTGGTATATGGACACAGGTGCTACATCTCATCTTATGAACAATTCAGGTATTAATTCCTCTATTGTCAATTGGCGTCATTTAAATTCACACATTATGGTTGGTGATGGTTCTAATATACCAGTTAAAGGATCATGCACGTCCTTTCTAAACACTTCCTCCCCTCTCACTCTCAAAAATATTCTCTATGCTCCTAAAATCATTAAAAATCTTGTCTCCGTTCGTCAATTCACCACTGACAATTCTGTATCTGTTGAATTTGATCCTTTTGGTTTTTCTGTGAAGGACCTTCAGACGGGGAAAATTCTGACCAGGTGCAATAGTGTGGGCCATCTTTATCCAGTTTCCTCTACTTCATCATCTACTTCCTCATCCGTTTTTGCTGCTCTCTCTTCTGCAGTTTGGCACAACCGGTTAGGTCATCCTGGAGATCAAGTTCTTAGTTTTCTTAGGAGTCAAAATTTAATTCAATGTAATAATAAGACACCTCTCTCTGTTTGTCATGGGTGTCAATTAAGCAAACATTGTCGTCTCCCCTTTTCCATTTCAGTGACGAAGACTTATGCTCCTTTTGATATTATTCATACCGATTTATATACTTATCCTATGCATAGTCCTACAGGTTATCGTTATTATTTACTTTTTCTTGATGACTTCTCTCACTATTTATGGGTGTTTCCTCTCAAAAATAAATCGGATGTCTTTTCCACCTTTGTGCGTTTTCATGCGTATGTTAAGACTCAATTTGGCATCTCTATTAAGTCTTTGCAATGTGATAATGGCCGTGAATATGACAATGCACCTTTTACTCTGTTTTCTCTCAACCATGGCATGATTTGGCGACATTCTTGTCCTAATACATCTCCTCAGAATGGCAAGGCTGAACGTATGATTAGGACTATTAATGATATTTGTCGTTCTCTCTTATTTCATGCTTCTCTTCCTCCTTCTTTTTGGGTTGAGTCTCTCAATATGGCTGTTTATTTATTGAATATTCGCCCTACTCGCCTTCTTGGTAACCTCACTCCCGTGCACATTCTTTTTAACAAGGCACCTTCTTACGATCATATTCGTACCTTTGGTTGTCTTTGTTATCCTAATCTTTCCTCCACTTCTCCACATAAAATGAGTGCTCGTTCAACTCCGTGCATTTTTCTTGGTTACCCCCCGTCTCATCGAGGCTATCGGTGTCTTGATCTTGCCACCAATAAAATTATTATTTCGCGTCATGTTATCTTTGATGAGTTTTCTTTTCCTAACTCCTCCAATTACACTCCCCAAAATTATGACTATGATTTCCTCTTAGCTGATTTGGAGCCCAATCCAGCTCCTCCCTTGATCCCGGTCTCCCATCATACCCTGGCCCAACCTACATCTCCTTCTCCCAGTCCCGTTTCCCATTCTCCTCCTATTGGGCCACGGGCCCAGCAGCCTTCCAGTCCCTCTTCTCTTTACCCAGACGCGCCAGGTGGGGATATTGGGCCCCTGGCTTCGCGTGGGCCTCCTGAGTCAGCCGAGGGCTCCCAGTTGCACCCTCCCTTGTCTTCCTCTCCTTCCTTTTCAGGCCCACGTGCTCATGGCCTTTCCCATTTTTCTGATCCGCCTGTTTCCCAGCCCAGCCATGCCATGAAAACTCGGGCCCAGTCCGGTATTTCTAAGCCAAATCCGAAATATGCTACTCTTGCTCTTGTCACTTCTTCTCATTCTTCCATCTCTCCTCTTCCCCGATCCCATTTACGTGCTCTTGCTGATCCTAATTGGTATACTGCCATGTGTGATGAATATAATGCCCTAATTGACACTCATACTTGGGATTTGGTTCCTCGTCCTCCGGATGCCAATGTTGTTCGTTGCTTATGGGTTTTCACTCACAAGGAGAAATCCGATGGTGTTTTTGAAAGGTATAAGGCTCGGTTGGTGGCTAATGGTAAGAGTCAAGAGGTGGGTGTTGATTGTGGTGACACTTTTAGTCCGGTTGTACGCCCTACTACGATCCGTACTGTGTTGAGTTTGGCGGTTTCTCGACAGTGGTCTATTCATCAGTTGGATGTCAAGAATGCCTTTCTTCATGGTGATCTTCAGGAGACTGTTTACATGCATCAGCCTCCCGGGTTTGTTCATCCTCACAAGCCTAAGCATGTTTGTCTTCTTCGAAAGTCTCTTTATGGTTTGAAACAAGTCCCCCGGGCTTGGTATCAGCGGTTTGCGACTTACATTCTCTCTTTGGGTTTTGCAAATAGCAAGTGTGATACTTCGTTGTTTATTTTCAAACGGGGCTCGGATACAGCTTATCTTCTCCTCTATGTGGATGACATCATTCTCACTTGTTCATCTGATGATCTCCGGACTCGTATCATTGCTCTTCTCAGTTCTGAGTTCGCCATGAAGGATCTTGGTCCTCTGTCTTATTTCCTTGGTATTTCTGTTTCTCGTACCAAGGATAGCATGTTTTTGTGCCAGCGCAAATATGCTATGGAGATTCTTGCTCGTGCAGATATGACTTCTTGTAAATCCGCTGCTACTCCTGTTGATACTAAGTCTAAGTTGAGTGCCACTAGTGGGAAGCTGTTTCATGATCCTACTCTTTATCGTCAGCTTACGGGAGCTCTTCAGTATCTTACTTTCACTCGCCCGGATATTTCTTATGCGGTTCAGCAGGTTTGTTTATTTATGCATGCTCCTCGTGAGCCTCATTTTCATGCCCTTAAGCGTATTCTTCGTTACCTTAAGGGCACTCTTGACTATGGCATGCACCTCTCCTCGACTCCTGCTACGGGTCTTGTCTCCTATACTGATGCTGATTGGGGTGGGTGTCCTGATACACGCCGCTCTACGTCGGGTTACTGTGTGTTTCTTGGTGATAATCTTATTTCATGGTCTTCAAAACGGCAGGCTACTCTCTCTCGCTCCAGTGCCGAGGCTGAATATCGCGGCGTTGCTAATGTTGTTGCTGAGACGGCTTCGATCCGTAACCTTTTACTTGAGCTTCATTGTCCTTTGAAACGGGCTACAGTGGTATATTGTGATAATATTAGTGCCGTTTACATGTCTCATAACCCCGTGCAACATCAGCGTACTAAGCATGTGGAGATGGACATACATTTTGTTCGTGAGAAGGTTGCTCTTGGTCATATCCGTGTTCTTCATGTGCCCTCTTCTTCTCAGTTTGCCGACATTTTCACCAAGGGTCTCCCTCAACCCTTGTTTATGGATTTTCGTTCCAGTTTGAGCATCCGTCCTCCTCCTGCTCCCACTGTGGGGGTGTATTAGTGTAAATATATATATATTTAGTATCCTTCTTTGGAGGTATGTATTTATGTTAACCTTGTAATTATGGTAAGTAGGTTTACTGTACTCTTCGTATATAATGTTAATATGAAAGCTAAGCCTCCTTAGGGGAGCATTCTCTAAAGTCTTACAAGTGGGATGTTTTCGTATCTTCACTTTTTGTTGGGCATCAGTGCTCTTATCTTATTTAACTAAGTAAAATTTAGCTAAATGGGTGTTTTTTTTTTATTGTGATGTGTCTCATCTTGCTTTACCTTGAAGTCTGATGTAAGATGGGCATTGATGCAGGCCAGCCCCACCTACTCAGCCCATCCAATTCTTAGATGGGGTGAACGGGCCAGGCCTATCCAGAACCCGCTCAGCCCATCTCAGAATTGGATGGGTCATGGGTTGAGTTTTTCCAGCCCAACCCCATGTAAGCTTGATCCAAATCCTCCCTAACTTGCTCAAATCTCAACCCACCCAAGCTTTTTAATTACTAAAACAACGAAAATTGGTCCCAGCCCTCCCCCTAACCCACCTAATCCTAGCCAAGTCTGTCATGGGTCAACTATCGTAGCCTAGCCTGGTTTATTCACAGGCGGTTCGCGTGCCACCAACTTGCAGCGCAGCTGACCTGGCCCCGTCAAACCTGTCTAGTGGCCGTCACTATTGTCTATTCAGATGCATAGGAAAGGGTTGAGCTATGTGAAGTTGGTGAATTTGCACAGTTATAGCTAAATTATTTTTAAAATATGAATGAATTTTAGAGGAAAAGAAAAAAAAGCGTATTCTATCACCTCTTTTTTATTTTTTATTTTCTTTAAAAGTTGTGTGTTTCCGTCACTTGGAGTCTGTACTTTGTAAAACGAAATAAGGATGGTTTTTCTTTCAAGTGAGTGAACTTATTGTTGGGTATGGTGTAGAGATGGTAGTCGGAATTGAAGACATTGTGCAGTGTGAGGTGCATGTGTGGAGCGTCGTGCATTGAGCATCGATTGTGGCAAGATGACGTAGCATAGCTCGATGGCAAGCGTTGGCAACGAAGGCCAATATCGTCGTCCTGAGGTGAGTTATTTTGCTCATACTCTTGCTTAATTTCTAAGTAATCCTAAGGTTCCTCATTGGGATGTGGTGGTTCATGTCTTGCGCTACATCAAAGGGAATCCTGGCTAAGGCCTCTTGTTGCGGCCGATGCATGATATGTGCTTGACAGTGTTATGTGATAGTGGTTGGGCGCTCTGCCTGCTTACTCGTCGTTCTTTGTTTGGCTATTTAGTTTTCATGGGTCGATCTCTTGTTTCTTAGAAAACCAAAAAGCAGCTTATTGTTGCTCGTTCATCTGCAGAAGCGGAATATCGTGCTATGATAGTCACTATTTGTGAGTTGAAATGGTCAAAACATTTGTTGTCGTCTCTTGGTATCTTGCATTCTCGGCCTATGAAGTTAGCTTGTGATAGTTAGTTTGCTGTCCACATTGCTAAAAATCTGGTGTTTCATGATAGTAATACAAAATATATAGAGGCAGACTATCATTATGTACTCGTTATCAGTTGGCTGATATTTTGACAAAAGCTCTAGGGAAGAAGCAGTTCGGTTTTCTATTACGTAAGTTAGGCATTTGAGATTTACATGCGCCAAGGGGGAGTCTGAGAAAATCTATGTTTAATAGACTTCGTATGTAATTAGTAAGGTGTTTTGGTGGTTTCCTAAGTATTAAGGAGCATTAGGCAAATTAGGTTTGTATTATACATACGTTTATTGTTTCTAATCAAAGTTGAGCCGTTTACACCAAAACTCAACATATATTATACATTTATACTCTATATCCAGCCCCGTTCCTGACATTTTATGGACCCTAGGTAAAATATGAGAAAAGGGCCCCTTTCCATTAGCAAGAAACTCAAAATTTTATATGGGTATAACTTAGCATATACGGAGTATGTTATAATACTCAACATTATTACACTCTTCCATACCCCTATTTTCCCCCAAGTTCTTCCCAAAAACTCCTGTTATAAGTCATGTTACCAAATAAAAAGTGCTCTATATTATCACCATTTGAAAAAATTTGAATATATTTTGGTGAGAAAAATGCATCAGATTACTAGTAAGTTTAGAGCATAAGTATTATGAATTTGTAGCACAATTTGCTTTCGAAAGTTCCACTACCTAATTGTACTCAAGTAATTTAACATCAACAGTTCTACTACCTATGATTTCTTTTATTTAATACATATGCAAAATAAAATAAAATAAAAGAACTCACATGAGCATAAAGCTCCAGTAAACATCAACTTCAGTTAAATCCTTAAACTAAGAAAAAGTCACAGATAACCCATAGACTAGTACTTCATAAATTGTAATTAAGCATAGAAACATTACCCATTCTCCAATTAGACATCAATTATTAAAATAAAAACTTACGAGTATGAGAGCATGAGCAGTGAAGTATTAGAAGTCACAAGTCAGAAGTTCAGAACAAGAAATAATATTACCAAAGTCCAAACGCCACCGCTTGCCAGTCACCACCCTTCAATAGCCGGCTCACTGTCGCGGTACGACGACTCCACGAGTGGGTGAGAATTGAGAAAGTAATTGACATTACATTGTTAAAAGAATTTCCATGGATGATGATGCGTCTCCCTTCACATTTTGATTGTATTTGTTATACTTATATAATATTGGGAGACAAAAAAAATTGTCTGGTAATGATTTTCCCCCCTTAGCATTGATTTCTTGTTGGAAATATGGAAAGTAAATTAGTGGAGAAGGCAAAGAGTCATTGAATACTTGGAAGCACAATATGGGAAGTCATTGAAAACGGAAGAGGGTGATTTAATTGCCTGATTGCAGTTAATAATTTTTTTGTTCTTCAAATGTTTTTTTTTTTAATTTTGGGCCCCTTCCTGCGCTGGGCCCTAGGCGGCCACACCTCCAAACTACCCTCAGGACCGGGCCTGTCTATATCCTTCCTGACCAACGGCCGACGACAACATTTTTTTCCTTTCTTTTTTAAAGTTCGAAGTATAAAATTTTTATAAGTCCTTGCCTTAGTTTAATAAAAATCTTGTTGTATTTCCAATCCATTTCATCTAACCACTCCCTCAAATTTCTATATAATAAATGTCTTCCTTTTCGTAAGGAATTGCATTAATAGTTTTCATATTCTGTATTACGACATGAATTGATAAAATAGTCTAAATGATGATGCATTGACGGCAAAGATAAGGTGAAACAAAAGAAAGCAAAGAAGAGGTGATACATATATAGCATGGAAGAATAAGCTATTAAGAAAAGTACAAAAACAAAAGGAGAAACATGACGAAATAAGTAGGTTGTATTCGCGCCAATTGTGTATTGCTATTGTGATCAGTGAATAGTGGTAACTGGTACGTAGGTAACATGCAATTGTGCATGATATGTCAGATATTCCTTCGCGCGTATAAATAGCCCTCTGATCTTAAGAATTAGCAGAACAAAAATTTTATACACTTTCTTCTCACAGGATTTATATGAGTATAGTAGTTGTAAGTTAATCTCTCCAAACTACTCACTAGAATAGCTACTTTCAGGTAAGTAATTCACGTTACTTAATAGTTAATACTACTCTAATATGTTACCTAATATGTTGTTTTGGGAAGCTAGAGTAGCTACTTTCAAGTAATACTTATTATTCTATATTGTTGTTTAAAATGGATCATTTCTGAGTATGATTTTGGTTATATTATTCAAGTACATAGACCAACTGAGCTACCATTGGCACTTGCCACATTATGTAGGCTTTTGGGGCACGACAACAACAACTAACGATGGTGCAAAGTGATGAACCAGCAGTCATCAATACTAACTTTTCTCCGCAAAATCCTGACATCTCCGACCAAGAACTTCCATTAACCAAAGTTGCCGGTGGTAGGACCCACAAGAAGCTGACTCTCCTTCCCCTTGTATTCCTGATATACTTTGAGGTTGCTGGTGGACCTTACGGCGAGGAGCCTGCAGTGCAAGCAGTTGGACCTCTGTTAGCCCTGTTGGGCTTCTTAATCTTCCCATTCGTCTGGAGTGTCCCTGAGGCCTTGATCACAGCCGAGCTCTCAACCGCCTACCCTGGCGATGGCGGGTTTGTTATATGGGCTGAGAGGGCCTTTGGACCATTTTGGGGATCCATGATGGGTACTTGGAAGTTCTTGAGTGGAGTGATCAACATTGCTTCATTTCCTATTCTTAGCATTGAATACTTGAAGAAGGTATTTCCTGTGTTTGGCTCAGGATGGGCTAGGTATTTAACCATAGAGCTTTTTATATTGCTGCTATCAATCTTAAATTATACAGGACTTACTATTGTGGGTTATACTGCTATTGCTCTCGGAGTAATCTCATTGTTGCCGTTTGTAGTAATGTCATTGGTTGCTATACCTCAGATTCATCCTCATAGGTGGATTAGTTTAGGCCAAAAGGGTGTACAAAAAGATTGGAATTTGTACATTAACACTCTATTTTGGAACTTGAAGTACTGGGATTTTGTTAGTACTATTGCAGGTGAGGTTGACAATCCTCAAAAAACATTCCCACTCGCGCTACTTCTAGGTGTCATATTCATTTGCTTGTCCTACTTGATTCCCCTCTTTGCTGTCACTGGTGCAGTTTCAGTGGATCAGAGCTTGTGGGAGACCGGGTTTATGGCAGATGCGGCTCAAATGATTGTTGGGAAATGGTTGAAACTTTGTGTTGAGATTGGAGCTGTTTTGTCTACGATTGGATTGTTTGAAGCTCAGATGAGTGGTTGTTCTTTTCAAGTCTTGGGAATGGTAAATATTGGGTTTTTGCCGAGGTTTTGTGCAGCTAGGTCCAAGTGGTTTAACACCCCATGGGTGGGAATATTAGCAGCAACTATAATCATTCTAGGAGTTTCATTTTTGGATTTAGATGACTTAATTTCAACAGCTAATTTCCTATACAGTTTAGGTATGCTCTTAGAGTTCGCCTCGTTTCTGTGGTTAAGGAGAAAGAGGCCACAGTTGAAGAGGCCGTATAAAGTGCCAATGGGGCTGCCTGGATTGGTGGTGATGTGCTTGGTTCCATGTGCATTACTGGTGTGGATGATGGTAGGTGCCACTAAGAGGGTGTTTATGTTGAGTGGTGTCATCACTGCTGGTGGAATTATTTGGTTCTTTTTCATGAAGTTGTGCAAGTCTAGAAAATGGTGTGTTTTCAGCATCATTCAGGTTCAGGAATGAAAAACATAACACAGTTGCAAGTATGCAAAACTACTGTTGTGAAAGAAGACATTTTGCAAATAAAATTCTGCGAAAGGAAAAAGAGAAAGAAGCCTGAAAGAAAGCATTGTCGAAACATTTGGGGGATTTCAGAAGAAGTTAATGTAGTTGTAATTTGTTAATCGTCATTCAACTTTGATATGAGTGGAGTAATTTCATGATGAGCAAATTGTTAACCTCCCCTCCTAAATAATAAATATCCCATGTTCTTCTACCCAAAAGAATAAAAATAAAAATGAAAACCTTATTGGATCTTGATTTATTGGCCCTTAATAACCAGAAAAAAGTCTCCAAATGATTTGATAACTAAAATTAGAATCATTAACAAAAAAAAAAGGATGTGCACATCCAATTATCCATAATGTTTTCTTATTATGCTATTTTTTAGTGTATTTAAAACTTCTATACAGTCCACATCTTGACAATAATATTGAATAGGCTCTTGTTGTGTTCACAATAATTGTGATTAATTGAAATTACTTGTACATATCAAAACTGAATCATACTAAATAAAATTGTTCTTTTACTATTAGGAGTATTCAAAATTTATTGTATGAAAGGAAATTAATCTTGTATCCCAAAGAAGACGAAAAGAAAGTCATAATCTTGTATAAAACTTTATAGCTTTAAAATGATGTTTTTTTTTGCTAAGTAAGAAATTATATTTCACATCAAAATCATTTGCAATCTATACATTTCCTTAGAAGGACACACCAACTATGCTGGACTCCCCTAAACTAAGAGAACACAGCACAACACCCACTATACATATGATAACTAATTTCTTCCATCCATATTCTATCTCTTGCTGAAATCTTTTTTGGGAGTGCTAGCTAGACTCTTCTCATAACCAATTGCTCTAGCTTCTGGAAAAAAATATGTAACATGATGTTAAGGTATGAGATGATAATGAATATTAATGAGGTAGCTTTTACGTCTTTTCCAATATATTTTTTTTAAAAAAATTTGGTGGTTGTTTCCTAATGAGTATGCATTGAAAGAAACAAGGTAAAAAATACTTTATTTTTCCAAAATAATATCTTTTTTTTTGCAGTTTAGCTGCCTGCTCACTATTGCTGAATAATTATATCACTTTTAAAAAAACCTAGATAAAGATAAACGAGTGGTGTAACACGGTAACAGTCACCCAACACCCTAATCACATTCATATATAACCAACTAAACCATAATTGCTATCACAATTATATTGATGATTTAGCGTTTGTCAGATGTTGAAGATGTATGTGCTATTTTGCATCATGGTGCATACAAGACCATGGCGTAGCAGAAGTATACCATTATTAATTAAACTACTAAACTATTTCATCACTCCCTAAATATTTATCCCAAATTTCCCCAGAAGCTCTCACATAGCCCATGGAAAAGTAGATGAGGCAAACATATAGGAAGATAAGTGAGCTAGGATATTTTACACCCCCAGGCTCCCAAATTATACTCTGATGTTTCCTCAATTTCTTCATTGTATCACAACATTTTTAAATTTCACATAAAACCCTCAAACTTACTATTTTAAATGCATAGCGCCCATGCCGCTAACTATGTGTCATTAGTTTCATTAACTTTTTATTATTTAGTGGTACAAACTAGTTTTTAGACCCGTGCATAAAATGCAATGGAAGTTTTTTGTTTAATAGATTGTTTGTAGGATGGATATACATTAAATTATTCAAGTTCTAAATAATAAAATTAGATTGTAGATAGATAAACAACTCTTCATATATAGATAGATAGTTTTTGAACCGTACATAATGCACAGGATTTTTTTTTTTTTTTGTTTCATATCTTATTATATTTATTTTTCAAATCAATTAAAACACATTTTTTTCAAGGGTGAAAAGTGTAATGTGATTAAATACATGATGAATTATATTATAGTCAAACTTTTTTTCCAACAATGACTTATTCTGCAACTTTGTAAATATGTAGTCTAAAAGTAGTTATAATAAATTTATAATGTGAATTGAAGTGAAGTAAACTTTAGATTTGATAGTTATCTTATTTGCAAGATTGTTATTAAAATACTTCTTATTTGATTAATAAACTATATTTCACATATGTTAGGAGCTATTTAGCCATTACAAAATATTAGATAATAGCTTCTTTATACACAGTCTAAATATTTAATATTGCAAGACATTCTATCATATAACACAACATTTTCTAATTAAATTGTTATAAAGAAAAATTGTTACCGGTTGTAAAATCATTAAGTAAATTGCAAACTCAATTTAGTACTCCTATAGATAGCTTATATTAAGATGCTGCATCTTATAAAAATATTTGGTTGTATTTTATGTTTTTAATTCCTAATAAATGCATTAATATGATATAATTAAATGTATTGCATTCAGTTGTACTGTATTGCCAATATTGTCTTCCATCGGCTAAGTAGTCATTCAATCTAATTGTTGTCAATCGACTCATGTTATAACCCAACCCTAAACTCATTTCTTCATCCCAATTCCCATGTATGCTTTCCTAAACCTTCCTTTTGAATGTTTACATTCTCTTCCAAACCAAAACTTACCAAAATCTGAACTTAAATTGGAAAAAAATTCTTACCTTAATTTAAATAAGAAAACAGATTTGATACTTTAGGGAAAATGTCATATCTCAATTACATTTTCTTTTTTCTTCTACACAATTTATATGATTTTACAAAAAAATACTAGTATTTAATATTGCAAGACATTCTATCATATAGCACAACATTTTCTAATTATATTGTTATAAAGAAAAATTGTTTACCGGTTGTAAAAACATTAAGTAAATTGCAAACTCAATTTAGTACTCCTATAGATAGCTTATATTAAGATGCTGCATCTTATAAAAAATTTTGGTTGTATTTTATGTTTTTAATTCCTAATAAATGCATTAATATGATATAATTAAATGTATTGCATTCAGTTGTATTGCCAATATTGTCTTCCATCAGCTAAGTAGTCATTCAATCTAATTGTTGTCAATCGACTCATGTTATAACCCAACCCTAAACTCATTTCTTCATCCCAATTCCCATGTATGCTTTCCTAAACCTTCCTTTTGAATGTTTACATTCTCTTCCAAACCAAAACTTACCAAAATCTGAACTTAAATTGGAAAAAAAATCTTACCTTAATTTAAATAAGAAAACAGATTTGATACTTTAGGGAAAATGTCATATCTCAATTACATTTTCTTTTTTCTTCTACACAATTTATATGATTTTACAAATAAATATATGTATATATATATATATATATATATATATATATACCAGGATACGCCAAGGATCTGGGGATTTTAACATATAAACTTAAAACTTAAAACAGAAAGCATAAAGTAAAGTAAGGCGGTTGAACCGGCCATGGTTTTACAGAACAGACTTACAGAGAGTCTTGGATGAAACTTTAAACTTAAAGAATGTTGCAATTTTATGTGAGAGAAAGAGGGAGAGAGAGAGATTTTTAGAGGAGCTTGTGTTGCTGTGTTATGCTTTGCCTTGAACTGAAGGAGGAGCCTCAATTTATAGGCAGGGAAGAGTGGTGTTGTCAAGTTGAAGAACTGTTGATGAACAATCTGTCTTCTGCTTTACACTGTTTTATCTTTTGCTTTTTGATGCTTTTTACTGCTGATGAATAGTAATGCTTTACACTGTTGACTGCTTTTGACTTTTGTTGTTGATGCATAATTATGTCCGTTGTGGTGTCTCATCCTGTTGAAGCTTGAAGATAGTGAAATAATCATTTTTTTTTTAAAGTCTGGAAACCAGCATCTTCTTCATCATCACTGAGGTGAATGGAGGAGTCTGCTGTTGATTCATGTTCCGAAGTAATAGAGGATTCAGGCATACTATTAGCTAGTTGTCGTAGGATCCGAGCGTAATCTTCCGGAGTTTTAGCTGAAGCAAGCAAAGAATTTGCTTGTGATTTTCGGGCAAGGAACTGGGATTGTTCTGGCCCTGTAGTCATGGTACCTGTGTTACAATTCTTCTTCAACCAATCTCTGACGGCTGGTTCAAGAATAGACTGTGGCGTATTAAAGTTTGACCACCATCTGATTTTAAATTTTCTCTGGAGGACCAATCCCTCTTGATCCTGGTTTGTTTCAAGGAACCATTGACAAACCCAAGGAAGATAGAACTTCATTGAAAACAAACATAAGGCGGGAAAACGCCTTTCTAAATTTGAAGGTTTGTATTGGGTTCGAAAGGTATTATAACTTTTTGTAATGTCAGGGTGGAGGATTTCACTGGAAGAGCCATAGAACTTCCACCATTGGGCAAACCAAGATGGCAATTTTTCTGGCTGTATGGTTTTAGTGTTGAAGTAGATAAGCCATGAATGGGACAACCTATTATTTTGTATTAAAAAGGTGGAGAACCACGCTTGTTGGTAATCCAAGTAATTAAAGGTTTTACAATGTGGGAAGGTGTTGTTAAAGCTAATGGGGAAGGCTTTGTATTTTGAAAGATCCTGATTCCAGTCTTGAGGACTAAGAACCTTTAGAATTTTAATGGTTGAATAAGAGGGCTCAGCTTGCTCATTTTTATAAAAGAAATGTTTGAATTCAGCGGAGCCGGTAACCTCAAGGATTGTCTGGTAATAATCTGCAGTTTAGTACGATCCCAAGGTTTAAAGAACCAGTTCTTTCCAAAGATATTTTGTATGGAGACATAGGGATCTTCATCATGATACCCTTGTTCAATTGTTATAATATTTTGTGAGGCAATTTTAACAAAATATTTGAAAGTCTCATTTTTCTTAGGTTGTGCAAGCACAACCTGAGAGCTACCAGTTTTATAAAGTTGTTTTTGAGGAAGGGTTTTTTTAGAAGATTCTCCTTCCTCTGGTTTTGAAATCACACTGATATTTTTTTTCGTGACTGTTTTACCTTCCGTTGTTGCTTTGCTTGTGCTTCCTTGGTTTTGCATGGAGCTGTGAAAAGCTTGGAGGAGCTGGGGGTGTTTTTGGATGGACGAAGGATGCTCAGAGATGGAGAGGAGCCATTCCTGAACTTCATGTGTTCTATCAATAGAAGAGGTTTCACTCTCATTATTCTGGACTGCATCGTACCAAGTTTTAATAGGTTTTTGAGTGGTGCATATGGTTTTTTCAGGAGGAGGTTGGGACTTCCCTTTATCTTTTGTTTTTCGAGGCATTTCTGTAAGAAATTCACGGGTTAAGAAGTCAGGGATAGAATTCTCTTCTCCTTTTATATGCTCAATATCAAATTCAAAAATGCTTAAGATAGACTGCCATCTAGCAAAAACATGTTTTACAGCAATGTTTTGGACATTCTTTTTTAAAACAGCTTTAGCAGCTTGACAATCAACACGTAATAAAAAAAATTTATTATAACAAATCAGACTGGAATTTGGTAATATAGAGAACAATGGATAAAACTTCCTGTTTTATAGTAGAGTATTTTAACTGGGTGTCATTCCAGTGCCCTGAGGTGAATCTGATAATGTATTCTTTACCATTGTCGACTTGTTTTAAGATACCTCCATAACCTTTGTCACTGGCATCTGTCTCAACAATTTTAGGCAGGTCAGGGTTTGCTAAGCTAAGGCAAGGAATTTCTAAGACACGAGCCTTTATTGTTTTAACAGCCTGGGTATGGAGATCTGACCAAGGCGGTGGGTTTTTCTTGAGTCTATTATGGAGAGGTTTCGCAATTCTGCAAAGATTGGATAAAAATCTAAGACATAGTTTAAACTACCAAGAACCTCTGTAGTTGGGTTTTGTTTATGATTTTATCAGGAATTTTGCTAGTGAACTGGAGAGACCTATCAATCGGGGTGATAGTACCACATGACACAATTTGGCCGAGAAATCTAATCTCAGTTTGAAATAGAGAAATCTTTTTTGCTGAAATAACAAGACCATTTTTCTTAATTAGATAGAAAAAAGTCTTAAGGTTTTTAAAGTGCTGGTCAATCGTGCTTGAGTAAACCAGTACGTCATCAATGTAGACAATACAAAAATCTGAATAGGGATTAAATATATCATTCATAATTCTTTGATACTCAGAGGGAGCAATTTTAAGACCGAAGGGCATAACATTCCATTCATACTGGCCAAAAGGAACAGTAAAAGCGGTTTTATAACGATGTTGTGGCTTGATTTGTATCCGCCAAAATCCGGATTTCATATCAAATTTTGAGAAGATAAAGGCATGGTGTAACTTTTGCATTAGATCCTTTTTATTGGGTATTGGATAACGGATCCAACGAAGGGCATCGTTAAGAGGCTTATAATTTATAACCAGCCTAGGCGTACCTCGTTCGATTTCCGAAGCTTTGTTGACGTAAAATGCCGCACAGCTCCAAGGAGAACGAGACTTGGAGATTAAGCCTTTGCTTTCGAGAAATCTAATTTCTTCTCGACAATGGCGTTCTAGGTCGGCATTCATTTGGGTAGGCCGGGCTTTGGTAGGGATATTCTTTTCATCAAAGTCCTATTCATAAGGTAAGTCGACCATGTGTTGTTTTCTATTCCAGAAGGCATTTGGAAGCTCAGAGCAAACTTCTCTTTCAAGGAGGCTTTGAAAGTCAGCTATCTGAGATTTTAGAACACTAGCTTGTAATTGATCCTCAATTTTTTGTAAATGGATTTTCTGTTTTAGATCATGCACGTCACTCTGTTTTCGGTTGATAAGAGAATTTATCTCATTATTATAAATGGAGCTAGCCTTTATAATGTTGAGATTTCTGGTCTTGGGTTTTTCTAAGAAAAGGAAATCAAGCCTTTTATCTTTGATTTTGAAGGATATTCCATCATAATTGACATTGTAAGGGGTTATTAGGTTTATGAAAGGTGTTCCCAAAATTACAGTATGGTGCATATTGGTAACGAGGACAAAATGGCTTTTTAGGGAAAGGCCTCGATTTAAAATGTTAGCATCTGTTTTTCCTTCTATGTGCATTTTAGTGTTATTAGCAGAGCTAAGTTTTTCCGAGGTTTTCTGGTGAAAGCGTTTTGGGACGAGACTGGATTTTATGCAATTTAAATCTGCTCCGGTGTCGAATAAGGCAATGGTATTAATTTTAAAGTCACTAGAGAACTCAAGTGTGATCTTTATGTAATACTTTCTAGAACTGATTTCTTTTAAAACAAAAAGGAAATCATCTGGGACTTTTGGGCTTTGTTCTTCATCCGGGATATCGTCAGGATCACTCTCACTAGGGATATCTGGGACCATATGAGAAGTTAGAAGTTGGATAATGGCTGAGTCTTGCTGCTGCTTAGTTTTAAGGTCTTTTATGTCGGTTTTAATGGTTTTAACTTCAGCCTGAAGGTCCTGTATGGTTCTTTCTGGCTTTTTTCTAGTACTTCTCTTTTCTAAAATAGAAGTGAGGTTGTATGGTTCAGTGCTTGAAGAAGGAAGGGTAGGGTCCTTCTCTTGAGGATTTTCTTCAAGGGATTTACGAAGTCGTTCAAGGTATTGTTTTTGAAGACCATGATTATTAATATCCTGAATAACATCTAATATGAGGTTTTGTTCTTTGGTTAGGACGTTTAGGGTATAATCCTCATCATAAGTTAAATGGAGGAATCTATATCATCATCCTGAGGACCATAATTCTCAGCTGAATTATAAGATTCAGATTCCTCATCAGAAGACTCTATTAAAAGAGCTGAAATCCTTCCTAGAGTTTCGTCATCTAGGTCAAGGTTTTGGATTTTATTAGACACTCTACAGAATCTAGCCGTGTGACCCTTTTTACCACACTTGAAACAAGTTATGTTTTTAAGGTCGGGTTTTGTGGTGGACTGTTAGTGCTTCCTATGAGGCTTCCATTTTCGTTGTTCAAAGGGTTTTCTATGGAAGACTTTCCCAACCTTCTTATGAAACTTTCGTGATTTAAAGGGTTTTTGGTAATGGGTTGTGTTACTACACTTCCCTTTACAAGTGCTCGTCTGAGGAGAAGAGACATCAAATTGCTGGCAGAAGGAACCTAATTCCTTTTTAGTCTCTTTTAACTCCCTTTTAGGTGTTTTTGAAGCTTCAAATCTTGACATATTTGAAGGCCTTGCTTGGAGGTTACACTAACTAACTCACCGTAAGTTAGCCTATCATAAGGGATAATATGTTCTCCAAAATCCTCACGGATTCTGTTTCGGACCTTTTCTCCTAATATGGTTGGAAGACCTGCTAGGAATTTTTCTTTCCAAAAGGGTTGGTTAGAATCTTCTCTAAGCATAACCCTGGTTAGGAAAGTATTTTTATACCACTGGAAATCACTAAGTTTTTTGCATCTTAGATTAGACAAAAGATCTGCATTTTTGTCTCTAAGATGGGAGGAATCTCCAATGAAATGGAGTGATAAGGTAAATATGAGGGTTGAGACAGAATCTTGGATTGGTTCTCCATTTAGGTTAAGAATGGGAACCCCATCTTCAGTTGTTTGGATAGCATTCAAGATGCCTAGTTGCTGTTCTTTGGTGAGATAGAAATCACACCATCCTTTTAGCTGGCCAGAGAAGCCTGCAATTAGGAGTTCTGCAACTGTTTTATCTGACGTACCAGATTGGGTTTTGTAAGCATTTGAAGCCATCGTCATTTGTTGTAAGAGGTTCAAGATTTGGTGTTCACTCATGCCATCTATATTCCATTCGTAGATGGAAGAGGCATTATATTTTGGTTGGACAATTGTGTTAGGTTGACTTCCGATCTGGGTTTCACTAGACCTTATAGGAATAATATCAAGAGGTCCAGTATTTTGCCAAGATAGTTTTGCTAGTTCAGGTGTTTTGGTACTAGTCTCAGGATCAGTGTTGTCACTTAAATCTAGGACATTAGAAGTGTTATTCTAGACTGTTTCTTCCTTAGCTATTTTTGAAGTAGAAGGTTCAGCCCTGCTAATTTGGTCTCTAATAGCTTGAAGAAATTCAGTCCTTGAAGTTGTAACTTCTTTTTGAGCCTTTTGTGATATCTGAAATGGTTTAAAAATTGGATTTCGGAGGCTTTTTTCTAAAGTAGTGGAGACTAGACTTGTCTCTGTTTTAATGCTTTGTTTCTCTATTCTAGAAAGCTGCTTTCCTAGGGTGTTAAGACTGATATTTAGTAAAATTGTTTTGCAGGACAATATTCTTAAGGTTTGTGGTGGCTTCTTCCTGAGGTTTCTTAAGAGGAGAGGCCTCTACCTTGTGATCGCCTATTGGGAAGGTGATTTGTCTTAAAGGAGGATGGTCATTTTGAACGGTGCCATCGGGGGTTTCCCAGACAGGTGTCCTTCTATTGGTGTTAATTGGTTCTATGGTTTTAAAGGGATAATCAATGTTATTATCAGAACTATATATCTCAAACCAATCAAAGAAAAGAATATGGGTTTTATATTGCTCAATAAAGCTGTAATAGCTTTCTTGGATCTTCTTTCGAATTTCAAGAAAGTGCTAGAAGAACCATGTTCTCTTCGAGAGATTATGTGGAGCATAGAAGTCTTTGTGAACTAAATCTTTATTGATCTCAAAATCCTTTTCAAGGACATTAGGTTCATTAGAGATATTCTCAGTTATGACCGAGGCTGAGGGTGAGTCTGGAGGAGACTGTCTTTCAGCATAAACCGGGTGTGGAACTTGGGTTCTATATTCAACATTTTGAATGGAAGGCGAAGGTAAATCTGAGGTAGAATATCTTGGTCTTTCTGGGTAATTGGTTCTAGGACAACTAATTTGTCGTTTATAGTGCATGTTACTTTCAGAAGGAATACGAGAAGACCGTCCTAAGTTTTCAATAGAGGAATGGTCTGAATACCTAGAGCTAGTGCTTCTGTTAAAGCTGAGCTTAACACTACCATCAGAGTATTGTATGATTCGTTCAAGGTCGGTATTAGGTTCTGGAAGAGCTGGTGACTGAACTTCAGGTTCAGCAGCTCCTTCAAGGAACCAATCTTTAGGAAGACTGACATCATTCCATTGTATTGGTCTAGGAATTTTTATGTTAGATCTAGAAAGGTCGGTTTGGAGGAGAAGGGTTTCTCCTTTTTTACTCTGTTGTATATTTCTAGTATTAAAGGCAGACATCATGGCTTTGTAATGGATTTTATAAATCAAAGTTACTGGAATAGAACCATCAAACATTTTATAGTTATGAGTTTTAATTTGTAAGAGTAAGGATGATAAGATATTCTTATCATCTTAACGAGACACTGAAGTTAGGGTAATAATCAAAAGAAACTGGACCCATGCATAAACTTGACTCTATGGTTCCTAGTAAGGAATCATTAAAGTCTTTGAATCGTCCATCTCTAAGGGCAACAAGAACAGAAGAATTTAATCCTTCTTTTGTAAGAGGTTTTAAGCCAACTTGAACCAACCCTATATGGATCTAACGATAACCTTTTTCGACATGTTTTTTCAAAGTATTTGCTGAAAATAGTTTTATAGTATCAATAGGTTTTGTTAAATGGATATCTCGTTCTTAGGTTTTAATTTAATAACATAGTCAGTTTTAAAAATATTATATCTACTCATTTTATAGATCTGGTCTTTACTAACTTTGGGTATCTCCCAATTGTCAATGTTTTGCTCAAGGTTTTCTATAGTAAAGGTTTCATTTTTAACCAGTTTATTGGCTTTACCACTACTACCACGAGAAGAGGATGGAGTACCTCTGTTCCAAATAGAACTCATACTTATGAACCAGAACTTAGTCCAGAAATTAAACCAGAAATAAGCCCTATAACCTACCCCGCCGTTTAGGTAACTGTAGCCTTATGGCATGACTGCCTCACTCGGGACTTACCGCTTCTATAAACGTTTAAACAAGCAGAGTAACACATAGGACAAATATATATATATATATATATAGATACCAGGATACGCCAAGGATCTGGGGATTTTAACATAAGAACTGAAAACTTAACACATAAAGCATAAAGTAAAGTAAGGCGGTTGAACCGGCCATGGTTTTACAGAACAGACTTACAGAGAGTCTTGGATGAAACTTAAAACTTAAAGAGTGTTACAATTTTATGTGAGAGAAAGAGGGAGAGAGAGAGAGTTTTAGAGGAGCTTGTGTTGCTGTGTTATGCTCTGCCTAGAACTGAATGAGAAGCCTCTATTTATAGGCAGGGAAGAGTGGTGCTGTCAAGTCGAAGAGCTGTTGATGAACAATCAGTCTTCTGCTTTACACTGTTTTATCTTTTGTCTTTTGATGCTTTCTACTGCTGATGAATAGTAGTGCTTTACACTGTTGATGACTTTTGACTTTTGCTGTTTGATGCAGAAATTTGTCCGTTTGTTGTGGTGTCGCATCCTGTTTGAAGCTTAAAGACAGTGAAATAATCATTTATTTTTTTTTTTTTTTTTTTTAAGTCTAGAAACCAGGAACTTCTTCATCATCACTGAGGTGAATGGAGGAGTCTGCTGTTGATTCATGTTCTGAAGTAATAGAGGATTTAGACATACTATTAGCTAGTTGTCGTAGGATCCGAGCGTAATCTTCCGGAGTTTTAGCTGAAGCAAGCAAATAATTTGGTTGTGATTTTCGGGCAAGGAACTGGGACTGTTCTGGCCTTGTAGTCATGGTACCTGTGTTACAATTCTTCTTCAACCAATCTCTGATGGTTGGTTCAAGAATAGACTGTGGCGTATTAAAGTTTGACCACCATCTGATTTTAAATTTTCTCTGGAGGACCAATCCCCCTTGATCCTAGTTTGTTTCAAGGAACCATTGACAAACCCAAGGAAGATAGAACTTCATTGAAAACAAACATAAGGCGGGAAAACGCCTTTCTAAATTCGAAGGTTTGTATTGGGTTCGAAAGGTATCATAACTTTTTGTAATGTCAGGGTGGAGGATTTCACTAGAAGAGCCATAGAACTTCCACCATTGGGAAAACCAAGATGGCAATTTTTCTAGCTGTATGGTTTTAGTGTTGAAGTAGATAAGCCAAGAATGGGACAACCTATTATTTTGTATTAAAAAGGTGGAGAACCACGCTTGTTGGTAATCCCAGTAATTAAAGGTTTTACAGTGTGGGAAGGTGTTGTTGAAGCTAATGGGGAAGGCTTTGTGTTTGGACAGATCTTGATTCCAGTCTTGAGGACTAAGAACCTTTAGAATTTTAATAGTTGAATAAGAGGGCTCAGCTTGTTCATTTTTATAAAAGAAATGTTTGAATTCAGCAGAGCCGGTAACCTCAAGGATTGTCTGGTAATAATCTGCAGTTTTAGTGCGATCCCAAGGCTTAAAGAACCAGTTCTTTCCAAAGATATTTTGTATGGAGACATAGGGATCTTCATCATGATACCCTTGTTCAATTGTTATAATATTTTGTGAGGCAGTTTTAACAAAATACTCGGAAGTCTCATTTTTCTTAGGTTGTGTAAGCACAACCTGAGAGCTATCAGTTTTATAAAGTTGTTTTTGAGGAAGGGTTTTTTTAGAAGATTCTCCTTCCGTGGGTTTTGAAATCATACTGATCTTTTTTGCCGTAACTGTTTTACCTTCTGCTGCTGCTTTGCTTGTGCTTCCTTGGTTTTGCATGGAGCTGTGAAAAGCTTGGAGGAGCTGGGGATGTTTTTGGATGGACGAAGGATGCTCAGAGAAGGAGAGGAGCCATTCCTGAACTTCCTGTGTTCTATCAATAGAAGAGGTTTCACTCTCATTATTCTGGGCTGCATCGTACCAAGTTTTAATAGGTTTTTGAGTTGTGCATATGGTTTTTTCAGGAGGAGGTTGGGACTTCCTTTTATCTTTTGTTTTGCGAGGCATTTTTGTAAGAAATTCACGGGTCAAGAAGTCAGGGATAGAATTCTCTTCTCCTTTTATGTGCTCAATATCAAATTCAAAAATGCTTAAGATAGACTGACATCTAGCAAAAACATGTTTTACAGCAATGTTTTGGACATTCTTTTTTAAAACATGTTTAGCAGCTTGACAATCAACACGTAATAAAAAAAATTTATTTAACAAATCAGACTGGAATTTGGTTATACAGAGAACAATATATAAAACTTCCTGTTTTACAGTAGAGTATTTTAACTGGGTGTCATTCCAATGGCCTGAGGTGAATCTGATAATGTATTCTTTACCATTGTCGACTTGTTTTAAGATACCTCCATAACCTTTGTCACTGGCATCTGTCTCAACAATTTTAGGCAGGTTAGGGTTTGCTAAGCTAAGGCAAGGAATTTCTAAGATACGAGCCTTTATTGTTTTAACAGCCTGGGTATGGACATCTGACCAAGGCTGTGGGTTTTTCTTGAGTCTATTATGGAGGGGTTTCGCAATCCTGCAAAGATTTGGATAAAAATCTAAGACATAGTTTAAACTACCAAGAAACCTCTGTAGTTGGGTTTTGTCTATGATTTTATCAGGAAACTTGCTAGTGAACTGCAGAGATCTATCAATAGGGGTGATAGTGCCACATGACACAATTTGGCCGAGAAATCTAATCTCAGTTTGAAATAGAGAAATCTTTTTTGCCGATATGACAAGACCATTTTTCTTAATTAGATAGAAAAAAGTCTTAAGGTTTTTAAAGTGCTGGTCAATTGTGCTTGAGTAAACCAGGACGTCATCAATGTAGACAATACAAAAATCTGAATAGGGGTTGAAGATATCATTCATAATTCTTTGATACTCAGATGGAGCATTTTTAAGACCGAAGGGCATAACATTCCATTCATACTGGCCAAAAGGAACAGTAAAAGCGGTTTTATAACGGTGTTGTGGCTTGATTTGTATCTGCCAAAATCCGGATTTCATATCAAATTTTGAGAAGATAAAGGCATGGTGTAATTTTTGCATTAGATCCTTTTTATTGGGTATTGGATAACGGATCCATCGAAGGGCATCGTTAAGAGGCTTATAATTTATAACTAGCCTAGGCGTACCTCGTTCAATCTCCGAAGCTTTGTTAACGTAAAATGCCGCACAGCTCCAAGGAGAACGAGACTTGGAAATTAAGCTTTTACTTTCGAGAAATCTAATCTCTTCTCGACAATGACGTTCTAGGTCAGCATTCATTTGGGTTGGTCGGGCTTTGGTAGGGATATTCTTTTCATCAAAGTCCGGTTCATAAGGTAAGTCGACCATGTGTTGTTTTCTATTCCAGAAAGCATTTGGAAGCTCAGAGCAAACTTCTCTTTCAAGGAGGCTTTGGAAGTCGGCTATACGAGATTTTAGAGCACTACCTTGTAATTGATCCTCAATTTTTTGTAAATGGATTTTCTGTTTTAGATCATGCACGTCACTGTTTTCGGTTAATAAGAGAATTTATCTCACTTGTTATAAATGGAGCTAGCCTTTATAATGTTGAGATTTCTGGTCTTGGGCTTTTCTAGGAAAAGGAAATCAAGCCTTTTATCTTTGGTTTTGAAGGATATTCCATCATAATTGACATTGTAAGGTGTTATAAGGTTTATGAAAGGTGTTCCTAAGATAACTATATGGTGCATATTGGTAACAAGAACAAAATGGCTTTTTAGAGAAAGGCCTTAATTTAAGATGTTAGCATTTGTTTTTCCTTCTATGTGCATTTTGGTGTTATTAGCAGAGCTAAGTTTTTCCGAGGTTTGCTGGTGAAAGTGTTTTGGGACGAGACTAGATTTTATGCAATTTAAATCTGCTCCGGTATCGAACAAAGCTATAGTATTGATTTTAAAGTCACTAGAGAATTCAAGTGTAATCTTTATGTAATACTTTCTAGAACTGATTTCTCTTAAAACAAAAAGGAAATCATCTGGGACTTTTGGGCTTTGTTCCCCATCTGGGATATCGTCAGGATCACTATCACTAGTGATATCTGGGACCATTTGGGGAGTTAGAAGTTGGATAATGGCTGAGTCTTGTTGTTGCTTGGTTTTAAGGTCTTTTATATCAGCCTTAACGGTTTTAACTTCAGTCTGAAGGTCCTGTATGGTTCTTTCTGGCTTCTTTCTAGAACTTCTCTTTTCTAAAATAGAAGTGAGGTTGTAAGTTTCAGTGCTTAAGAAGGAGGGTTAGGGTCCTTCTCTTGAGGATTTTCTTCAAGGGATTTACGAAGTCGTTCAAGGTATTGTTTTTGAAGATTAGGATTATTAATATCCTGAATAACATCTAATATGAGGTTTTGTTCTTTGGTGAGGACGTTTAGGGTATAATCCTCACCATTGGTGAAGAGGAGGAATCTATATCATCATCCTGAGGACCATAATTCTCAGCTGAGTTATAAGATTCGGTTTCTTCATCAGAAGACTCTACTAAAAGAGCTTAAATTCTTCCTAGAGTTTCATCATCTAGGTCAAGGTTTTGGATTTTATTAGATACTCTACAAAATCTAGTTGTGTGACCCTTTTTACCACACTTGAAACAAGTTATGTATTTAAGGTCGGGTTTTGTGGTAGACTGTTGGTGTTTCTTATGAGGCTTCCATTTTCGTTGTTCAAAAGGTTTTTTATGGAAGACTTTCTCAACTTTCTTATAGAATTTTCGTGATTTAAAGGGCTTTTGGTAATGAGTTGGTTTACTACGGTTTCCTTTACAAGTATTTGTCCGAGGGGAAGAGATATCAAATTCTTTGTGAAGGAACCTAATTCCTTTTTAGTCTCTTTTAACTCCCTTTTTAGGTGTTTTTGAAGCTTCAAATCTTGACATATTTGAAGGCCTTGTTTAGAGGTTACACTAACTAACTCACCATAAGTTAGCCTATCATAAGGGATAATATGTTCTCCAAAGTCCTCACGGATTACGTTTCGGACCTTTTCTCCTAATATGGTTGGAAGACCCGTTTAGGAATTTTTCTTTCCAAAAGGGTTGGTTAGAATCTTCTCTAAGCATGACCCTGGTTAGGAAAGTATTTTTATACCACTGGAAATCACTAAGTTTTTTGCATCTTAGGTTAGACAAAAGATCTGCATTTTTGTCTCTGAGATGGGATGAATCTCCAATGAAATGAAGTGATAAGGTAAATATGAGGGTTGATACAGAATCTTGAATTGGTTCTCCATTTAGGTTAAGAATGGGAACCCCATCTTCGATTGTTTGGATAGCATTCAAGATGTCTAGTTCTTTGTTCTTTGGTGAGATAGAAATCCCACCATCCTTTTAGGCTGGCCAGAGAAGCCTGCAATTAGGAGTTCTGCAACTGTTTTATCTGACGTACCAGATTGGGTTTTGTAAGCATTTGAAGCCATCGTCATTTGTTGTAAGAGGTTCAAGATTTGGTGTTCACTCATGCCATCTATATTCCATTCGTAGATGGAAGAGGCATTGTATTTTGGCTGGACAATTGTGTTAGGTTGGCTTCCGATCTGGGTTTCACTAGACCTTATAGGAATAATATCAAGAGGTCCAGTATTTTGCCAAGATAGTTTTACTAGTTCAGACGTTTTGGGACTAGTCTCAGGATCAGTGTTGTCACTTAAATCTAGGACATTACAAGTGTTATTCTGGACTGTTTCTTCCTCAGCTATTTTTGAAGTAGAAGGTTCAACCCTGCTAATTTGGTCTCTAATAGCTTGAAGAAATTCAGTCCTCGAAGTTGTAACTTCATTTTGAGCCTTTTGTGAAATCTGAAATGGTTTAAAAATTGGATTTCGGAGGCTTTTTTCTAAAGGAGTGGAGACTAGGCTTGTCTCTGTTTTAAGGCTTTGTTTCTCTATTCTAAAAAGCTGTTTTCCTAGGGTGTTAAGGCTGATGTTAGTAAAATTGTTTTGCAGGACAATATTCTTAAGGTTTGTGGTGGCTTCTTCCTGAGGTTTTTTAAGAGGATAGGCCTCTACCTTTTGATCGCCTATTGGGAAGGTGATTTGTCTTAAAGGAGGATGGTCATTTTAAACGGTGCCATCGGGAGTTTCCCAGACAGGTGTTCTTCTATTGGTGTTTATAGGTTATATGGATTTAAAAGGATATTCAATGTTATTATCAGAACTATATAGCTCAAACCAATCAAAGAAAAGAATATGGGTTTTATATTGCTCAATAAAGCTGTAATAGCTTTCTTGGATCTTCTTTCAAATTTCAAGAAAGTGCTCGAAGAACCATGTTCTCTTCGCGAGGTTATGTGGAGCATAGAAGTCTTTGTGAACTAAATCTCTATTGATCTTAAAATCCTTTTGAAGGACATTAAGTTCATTAGAGATATTCTCGATTATGACCGAGGCCGAGGGTGAGTCCGGGAGGAGACTGTCTTTCAGCATAAACTGGGTGTGGAACCTGGGTTCTATATTCAACATTTTGAATGGAAGGCGAAGGTAAATCTGAGGTAGAATACCTTGGTCTTTCTGGGTAATTGGTTCTAGGACAACTAATTTGCTGTTTATAGTGCATGTTACTTTCAGAAGGAATACGAGAAGGCCGTCCTAAGTTTTCAACAGAGGAATGGTCTGAATACCTAGAGCTAGTGCTTCTGTTAAAGCTGAGCTTAACACTACCATCAGAGTATTGTATGACTCGTTCAAGGTCGGTATTAGGTGCTGGAAGAGCTGGTGACTATATATATATCCTATCTACTTAAAAAAAAAAAATATATATCCTATCTCATCAGTCCCTTTTAGACATAAGAATTCCTCATGGGTATAACTCTTATTTGAACAAAAGGGGAAAAGATGCAATATTTGTTGTCTAATAATAGAACAAAAAATAACTATTTGAATTGCATATGTTGATTTTTGGGGGAAGAATCTGCAATTGAAGCTTCGATTTATGATGTAATTGATGATATTTTGGGAAACAAATATAGATTTTTCTGCTTTGATGATTTTATAGAGATTGACCTTGTTTTTCGCATAATTTCTTATTCGACTTCTAATGTTGTTTGAGAGGAAAAGAATCGACAACACAATAAGCTAAATAACTATATGGGTCGTATAAATCAACAACGATTATTATTATAGTTAGAGCTGACAATCTTTGATCAACTTGATAACCCGACACAAACTCGGTCCTAAGCTAATGAGAGAAAGTCGAATTCAATCAGACTCGAACTAAACCCGTTTTGATTTAAAAATTACATTTTCTAGTAATTTTAAGTTTTACACTGTTTCTGATATTTTTTTAGCATAATCCGAAAATGACATGAAATCAAACCCGAATCCGATATGTTGACTCAAATTGCTACCCCTAGTTATGGGTAAGCAAAAGCATTGTTGATTTGCATAAGTATATTGTAATTTATTTAACAGCTTACACTAATAAATTATTATTTTAATTAGTTGTAGTTCCTTAAATTGCTAGATGGAAGATAAGTCTATAGTATGTACTAAGATTATTATCATTTTCAGATTGGTCAAATGATCTCAATAGGTGAGTGATATATAAGTAGCATACACATGCGTCTTCTTAAAACTCATCTAAGTATAGTGTTCATATCCTCTATACTGAGATCAAAGAGGGTCCAACATTTTGTCTTCATTCCATTTGCCTTGACAACATTGATGGCATTAGATGAGTCTATATGTTGATAATTTTCCCTAAGGAATTATTTCTTTAGCAGAACTTGATGTGACTTAATCTAATCCTCTTCCTATTTTCTCGTCAAAAAAATAATTCAATTTTTTTTTTACATAAATATATATAATGAGTTTCAATTAGTCTTTACTACCTAAATCACTTTGCTCAAAGAGTTCTACTCAAGTGTTGTTATAATTTTAGCATTTTTTTCTTATAATTTGGTCGTTCACATATCTTTTTATGTAATATAGTATGAAGGAATAAATATTTTTCACATGTTGCTATCAATGGTGCATTGCCTATTGTCAATGTTTTAAAATTTTGAGAATCCCATAGCTTGTTAGTTCAAAGTTTATAATCTATTTTTCACATATTTTTCACATAGCTTGTCAGTTCAAAGTTTATAATCTATTTGTATTGAGAATATGATTCAAAATTGGTTTACGACCCTTGCGTTGCACGATTATGACTTATGATTTATTTATAATGATTATTATTGTACCCCATCTGTTTCAAAATAGTTGCTACACTTCCCTAAAATTAGAGATGGTCATTAAGGTGGCCCATCCTAGCCCACCTTGACCCGCCTGTTCGCCTTGGAGGATGAACCCGGATAACCCATATAAGCCAATGTCACAGTCCACCTAACCAGTCTATTAAGATGGTAAGTCATTGGCTGATTTTTTTTTTATTCAAAAAGGTGGCGGCTTGGTCCTCCACTTTCTCTCTCTACTTTTCTTAAAACTCCCCATTTTCTATATGTAGCATCTAAATTGAAACAGGTGAAATATTTATTGATTCCCTAAAATTCACACTAAAATGAAAACACGTACATGCTTAAGGTAAGTTAATTAATTAACTTTAAATAACTTCTTAGTGCTTAAACTTATCCCATACTCTCTTCAAACTCATGTAACTTTTATACCTTTAATTTTAATTTCCAAATTAACTGCTAATATGCTTTTTTTATTATTTAAAATAATTTTATTCCAGTGGATCCCTAAAATCCAAATTTTTGTTCCGCATTATAAAAATATGCAAATTTCAGTTAACAGACATAAAACATACGTACATCAATTTATATTTTAAATAAATTAGACAAATAAAAAAAGAAATTGTTTATGAAACCTTCCAAATTTTAATTATCACAATTTTGTGTTAAATATAGAATAATAATAATAATAATAATAATAATAAAACAATAATAATAATAATAAAACAATAATAATAATAACAACAACAATAATAATAATAATAATAATAATAATAATAATAATAATAATAGTAATAATAATAATAATAATAATAATAATAATAATAATAATAATAATAATAATAATAATAATAATAATAATAATAATAATAATAATAGCTTGATATTAATTGAAGAAATGACCATAGACTACCATTTTACAGAACACATTCCCTCAGCGAAATGAACTATTTCTTGAGCTTATCCTTCACTATCCATCATTTAGTTTTAGATCTTCTAGAAATGTGATTGTATCTAGTATTTGTATGTATTAATATCTTTTTGTTTCATTTGATTATGAGATTGTAAAGGATCGGACGACTTTAATTTTTTAGCAGTGAGAAGAATATTTATTGAAATAGAGGGATTATTTCTAAAATAAGAGTGTAAATTTAATTGTACTATGTGATTAATTAAAAAGAAAACACAAAAGTGTTACTAAACAAAGGGAGTATATATTGATGTTGCTTTCTCTATAATCATCCGCAATGATGCTTTAGGGTGGCCTTCCTCTTGGATCCCTCCCTAGTTTTTCTTTCGTTGTAAAAAATAATAAAAATAATAATAATAATAATAATAATAAAGGGAGTATTAAAAAAAATTGTTCTATCTATGGATTGTTGGAGTTGGGGATGTTGGTCACTTGGTACACGTATACTTGACTCTTAAAGCATTAATGGTTGGAGTTGGGGACGTTACCAACGCAGCTCGTTTTTTCATTATGGTTTTTCATCTCCTTCCACATCATTGTCACTCTCAACCTAATTTTGCATGTTCACATTACTTTCATCCTATAATTATATTATATATGGTGAGATGAAATTTTAACTAAATATATTTGAACTTATATTGTCATATTAAAGCTAAAATAAGTTGAACTAAACTGGCCCTTATATGTGATTATCGCTTTTTTTGTCTCTCGTCTTACTTCTCTCACCTTAACTTTATTTTGTTAGAAATTTTAGTATGCATTGGTCATGAATATGATTTCTTATAGCAATTCAGGGGCGAAGCTATGTTGGGGTCTAAGAGGGTCATGGCCCCTGGCCCCCTGCAGCTCCAATATAGCTTTGAAGAAAATCAATGGGTTACAATGGTTGTATCTTGTTTTATTGGTAATCTCGCCCCCCTCCACAACCATGTTTAGAATTCTATGTTAAACTGACCCCCCTCCACAACTAACCCTGGCTTTGCCCCTGTAGCAATTCATATTAGCCTACCCTTGACCACTTTGAGAGTAAAGATTGAGTTGTTATTATTTTTGTTATACATACTCTCTCATCATCATCATGGTGTGGTATTTTTTTTATTTCTTGTTTGGTAATAAAATAAACTTGCATTACTATTATTAGCATTTGCATCTTCTCGTGAGCTGGCTAGTATTGATCATGTTGTGGTATTCATTAATTATTACCAACAATGAATTAAGAAAAAACAAAATAAATTAGATGGCTAGCATATCAAGATATCAGATAATTAACATTTGCATTTTTCTCATTCCACCCATGAGTTGTACTATCATATGTTATATAATAAGATGATTATGTCATCTGGAAACACGAAAAAGAAAAAGGATTACACAACATCAAATCATCAATGAAGAAAGAAGAAGATAACACAACACAACACTCAAACTCAATTCCCCTCCCCTACTGAAACCATTTTTTCTTTTTCTCTCGCTTGCCTCCAAATCCTTCCATCTCCCCATGAAAGAAAAAACTTTCAACTCTTCATCCTCTCTCTACCTCATTTCTTGAGAAGTGAGAAAATTATTAGTCACTTCACATTATTTTCCTGTATACCATTAGAATTACAATCACCCAGCAAAACACAAGAACAAAAAAACCCAAATATAGATATAACAAATAAAATAAAAATCTTCTCATATAATGATCTAGAAAAATTGTTGAATATCCTTCAGCACAGGCATGTATCTCACAAAAAAAAAGAGAAAAAGAGTAGAACATCTTTGCATGCATGTGTATATTCTTGCACGGATTTATAATACAGTCATTCAATTGTGTGTAAAAAAAACAATGAAATTTTGTTCTTTTTCCTGAAAACAATTTCAGTATCAAATCTAAAACCATCCTGCAAATATTTTTCAACTTCAAAAAGAGTAGCTGAATTGAATATTTGACAGGAAAGGAAAAATCTTGGAAGATTTGCTTAAGTGGATATTTCCTTTAGGTGATGAATCTTTCTTTTACAGCCCAAAATCACGGATATATCTTCAACTTAAGGGAATTGGAGGTTTTTTAAGGCATTCAATGACCGATTTTAAAATTTTTGGAAACTAATAATATCATACATTAAACAAAATCATTTTAATAGGATTGATACGTGGCTTTGATTTCCTTGCTCAATGAAACTAGCGTGCAGTGTGAGAGCATAATTTTTATGGGGCTGCCACGTAGGCTGAATTTTTCTTGCTTTTATATTATATATGAATATATGATAAATTTAACACATAAATATTCCCTGCAAGAGTTAAACTATGTACTGTATGAGTTATAGAGTAGTAGCTTCACTATATTACAAAAGAGGAGAAATTGATGATGTTTGAATTTACATTGAGAATTGTGCATAGAAAATGTAATTTTAGGAAAACTGTCGAATTTTAAAAAGGTTAGGGTACAATATATATAACAACTCAATAAACACAAGAAAACCCAAACAGATTTCAACATAAGAGCATCTACAATGGTGTAGTTTTAATTGGTCCAGCAAATAGTAAAACTAGTTTTACTTAGTTTAACCATTGGGGCACTTGGTCCTTGGAGCTGGTTGGTCTAGAATTCCAAACCAGCAGCACCTCGGATGGCGTGCTTGGGATGAGGGGGAAGTCGTCGCGTGGCGAATAAAGCTGGGCCCAATTTTATTTTTTTAAATCCAAACGCTGAGTTTAATTAAGAAAGGAAGAAGGAGAGATAGCGTGTGAGAGTGCAGCGTTTCACGCGACAAAACAAAGCATTGAGCTGCTTTGCTGTCAGTGGGTCTGATGCGCGTCAAACCCCACTGAGCAGCAAATCAGCGGCTGCCACGTACGCGTGATGAAGCTATCAACTTCCACCCTTTTTGCTGTAGTTCAACGGTTATATTTATAACGTTATAAAATTTGTAACGTTAATAAAAAAAATCCAGGTTAAAATAATAAAAAAAAATTACAATAACGGCTATAAAATATTTTTCTCTATAAATTGAGCCCAAATTTCATATATTTTACCACACTTCTTCTTAATATATTTTTTTCTAATTACTCTCTCCTACCTAATATTACTTAAACTAAGTCAATATTATGGATTCAAATAATCCTATTTACTCCCAAAATAATCCAAACCACCCACAAAATTCCCAAAATAATTTCCAAATCGATCCAAGTGTGCTACAAAATCTGGAATTCCAAAGAATGTTTATGTTTTTCCAAAGCCAATCGAATTACCAAAATTCTCAACAAGCTACACAACAATCTCCACAAAGTTCTAATCATCTATCCCAACAACAAGCCCAACCATCTTTTCCTATATCCCAACATATTTCACAACAACATGAACAACCTCATGAAAACAATGATGTAGTTGAAATCCAATCACAAGAAATTAAAAACACTCATTCTTCAAAAAAAGCCACAGCACCAAAGTTTCAATGGAGTGCAGAGGAAGATCATGCACTCATTTCAGCTTATCTGGAGTGCGGAGGAGATGTGTTGAAGGGAACCGACCAAAATGGTGATGGTTTTTGGGGTTCAGTATTCGAATGTGGAAGAGTCAAGACGACTCAATCCAACTTTACGCCCAAGGACATTCAAAGCTCTTACTAGTCGTTGGAAAAAAATCAACGGAGATGTGAATGCATGGGTCGGGATATATACCGAGGCGTAAAGGAAGAAGGGGTCCGGCTGCAATGAAGAAAACGTCCTAACTGAAGCCCGTGAGATGTGGATAAAAGTCCATGGGCCCCGATTTACATTGGAGCATGCATGGAATGTTATGAAACACTAAGACAAATGGGCAGATGGCACCCAGATGAGCGGCGGAAGCTCAAAACGGTCTGGTCCAGACGAAGGTGCGAGCTCAAAACGTCCTGACGGCGTCAAGAAAGTTAAGAGTAGGAGAAAAGCCCCAATATCCAGTTCTCCATCTCCATCCTCTTCAGAATTTACGAGGAGGATTACTTTGGGAGGAGATTTGCTTGAGTATCAAAAGGAGCGTGATGCCTTGAGAGAATCAACGAAAGAGGAAGATAGAAAGTTCAAAATTTGGACTGCATTAATGGCTAAGTCTTCCCTTGATCCGGATGAGAGAGAGATTTATGAAAAACTTAAGCTACAATTTAAGGATAAATATGTTTAGTTAGTGTTCATGTTTTTAATTGGTTTTAGTTTGCAATTAAGTTGTATCGTACTTTAATTATGAATGTGTATGTGTCGCAACTTTTGATTATGAATGTATCGTTTTCATTATCGTTATTGTTATTGTTATTGTTATTGTTATTGTTATTGTGATTATTGTTATTATTATTGAATAATGTAACAAATAGTACTGCATTGAATTGTCTACTCAGCTGACATTGAATAGTATGACACATAGTGCCGCATTGAATTGTCTACTCCTACATTGCAGTGAATTGTCTACTCCTACATTGTATTGAATTGACAACTCCTACATTGCATTGATATGTCTAATCTATAAGTGAATTATTGTTATGTACATATGATGGATTTTTCCTCTATAATAGAACATAACTTCAACCATAAAATCACAACTCCATCCACTTTTTCTTCTCAATCTCTTATTTTCTAGAAAAACACCACTTCAATCAACGTATCTCCAAAATGAACTATGATTCAAGTTCTTCTAGTTCAGGTTCTGAATTTTTTAATTACATGGTTCAAGATTACATAGAATGGAGTCAGTCCGTTGATGCTGAGCAACAAAACGAAGAAGAAATTGTACCCCGCACTAGAAAATATATGCATAGCGAATGTGAAGAAGATCATGAAAGATTGTTTCATGACTATTTCAGCAACGAACCTCTGTACCCCGAGAATATTTTTCGCCGAAGGTTTCGTATGCACAAGCATGTTTTCCTTCGTATTGTCGAAGGTGTAACAGCTGAAGATGATGAGTTCTTTACGCAAAAACCGGATGCTACTGGAAGGATGGGTGCATCTTCACTCCAAAAATGCACAGCGGCTATCAGGATGTTGGCATATGGTTCATCCTCTGATGTTGTTGACGAGTACCTAAAAATTGCTTCAAGTACCGCTAGAGAATGCCTTCTTCATTTTGTCGAAGGGGTTGTTGCGAGATTTGGACCTGAATACTTGAGGAAGGCAAATGCAAATGACATTGAGCGTCTCCTACATGAAGGCGATCGTCGTGGTTTCCCAGGCTTGATTGGAAGCATCGATTGTATGCACTGGAACTGGAAGAATTGTCCTCGGGGATGGAAAGGAATGTATCAAGGAAGAAGCAAAACAACAACAATAATCTTAGAAGCGGTTGCTTCAAGTGACTTATGGATATGGCATGCTTTTTTTGGCACCCCGGGTTCATGCAATGATATAAACGTATTGCAGAGGTCTCCCATCTTTGATGATGTTCTACAAGGAAGAGCTCCAGAGGTCAACTTCTCAGTGAACGGAAAAACTTATAACATGGGTTACTATCTTACTGATGGCATACACCCGAGGTGGTCAACATTCATCCCCGCAATAAGCTCCCCCAAACCCCCAAACAAAGATTATTCACACAACATCAAGAAGCTATTAGAAAAGATGTAGAGCGTGCATTCGGGGTATTGCAAGCTAGATTTGCAATCATTCGCAAACCCGCTCTCGCGTGGGATAAGGACATATTGTGGAAAATAATCATGGCATGTATCATCATGCACAATATGATTGTTGAAGATGAGCGTGATACTTATCAAAATTACCGAGATCCGAACGAATAAGATCAAGTTCAAACTCAAAATAACGAGGGGTCATCTAACCAAGCCGGAAGAGACTCATTCGTTGTGCACAACGGAAGACTCGAGGCGCGAAATTTAGGTGCATACATGGAGAGAAGATCCGAGATGCGAGACGAAGAAACTCACATCTCACTAAGAAATAACTTGGTTGAACACATATGGCGTAAGTTTGGGCCTAATCGTCAAGTTGATTAAGTAACTTTTATTGAATTGCTTATGGTTTAAGTAATTTCAAATTTCATGTATTTGTGAGTTTTAAATTATCTATCTTTATATATCAAATTATCATGTATTTGTGTGTTTTAAATTATCTATCTTTATGTATCAAATTATCATGTATCTGTGTTTTTTAAAATATTTATCTTATATAATGTGTTCGTTGTTTTTAATTTATAATGTCATATTAACGTAATTTAATTTAAGGTAAGCTAATTAATACATAGTTACTATAATTTCAAGTTAACACTAATTTAATTTAACGTAAGCTAATTAGCTTTTAAGATAATTTAATTTAACGTAATTTAATTAGCTTTTATTAATTTAGATTATCTATTTCATTAAAAATAAACATTGAGTAGGAGAGAGAGTATATGGTGGGGTATGGTAAAAGTAGGAGAGAAATAGAAAAACCAAGTAAGACCAACCAAACCATTGTGAGAAAAAAAAAAGATGAGTTGGTGGGAGTTTTAGTGGGATGTGAGGTGTAAGGAGGAGGAAAGGAGAGAGAAAGAAAAAAGCTCCAACTAGCCCATTGTAGATGCTCTAAGTGGGAAGGCTATGTTTAATTCACCTGTTGGCCCTCAACCCTAAACCTAGTTTTTCTCTCTAGCCGCCTCCCTTTTTCCCCTTTTCCCTTCATTAGTAAGGGGCTGCCATGGATGATCTCATCCATGGTAAGCCCCTTTTCCTCTCTTGTTTTCACTTTCTAGTTTGTCCTTTTATTTTGTTGAATAAGTTAGTCTCTTTTTATGAGAGTTTCTTGTGCCCTAATATGGGAAGACTAGTCTTCTCTGTTGTGGAGGTCTCCTTCTCCCTTATGGGAGTTGTGAGTCTAGTTTTTTTATTTGTAGGTATGAGAAATTGTTCTCATTGGTTGAAGTCCAAAACTAGCAACATGAAGGTATTGGAAGCTCGGATGTGGTCAATATGGATAGATCAAGAAGGTTCTTCTCCAAACTATGTCAAAATGATAGACGGTTCCATTAATAGTTGTTTGGGACAACAAATACAAGGGACTTGCGCCACAATATTCGATCTGGTTCATTGTAGTTTCATCGAAGACGAAGTTGATCTGATCTTGTTTGATTGTATCCTGTTTTTCTTTATTACTTATTGTAGATGTCGTTTGGCTTTCAATTAATGAAATTTCTCTTTCAAAAAAAAAAAAAAAAGATGCTCTAAGTGGGAAATTGCACACATATACATAACTATGAGGAGTTAAGGGCACAAGAAGGACCCGAACTATCACTTTTTTCACCATTCAGGACCTATAACTATTTTATGCACCATTCAGGACATGTGGACAATATTCCGGCAAGTTAACTCATTGTTAACTCAACCAAAAAAAAAACTATTAAAATAAATTAAATAATACTTTAATATCCAAAAAGTACAAGAACACCCCAAAAAATAACCTCCATTACAACTTCAATCTCCATTCTTATCTTCTCCAAAGCTTAAAAAATTAGTCCCCTGCAAATAATATCACTTCACCCTTGCTGCACTACTCAAAAAAATAAATGATAAACCCCATTTGCCAAATTCACATTTATCGCAAGCCCATTAGAAAAATTCGAATTTAATGCTCCATTCTTGAAGATCTAAAGAATTCAAACAACAAAACAAAACAATACGACCCAAAAAAATCTAAACAATTCAAACAAAAAAAATTAGAACAATTCGAAAGAAAACCCAAAAAATCAGAACAATTCAAACAAAAAAAAATCAGAACAATTCGAAATAAAACCCAAAAAATTAGAACAATTCAAACAAAAAAATTAGAACAATTCGAAAGAAAACCCAAAAAATCTAAACAATTCCAACAAAAAAAATCAGAATAACCCCAACAATAAATCACAACAAAAATCAAAATCTAAACAATTCCAACAAAAAAAATCAGAACAACCCCAACAAAAAATCACAACAAAATCATACCACAAAAATCGAACATGTCCAGAAAAATTCGAACAATACAACAAACTCAAAAAACAAATTTTTGGGTTTGAAACTTTTAGATTCAAACCGAAAAATTCGATTTTTGGGTTTGAACATCTTCTTCTTCCAACTTGAATGATTTCCGATGTTTTCCCCAAAAAAAGCGAAATCGTAAACCATAAATGGTTCAACCCCACAAAATAATCGATCCCATTAACTAGAAAAAAAACAGAAATTTGTGATAAAAACCGAATATGTTAAAACTACCCAAAAAAAACGAATATAATTAAACGAATTGTTAGGTAAATTTTGGTAGAAATTGGTGAATAAATGAGGTAGATCCGGGAAGAAAGAGTAACGGAGGAGAGAGAAAAAAAAATTGGGTTAGGGTTCTTGAGTTCTTTAGTAGCATATGCAGGTGAGAGATGAGAGAATGAATGAGAGAGGAGAGAGAAAATAAATTTGAGGTTCAGAGTATGCACTATGGAGAGAGAAGAGAGGAGAGTGGGGCCCATGCTTAACCATCTCTATTATATAAGGCAACTCTTGAGGACTTTGGTGTCCACTTGAGTTGCCCAAATTACCCCCAACTATAAACAAAAATTACAAGTGCAACCATTTAATAAATTTAAAAAACAAAAGTAAAATAAGGAAAAAAAATGGGGAAAAGAATCCTAACATTTGCGTTAAAATAGACAGCCAAGTAGTTACGTTATTTCACTGTGTTCACCTTTTCCAAATTTTTTAATTGTAAAGACAGTTTTTTCTACTTCTTCAGTTTCTCCTCTTCTCCTTCCTCTTATTTCAACTTCTCTCATGAATGAGGATTAAATTGAAAATATCCACAAAATCACGCATACGTGATGTCACGCATGCATCGCGTGCAAAAAAATACTAGTAGTTAAAAATTGTCCCTGGAAAATGACATTGGGTAGTAAATGGTGTAAAAGAAAGTTTCAGGTTTTGAATGGTGAAAAAGTTAATAGTTTGGGTCCTTAATGTACCCTTAACTCTAACTATGAGATAAAGATAGTTAAGTATGGGCCCGCGCAACCCGCATTCCCCGGCATTAATATCAATATCAATAATTCAATACTCACTGCTGGAGACTGGAGAGTGGGGAAGACTGGAGAGCACATTCCTGATTCCACAATGCAATGGGGTCCACTATCCAAGTACAATTTTCGAGGAACTATGTCTGATTAAAATGGTCAGAATATTTTTTTTCCCAAACAAGTAGGAAAGATTCACACCAATCTAAATCCTTCTGATACTTTCTCACTCCAGAAGTTGCAGCAGCAAACTTCTTACTTCTTAGATCTTCTTCATCCATAATTTTGGGGGAAAATCGAAGGGAAAATAAATAAATTTGCAGAACGAAAATGTCGGCGATTTGTAATCGAAGTAAATTGAGTTCTTGTTTGATCAAACGATTGAAGTATCAAATTGCGATGGTTTCGAATCGTAGATCGTTCACTACTTCTGAAGGTCATCGTCCTGCTATCGTTAACAAGCGTAGCATCGATATTCTTCATGATCCTTGGTTCAATAAGGTCTTTTTCTCTCTCCTAACTTTAATTCGCAATTTCTAGGATTTTGATATTTGATAGTGATTAATTAGTAGTACTTGCTTAAATTTGCTTGATCGAATTAAGAATTCGTTCTGTAGTATAATTACTGAGAATTTTTTGCGCTATTTTTATGCTGATTTGTTGAGATTTGTATGCGAATTTCTGGATTTTGCGGTAAAATTCAAAAAGTATTTGTGTTGCTTGAGATGTGTTTGTTTGGATGAGGAGTAAGTCAGTGGAATTTGTCGTAATTCGGAATGGTATGGTGACGAAAGTTTGCTACCACGGAATAGTTGGGAGAGAAGCAGTTGAAACTTGAGAGATTGATGTTGACTTTAATTTTAGGATGGAAGAGGAGATGCTGTAAGTTTCGGCGAATTGTGGTTGATCATTGAAACCTCAACAATTTATTTAACTCGTGGTGTTTAGTTATATTGTGTTTTAAACGAGGTTAATGAGGATCACGGTTCACGAATATGTCCTTCGTTTGATTATATAAGGCATATAATGGACTACTATACCTTTATATTTAGGCTTTGATTTTCTATGCTATAAACCTTATTTCGTTAAAGTTCAAACTTATTTATCCTTATTTGGACTTGTATGAACTTATATTATCAAAATAAGTTGTGAATTAAACTTCGGTGGTTACATAGCCTTTATCTTAGTTCTGAAAAGTGTGCCTAGGTAAGGGGGACATTAAGCACAATGATATATAATGGTCATCTGAGGTACATCTTTATGAAACATATCTTTAAGGTGAATGGACATTGGACAAAGCCTTGCAAAATGAACGAAGCCTAATACTGCATTAAAGATAAAGTTTACAAAATTGAAAACATTATCTAAAATATTCAAAGTTTTTGGAAAAGTTGTATGTCTTGTATTCTAAAATGGAGGAATACTTACATATCATAGTTAGTAAATAGTGGGATAATGAGAAAGTAGATAACTTAATATGAGATGTTAAAGTTACACCATGGTGAAGTTCAAATAAGATATTGAAGATTATCTAGTTTTCTTTACGAGTAATTGATCTTTGATATATGTGTTATGTTTGTTGCTCTTTTTCTCCTTTTTTTATCAATTATATTACACAATTTTCTAGTGTTCTTTAGGAATGCCTATAATTGATTTTGTGATATTTCATTGTCTGAATAGTAGGGCACCGCATTTTCCATGACAGAACGTGACAGGCTTGATCTTCGTGGACTTCTTCCACCAAATGTCATGACTACTGAGCAGCAAATCGAAAGATTTAGTTAGTTTCCATCTCTCCATTAGTTTCTCTTCTCAATGATTCTGTCTCTTACTTTTATAACTGAATGGCAAGAATAAAGCTTTTTTCTATGATGTTTTTGCTATTTTCTTGCATGAGCGTTTGGTGTATTGCTCTTCAACTTGGGTCGAATGTCCCTCCCCCCTCACCTGTCTGTTTTTGATTGGAAAAGATAACCTTGAACTTCTACATATATACAAGGTTGAGCCCTCCTTCCAATCTAGTTAAAAAAAAAAAAAAAGAACTTTGCAGGTTCCCTTTATCAATGAAGCCTAAAACAGTAATGACTGACCCACTTGCACTGGCTTGACTACTTATATAGAAAAAGATGGTACTATTATTGAAAAAGGATACTGTAAATTAATCCTAAATTATGAAGCTTCTTTGAGAACGACTGTAGTGTTTTGTTGATAAATATCTTTGTCTGTTGTATAATGGCTGTAATGGTAAGATTATTACAGTAAGTTGTTGCTAAGAACTGATATTTGGGGGGAAGGTAATTTCGGTACTTTCTTTATAATTTAGCTATGGGTAGCTTGAGAAATTAGTTAGTTATTACAGTATATTGATGAAGCCTAAAAAGTAATAAACCATCTGAAATATGAAACTCGCAGCAAACAAGTAATAACTACAAAACTGCCAAGACCCTGTCAAAAGGAGTAAGAGCGCATGGTCCAAGCTCTCTGTCCATTTTAGCAAGTTTCGAGCGGACTCTCCAACTTGTCGATCTCTTCTTGCTTTGCCTACGAGCTTCACCATGACCTAACCCGGAATCGACCATGTGTTTCCCAGACTGCTCCTGTGTTTGACTTGTTGGGTTTGCATACTTGACAATTTGGAAGTATAAATCACAAAATATCTCTGGATTTTCTTAGGTTGATGACTGAAATCTTGGAAATAAGTAGTTCAATTGACTTTCTTTTCGGGTGGAACTATGTAATGCCCAGATCAAATACCCAGATCAAGGAAGCTTCTCATTTTGCATCACAAGGAAAATTTTCTCTTATGGATTCAATCAAGTCTGAAACATGATAGTTCTTGGATTAAGTTTACTTCAGGAAGGCATCTATTGAAGATAAATTTGATTGGTGATGTCAAAGCACATGCGGGAATCGGGATGCTTATTAACTTTTAGAGGATTCACAGTCCCTACTCCCTTGTATAGTTGTAGTAGGCTGCAATGTGCATACTACATAGTAATATCCATGTTACACCGGATGCATATAGTTGTACTTTTATTTAGCCAATTCAATTAAATATAACAGCTACATAGTTTGTGCAGTGTTTGCACCCCGTTCAACATGGAATATCAATTGTCAGCCTTATATTTTATCATCGTTTTCTTCAGGATACCAATTAATGGACTACATCTTAAGTTTTGCATGACTTTGATTCAGGGTATTGCTTTCTATAGCTGGCGGTTTGTGCTTGAAAAATGCTTGTTATTAATAATTGTTGCCAAACAGTGGCTGACCTAAGGAGACTCGAAAGGCAAACGAAGGATGGACCATCTGATCCCAATGCTTTAGCTAAATGGAGAATACTCAATCGGCTGCATGACAGGAATGAGACAATGTATTACCAAGTGAGTGAGTTATTCACGTTATTAATAATTATTCTCAAAGGACCCAAACTCGTAGAAACAATTGATGTTTTTGACATTTTTTTGGGCTGCCAAACTTTGTCACGGGAGCTTCGAACTGGTGAAATAGATTTGGGAAAGATATGTCTGAGATTTGACTTTGTCCATGTCATTTTGATTTTGTAATCATGATCACATCCAACAGTATTGAATCATCTGTTTGAGCTGAACTATTTTGAGGCTGAAATGCTTACCTGGAATTAGTTAGTTATTAATGTCTCAATGTTATGAGTTCCCTTTTAACAATAGTGAAACCACATGGCCCTTTTGAGTGTGGACAGTTTGGAGTTTCGACAGTGATGTGCGGATCAAAAGTATTCAATCAGTTAACTTTTGGGTAAATCCTTTCCTTGTTGGGTTCAGTCTGGAATTTGAAATCGACCTCTTTGTTTATCTTGGCTTTAGTGGAGATGTTGAATAGCACAACTTTGGGCCTTCAAGCTGCTTTCTAGGCTTTAATATTATGACCTCTGTAGTAAAACACTTAGAACTGCTAGTGAAGAAGTAAACATCAATGAAGTTGTCTCAAATTGTTTCTTGTGTACCAGGGAAATTTCGCACTTGACTTACAAAGCTCTTAAGTTGATGCGTGGTGATTAAGAGCATGACAAACATAATTTGTTCTTCTTACTGCTGTATCTGGTTGGTCACTGATGCTTGGATGATTTTAGAAGTTCTCACAGTATTTGTAATTGTTTGTTCAGGTTTTAATTGCAAATATCGAAGAATATGCTCCTATTGTGTACACCCCGACAGTTGGTCTTGTTTGCCAGAATTATAGTGGTTTATATAGAAGGCCGCGAGGAATGTATTTTAGTGCTGCTGATCGTGGAGAAATGATGTCAATGGTATATAATTGGCCTGCTGAACAGGTATTTCCCAATGAAATAACAAATGCAAGAATCATGTTTCAATGTTGAGTACTGATTCTGTTGGAAGACCGTGATCTTTCTGACTTTTAACAAAGATTTCCCAAGTAGTTCTACCCTTTTTTTCATCTTCTTTGGCACTAGCCCCTTTTCTGTTTTGCCTTTTCTACTTTATGATCCATTGTTTAGATCTGCCCCTTTTTTTAAAAAAAATATAGAATGTTTTCATCATTAGTTTCTATTTGATGTGAATTTTAAATCTAAGAAAAAGTAACGGATAATGAACTGTAGAACCAAAATTATATTACGTAAATGGTTACATAATGGAGGTAGACTGAGAAAACTGTTTCAAATTTGCTCAGTAATAGAAATGTGTTGGTTAAAGTATGAAAGTCTGGAAATATACTTGTAATGTTGTGAATAAAATTAATTTCTTTATAATTTGGCTCTAGAGTTAAGCAGCTAGGAACATAATGTATTAGTGCTTCTGTGCCTAGATTTTGTCTATCTTCATTATTTAGCAGTTTGACTTTTCAAATCAATTGTTGAGTTCCCATGGTTATCTGCTAATTGAATCTTCTGATTTTTGCAGGTTGATATGATCGTTGTTACTGATGGTAGTAGAATTTTGGGACTTGGAGATCTAGGAATTCAGGGCATTGGTATTGCCATTGGGAAACTAGATTTATATGTTGCTGCTGCAGGGATAAACCCGCAAAGAGTAATTCCTCCACTCTAATTCATGTCTTTGTCTCTTGTCCCTTTATGCTGTAATGGTGATGGAGATTATCTTTCCCTATTTTTATTTACTGTTCTTTCTTTCAGAGTTAAGCTCAAGACAGACTTGAAGCTTTATTATGCCATGGAATGGGATATCGGTTAAGAGAATCCTTTTGGTTGATACTAAATAGCTATATTAAGAGGTTGTCAATTTGCCTAGTCTTACTCCTGTTCTCAGTTGTAAATGAGCAATTTGACCTTGGGCGAGGCATGTGTAGGATTTTTGTTAGAGGGACGGGAAAGAAATGATAAATAATTAAGTGCCCCACTTGTTATGGACCTTAGTTATACAAATCTTACGAGTGTTTCCTAAAGTTTTATATGGAGGATTTTGATTTGCTTGCTAAGTAAGTGCTTGGGAAACTATCTATTGATAAGCTGGACTATTCTCCCTCTATTTATTTTATTCTATTTTCTGAAGTTCTAATCCAACAACAAAGCAAGATAAAAAAAATATAACAACCATCATAAGAATCTTTGACCTGAATGAGATAATTGACAAAATTGTAGCTTTATGTGGGTTCTTTATCATCCTTATGGGATTGGGTGGTGTTTTCAGCTTCTCGTTGGGCTCATGCCTCATGCTGATGAAGCCTTCTTTTATGTGTCCCTTTTTGATGTAGTGGTTGAAGCTATTTTTTTCCCTTTTTGGTTGAGTATGGTGGACTTGTGGTCTTCATGGTTGTAATATTGCTTTCCCTAGTTTAATGGAAATTATTGTTTTTGACATATTATAGAGTGAATTATTATGTCTATCATGCAAAAGATCAAGTGGGTGCTTGTGTAGAGAGGTTGGGGGTTCAATCCTCATCACCCGGGAAATTTGTGGTGGTTTTCACTTCTGGGTAGAATTCCCAGATTATAATTTAAAGGGCTAAACTTTGCTTTTTAAAAAAAAAAAAAAAAAAAAAAAAACTATAGATATATATCGTTACATCTACTCTGAGTTGAGGATCACCATAGAGTTTAGATTACAGGAGACAGGTTGAGCAAGATCAACTTTTGCATTTCCTCTCTGAAAAGTTTGTGCTACACTATAGGCTTTCAGTTTGTTTAGATATGAGCCTATATTACTTTTCTATTCACATTTCCAATGGAATCAAAGATTCATTACTCTTTGACTTTTGTATATAATGGATTAAATCAAAGTGGTTCATTGATCAGCCTTCACTTTATTGTTCAGTGTGAATTGTGAAGTAATAGAAATTGTTGCGTATGGGATTTAGATTAATGGTCAGTTGGAAACAGCCTCTCTACCATTGCAGGGGTAAGGCTGCGTACATTTGACCCCTTCTTAGTTCTTACCCTACCCAAGGTGGGAGCTTCATTGGAGGCTTTTGGGTAATGTTGTTAAGGAGCATGCATTACTTTTCCTTCCAGTCTCAACTGTTTGAGGTGGGCCCTTCATCTTCTTTTTTCTCTTTTCATGGCGAACAGGTGTTACCAGTGATGATTGATGTTGGAACCAATAATGAAAAGCTTCTCAAGGACCCCCTATGTAAGAATGTTAATCTTGTCACATATACGAGTTTGGTAATGCACATAGTGTTAGTTCAAGTACAAATTTTACGAAGTTCCGATAAGTTGCATTAAGGTCTAATAGGTTTTCGATGAGTTCTAACTTCTAAGAACGTCTATTAAATTCTCAACAGTTCCAATAAGTTCAGATTCGTCAAGTTCAGTTGAATAAAACAAATTCTTGGTACATCAGCGGTCAGCCACAAATCTTATGAGATGTCATGTCTTGTTTGTAAACATTCTTATGATGTGCCTGTCTTTTCACATCTAATGCCTGTTTTAACTGTAGCTTATGTTTCTTTATGTGAATGCATCACAATCAAATTATGAAAGCGTTTTTGCCCCTTTTCTTTAAGTGCATAGGCTTTAGCTTCTTTGGTGAAATTCGTTAGATTTTATGAAGACACTTATTTGTGGTTTCTGCCATATGAAGACACTTAGATCTTCTAAAATTTTCTTTTACAACAAGTGCACTGAATTGGCTTTAGTTTATTTTTTTCCTTTTTCCCCCAAACTACTTTATTTATATAACATAAGATTACTGATGTGTGTTTCACTATGCTCTCGCCTATAGTGTGGGGAGGCTTAGGCCGACCAACAATAGGGCTTTTTATTGGGGTGTTGTTGTTTTTGTTGTAGTACTTGCTGAACTGAAGGGTGATAGCATGTGAGAAACGTGTGTATGATCTTGTACTTTTCTTTGGCAGATTTGGGATTGCAAGAACACCGTCTTGATGGGGAGGAGTACCTTGCGGTCATAGATGAATTCATGGAGGCTGTTTATACGCGTTGGCCACATGTAATTGTGCAGGTCAGTTTCTTTATGTTGCTTTAAGCTGCTGCAAAGCATTGAGAATGCGGGGGCTGTCCTGTCACATATTTGACCACCGTGTGTTCTCTTGTTTGCAGTTTGAAGATTTCCAGACCAAGTGGGCTTTCCGGTTGTTGCAGCGTTACAGGCATAATTACAGAATGTTTAATGATGATGTACAGGTATGAGTATGCCGTTGTAGTGGCTGGGTTTTCACCTTGAAATTCTGCTTACTGTTATAAAACATTGAAGGCACAGTTTGCTAGCGTTCTAATCTTTGTGTCAGATCATGCAATGGTATTAGTTATATTTTTTATTAGGGGCGAAGTGGTGGGGTTGGGAAGGGGAGTTTGTCACCCGTAGAGAGTGCCACACTCTTGGTCGTGTTGAAAGGAAAGGAAGAGAAAAATATATGCACCTGCATTAACTGTCTTTTCCAGTTTCTATCTGCACATGAGATTGCTAAGGACCCCTTATCTGGAAGCTCTCCTCAGAGGCTCCAGTTCCAAACCCTGATGTATGAGAGGGTTCTTTGATTGGCTCTCGTAGAAGGTTTCTCGATTGAGCAATCAACTACTTCCTCCGTTCTTTTTCTATTGCAACAATTACCGCTTTGGGTAGTTTCACATCTATTGCAACAATTCCACTCTTGGTAAAAAAAAAGCAACTTTATTTGACAATACTGTCCTTACTTTGTCTTACTAAACCATAATTGATTCCACTAGGTTGGCTGATATGCTATCTAAATTATTAGGGTTTTTGTTTCCTTAGTCGATTTGTCCATCCAAATACCGTGACACGACCCGAAACCCGGTTTTCACCCGAAAATAATGACCCGAACAGAACCGAAACCAGAAATAACCCGCCCTGACCCAACCCAAAAGTAAATAGACACGATATGACCCGAACCCGGATATCTCCCCCCCCGAATTAACCCGATAATGATGGCCCAAACCCGACCCGACCCGAAAAGTTGTCATATTAGTTACTCCCTCCGTCCCAGAAAGATCTGAACACTTGTTGGGACACGTAGTTTAAGGTGATAAGTTGTAGTGTGGTTATCAAATGTTATTTTATTTAAAAAGTAGATGTGATAGGAGTTGGTGGGGTATTTTTTGTTAGAGGAGAGAGAAACTTAGGTAACTTTTTATTGATAAAAGGTAGAGTGTGGGCGAAAGATGTGTAAAAGAAATAATATAATAATGGTGGGACCATGCCAAAAAAAGAAGTGTTCAAACTAATTTGGGACAAACATAAAAGGAAAGTGTTCAGACTATTCTGGGACGGAGGTAGTACTTTTTAATCAAATTTAAGGAAAAAATTGTCATGAAATACTATATATGAGTTAGCCATTGCCCATCAATTATTTCACTTTATTGGGAAATTCCCAATGGTGACCTCGAAAATTTCGAGTTTCCCATTGGTGACCCTCAGTTTTTTTTATTCCCATTGGTAATCCTCAATTATTGTTTTAGTTCCAAATGTGACCTTATAAAGCAAAAAAAACCATTAATTCCATTAACTTTTCATTAGAACTAATGTCTTGGCACGCAAACCAAGGTGCTTCCGGTCATTTTTTGTCAATTTTAACGTCAAATTTGACCCTTAAGGGCCAAAATGACACTCAATTCCTTCCGACCAATGTTTTTGGGATGAAAACCAATTTAGACTTTATATTGGCCCTTAAGGGATCAAATGAGCCCCACAACTTTAACCGAGCAATATTTGCGGCATGCTGACCTAGAAAATTTTCAAGCACGCAAACCGAGACATTTATTCTAGTGAAAAGTTAACAATACTAAAGGTTTTTCTACTCTATAAGGTCACATTTGGGAATAAAACAATCATTAAGGGATACTAGTGGGAATTTCCCAATAAAGTGAAACTTAGGGCCACAAATGGGAAACTCGAAAAGTTCGAGGTCACCATTAGAAATTCCCCTTAGCTCTTATTAGTCTTCTATGTGCTTTATTTGTTTGCTAGATCAGAAACCCGATCTAACCCGACCCGATGTGACCCGAAATTTCATGAACCCGAGATGGACCCGTACCGAACGGACCTGACCCGTCCCGAATGTAACCCAAACACAAAGGTGACCCGATTATGTCCCGACCCGTACCGGACCCGTATGACCCGTTTGCCACCTCTACATCAAATGATTGATCCTAGTACAGGCAACTAGTTCTAGAGGCTCTGTGGAGCTTGGAGTTTTTCATAAAGGACAATTGAAGATGTCTAGTTTGTGGATATTAGCTCATTTCTTTTTTTCAATACTTTGAGGTAGGGGCGGGACTCCTTAATAGATGCTTTTGCTTTATAGGTTTGAGCATGTCTTCAGTTATCTTAGTAATCTCTTCTTTACCTCAGTTAGATCTGCAAGCATTTTGCTGTCTGTTGGGTTCCTCATTATAGGTTTTTCTTGGATGAGTCCTGTGAAATTAAACTGTTTTGAAGTTGTGAGTAATATAATTTCTGTACAATATTTAGGTTTAAATAGCAATATAGATGGTTGCAAATATGTAAGTGTCTTCGAAGGAGCTAGTGTTAAACTTTTAATTTAAAACTTTGAAGTTTTGAACATGATAACTGATGCTGAGATTTATTTGATTAGAATGCCGTTAGCCCTACATTAAAATTGACATAAATTAGTAGAGTCCCCTTAAGCTTAATTATATTTTGAGGCTTGGAAACAAGATAGTTATTGCCTTTTTTTTTTGTAAAGTCTACTCATAGTCATAGATTAGATACCAAAAGAACTAATTGAATACGTATGATATATCATTGATTGTATGGATCTTACCAAAATGCATCAATCGCTTGACTATTGACTTACAACTGCTTGATTGTCTTTTGATTGAAAACAATTATCACCAAGTAACATGCTTGAATCTCTTTCTATGGGAAACAGGGAACAGCAGGTGTTGCACTTGCTGGGCTTCTGGGAGCTGTAAGAGCTCAAGGAAGGCCAATGATTGACTTTCCTAAACAAAAAATTGTTGTTGCTGGAGCTGGAAGGTATACTTGTCTTATCTTTTCTCTGGGCTGGAAGAAGATTCTTTGCAACCTTATTTTAAGATATTTGTAGATGTTTTTATTTTCGTCGCTTAAGAATTGAAGATTATTATTCTTTGTTTTATTTCTTGTCATTAAATATGAGCCTTGCATATTTTATATAATATGACGCTGGATTGCATGTCAAGTTTAGTCTTCCAGATATGGGGTTCCGGGGTAAGACAATTGTCATAGTAAGTCGAGAAATGTTATAGATTGGACCTTTATTCTTTGTATTTTGTTAATCGTAACACAAACACACACGCACACACACACACACACACACACAAACACAAATTTGGTGCATGATCTTAGCCTTGCGGATCATTATTGTTTAAGAGTGAATACGAGTGTCTCAGAAAGTTCTTCTGAACATCCCAATAATGTTTTATACTATATTGTTGGGTTCTTTTTAAAGCTGGAAAGAAGCTTTAAAAAGTTTAGTGCAAATTGCACCAAGCAGGAAGCGGAATTAAATTTAATTTGAAACATGTCCAAAGTGAAACGTCAGGGAATTATGTTCAGATGGAGCAATCAATTAAAACAAAATTGGCAAAAAAGTTGTATGGTAATCACGGATCAATATCTCGGATATAAGATGTTTTCTGTGAAGAAAATTCATTGGTGGTTCCTCTTTTCTTCTACTTCTTGGTCCTGCTTTAAGCTTCAGAATCTTCTAGCTCCTTTTTTTCTTGACCTTCTTTAGCTGAATGAAACCTCAAACCTTTTTGACTGGATTTTGTCCCCCTTTTTTTACTTAAGATACTTATTAAATCTTGCAAGGGAAATAAAAACATAATTTTCTGTAGAAGTTATCTCGCAACTGACGTTTTGGGTTTTGTTAATACTGACAGTGCAGGTATAGGGGTTCTTAATGCTGCCAGGAAAACAATGGCAAGGATGTTAGGAAATAACGAGGCTGCTTTTGAGAGTGCAAAGAGCCAATTTTGGGTGGTTGATGCCAAGGTGTGTAACTAATCATTCTTTTGTTTGGTAGTAGACTGTAGTCTTTCGGGCATTCTGGATTCAAGTAGCTTTAACCGGTGGATAATTAGTAGTCTAGTAGAGGAGCGTGATTTTCTGGAAGTAAGCCATGTAATAGCTAGATTAATGAATTGTAGGTAGAGCTTAAAAGTTAAAACCCCTTCCTGCTGCCTGATGCCACTTCGCTGGGGGAGTGGGCATTGGAAATAGAGAAATTGAATATGGTAAAGAGGAAATACACAGGGATGGGAGTCGTGACTAGATGGTGAGTTGAATTCTAGTTGACAGTTGTATAGGTACAGCGTACAATATGAATGTTAGTTTTTCTTTCGTACAAATGGCTGAGACATACTGCATATGTCACTTGGGAATGTGGAAGTCTTACTATGTCGATCATGCATACATCCCTGTTGAAGAATTTACGAAATCTTGCAAATATGGCAAGAATACATATCAATTTAAGTAGTTGATTGTAACTTTGGGACCTGAAGTTTCAACTTTATATGTTCTGGGACCTGAAGGTTTTTTTGCATCGTTTGCGACCTCTACTACTAATTCCGTTACTTAAAAAAAAGAATTCTTGCATCTCTTTTCGCTGTCTCATTCAAAGTCGTTCAATTTATATGTCTTGTGTAAACTTCCAAATTTTTTCCTGCATCTCTTTTGTTTTATAACTATTAATCCCATCTCGCAAGAAAATAAAAAAGGGATATAGTAGGCATCATATCTCTAAGATGAAAAGGTTAGCATCAAGTTATCAACTATATCAGGCACAAATTACCCATTGCCAAAAGAAAGATTCATCAAATGCCCTCTTCTTTAACACAATCCCATTAGTTAACTCATTGAAAATTAAACTTAAGGTAAAAACGTTTGCAGTTTTTCACGTTATAGTACAAATATTTTATAATCAATATATTAACAAACATTTTTTTCTGTAAATTATTAACTAAGATGTAGAAAGGATAATCGGAGCGAAAGGAAAGTAGATTGAAAGATGTTGGAAATAACTTATGGGTTCAAATGGGAAAAAAAATTACAAGAATCTTGTTACTTGAATTATGAAAGGAAGAAGGTGAACTAGTTGAGAAAATAAGGAGTTATTCTCCTTCTTATCTTTCCTCTGCTGCTTCTGGGAGTAGCGCTGTTTTGGAAGTAAAAGTGTTGAGGAAAATGGAAGGGTTCCAATGGTTTTCTTCATGTATGCTTGGAACTTGGAAGGGTTGAAGTACATTTGCAAAATTGAACTTAATCAACTAGCAGCACGGACAAAAGAGAGAAAAAATTCAAAACATTACGGAGAACAGAAGTATGGTGAAGAACAAAGAGAGCTGAGAGAAAATATGTATAATCTACAACATATTGTTTTTTTTTCCTTCAGCAAAAGTCAATGAGAGAGAGAGAGAGAGAGAGAGAGAGAGAGAATATTTGAAGTAAAGAATAAGTATGGAAATTTAAAAAAAAGAGGAAGTTATAGGTCCTTAACAATGCAAAATAAGAATTCAGTTACCAACAAATAAAACTTGCAGATTTTAGGTTCCAAGAGCGACCTTAACTTATCTTAAGACTAAGGCTCTCTTTTGTTCAACTTATTTTAACTTATTTTAGAAAAAATTTAAGTTTGGATTAGTTAAGATAAGTTCTAATAAGTTTCAGTTTTTCCCAATAAGTTAGATAAGTTCAAATAAGCTCCAATAAGTTATAATACCTTGTAAAATAAGCTTCGATAAGTTCCAATAAGCTCTAATAGTTCAGATAAATTTTAAAAAGTTTCAATAAGTTGAGATAAATTCAGATAAATTCAAGTAAGTTATAATGAGTTGACTAGTATGCACCCTAAAAGGTGATGAGAAGCCAAGATAATTTTTTAACCTTTCCATTGTGTTTGAGCACAATTTCTTCAAAGAAATTTACAGGAGGCTTTCATAAAATCTAGATAGCCGGACAAGGAATTATTAATTCTGTGGGTAAAAGGTGATCTTTAGCACTGATAGCTCTTCTGTCAGTCGACTGTCTTGGCTTGCAATTTTTAACAAAGCAAGGTAATTTAAAGAGGCCTGACAAAAGATATACCCTCCTGAGACTATCAGGTGATGGGAAGCTGAGACAACTATTTAACTGTGATGAACTCATATCACCTTCAATCAACTCAGGCAAGCACAACAGTAATTTAGCTATTTAGATAGGAAATAGAAATATTAAAGATTAGACGAGAGATAGTTGAGTAGAGAAGAGGAAGGGTGTTGTATTGATAAGAAACAAGGACATACAAAAAATGGTGAGCATTCGAGAGGCTCCCAACTCTCCCAAGCCAAGTATTCCCCTCACATGCTCATGCCTTCCTCTTTTATTGACATCCTACCTGACCCAATTAACCAACTCTGACATACTCACTGATAAATTATTCTTCTCTAACTTCCTTGCAGCTATTTCCCTGATTTGCTCCTCTTGTTGCACCTCTCATAAGTGATTTGCTTAGGTGATTGTAACTGATGCATCACATTAACCCATCTATTGTGTTGGAACTGTGGAAATGATCGGAATCATAATGTATATCAAGCATAACTCATCTGTATAGTCAAAGTACATACTAGATTATTTGTAATCCTAAGCATTTCCTGGTTATGTTTCTTTGCTTTTACCTATTCTGGTACTTAAATTTTTATTCAACCATTGGTGATAAATTAAGAGCTATTTCCACTGAGGTACTTGTGTATTATGTAGATCATGAATCGTTTATTGCCAGTTGGTGATAAATTTGGAGCTTAAGCTTTTAGCTAAATAACAGGACCTGTGGAAATGATTTTGACTATTTGTTCTATGATGCATATCAGGGACTGGTTACAGAGGAGCGTGAAGATATAGACCCGGATGTCCGCCCGTTCGCGTGGAAGGCAAATGAAATTAGACGCCAAGGGTTAAAGGAAGGGGCGAGCCTTGCGGAAGTGGTTAGTGAGCTTCTGTCTCACTGCTTACTTACAAGTTGAAAAGTGTGCAACATTTCACCAATTTTTTTGTAACTCCTCAGAAGTTATGCTTGTTTGGCTGTTCCTCTTTTTAATTAATGCGCTTAATATACCTAGTTATCTCATTGATTCAGAAAGCATTAGAGTACTATGAATCAAAGCTCCATCTCATTAGGATGACATATACTTTGAGCAAATACTTTTTTTTTTTTTTACATTTTGATCAATTTGTGGTCATGTTTGAGGACTAGTAGAAATAATTTTGTAATTTTTGTAAGGGTCTATGTTGTCGGGCTTGCCATAAGTGTTCGGCTCGCATACAATGTCCGACAGAATTAAGTCTGGTTTTTCTAGGTTTTCCACTCAACACAATGTCCATCACAGGTATGGTAAGTTCGGGGGTTTAAGATTGCAATGTTATGGGTGCTGTAAGATCTTGTTAGAAAGGACATCGATTAACCTGGAAGTAGATGACTTATTTTTCTCTCTTCTTAAATCCCCCGCCCCCCAAAAAAAATAAAAGTTGGCTACAAGTTTAAGAAAAAATTAACTTATGTGGATGATACAAATAAAAGACTTCTTACGAACCTTCATCCTGATGCCAGGGAGGAAGGGGAGGCTTTGTTGAATGTTAGTAGTATTATCTCTTAAACACTGTGACTTTAAGGTGTGCTAGGTTAGGGTCAAATACTTATTTGATTTAAGATTACATGCTTCATTAGAAAAAAAAAAATAGGATCTTCTATGTAATGAAGAGCAAAACCAAGATAAAGCTTATCAACTATGTCAAGTACTCAGTTGCATTACAATTACATCTTGGTGATTACTCTGATTTTCATTGCAATTACATCTTCGTCGATATGTGAAACAGGTTCAGCAAGTAAAACCCGATGTACTTCTTGGATTGTCGGCTGTTGGGGGTTTGTTCTCAAGAGAGGTATGAAGAGATCTGGTGAACTACAGTGCTCTCCTGATAAATCTTTTTTCACTTTCTCTGGCCCCTCTCCCCTCTTTTTCCTATCCCCTCTGAGTACAAAAATCATGTAGCTTATATGCATGCTGCCAAATAGAAATTATAATACAATGATTAGAAAACTGCCGGTCTGGCTTAAGTGCATTCAGGTAATGTTCAACTAATAAAGCAGGATTCTGACTTATCATAAGATAATATTTGAAAGAAATGTCTTATGCTGTTGAAGTTAAACTGATAATTTTTTTCCCTTTTACTGGAATGATCTTGGTTTTATCCCTCTTTTCTGGTATCTTATGTGCATATTGGGGTTTTCTTACCATCTGTTCCCCTACTTTTCATCTTTTATTATTCCACTATTATCCAAAAAGAGTTCTGCCCTTCCAATTTACACATCATCCTACTTGTGATATGGCCAATATTTGTAATTCATCCTGATGCAGACTCATCTAATAAAGTGAAGTTCAGATTGCTGACTGCCTTCATCATCATTGCACATTTCCACTCGCACTAAGTTCACTTAGAGCCTGAGGTCTTATAGATATGAGTTCTTGTAATGACTTGACGTATTGTAATATTCTTTTTCATCAATCACAAAATTTCCATTCTGATTTCTGAGGGAAATGTCCAAATAAGTTGGTTTCATCTTCCTATTCCTTCTACTACAAAATTTGTTGTTGAAATTTCTTGCTGCTTAAACTGAGCAAGATCTCAATACCCAATTTCCAAATCAAGTTACTCTAATTAAAAATAATAACTGTGGTTATTTGATCTGTAATAACCCCAGGTTTCCCTTTTAATCTCTTGGGTTAGCTAGCCACCTTCCTTTAGCTCGTGATATGTGGGAAAATCTAAGCCAACGGCAACTATTCTGGCAGTGTGCATGCAGAAATAAGTTGCACAGCGACACAATGTTATGACTCTATGATAGATTAATCTCAATATCAAATCCATGTAACTAGCCTCATGCTTCAAGAGCTAATCAAAAGTTTGCTTTGAGTAATTGTCAGTGTGATCAGCTCACTCTTTTGTCGCTAGTTTTTTACATGACTTGTAGTTGCTGACTGACTGCACCAGTATTTTCTTCTTTACTCCCTGCTTCCCTTAATAGCTTTCACACTTTCTTTTTGGGTGGCCAAAAAGAATCTTTACACTTTCATTTCAGGTAAACTTTTTCTACTCTCCATTACAACAACCATTTTTCATTTTCGCTCATAACACTTTCTCCAACCTTTCCGTTTTCTGTATCCACTACCATAGTTTTTATTTTCACTCTTACCAGCTCTCTTTTACAATTGTGCCAAACACGAATGTGAGTTTTTCCAAGGGGACAAAGAGAGTAATAAATTCCTTTCCCTTCGAGTAATAAGATTATTGTGTCATGTTTAGAAATGAATTTGTGGACCTTTTAACTATTGGGACTCACATTTTTTAATTGTGTTTAGGTCTCAAGATTACAGTATCATGTTTGGCTGTGAATTTTTGGACTTGTTAACTATTCGAACTCACATTTCTTAATTGTGTTTAGGTCTTGGAAGCTCTAAAAGGTTCAACATCAACAAGGCCTGCGATCTTTGCAATGTCAAATCCTACAAAAAATGGTATATCTTTTCCTACCTTTTATAATTCTTTATGGATCTTGTTAACTGATCTTAAGTTTTGCTCTTCTATTCCCTTTTTCTTTTCACACTAGTCATACTTTTTACAGCAGTTTTTCTCTCTTCCTTCTTTTCTAATTGAACAGCTGAATGCACCCCTGAGGAAGCATTCTCTATAGTAGGTGACCATGTCGTATATGCAAGTGGAAGCCCGTTCAAAGATGTGGAACTTGGTATACATCCATTTTAGTAATTTTATGTTCTAATATATATTATGGCTCCAACGGTTTATATTATGCAACTTTAGATTTCTTCTTCTTTACAGTCTAGCCTTTTTTTATTTATAGAAATATGAACAAGTCCAATGGAGTGTTTTTCCTCCCCTTCTCCCCTCCCAACCATGAAAAAAAGTTTTTGGAGAATTTACAAATGCGTGCAGCATTTCTGATGGAACATTTATTTATATGGTAGGAAATGGCAAAATTGGACACGTGAACCAGGGAAATAACATGTACCTTTTTCCAGGGTCAGTTTGCACTTAGCTTTTGTTAATCTGTATCTTTCCATTCTCCTTTTCTGATACATCATTCTTTAAACATTCAGGATTGGACTAGGTACACTCCTCTCGGGCTCTGAGATCATCTCAGATGGCATGTTACAGGCAGCTGCAGAACGGTAAGAATTAGCATCTGTATTGAAATAGTGTGAAAATGGCTTGGCATGATTTCTCCTTCGCCTAATTGTGAATACGCGACTCCTCGCTCTTCTTTGGCTTATTTATCACAACTTACCCAAATCATAATGCCGGATTTTATTATCATATTAGATCAGATACACGTTGAAAAAGGTTGTTAACAGCAATCTAATAGCATATCGTGTCATTTAGTGTAGCATGATCTCTTATTACCCACTTCTGGAAGTCATAAAGTACCAGAATCTGGAGGCTAGCTCTTTCTGATAAATCAAGGAAACTCCTCAACTATGGCAACATGAGTTGTTGGTGAGAGAGGAAGATGTCAGGCTCATGCCAGCAATCTCAAGACATCTCATTCTATTCGCAGAGTGAATAAGTGATTGATTATTATTTCTCTTCTCAAGGAAAGAGTATAGAGACTATAGACCTAAATGTAATTGAGATTAATTACTCCCGCCCTCTCTAAATATTAGGGCAAATTTCTGCTTACGTCCATTCCAAAATAATAGGCCACTTCTGTAATTCAGCATGTTAACTTCTGAAATTTCCGTATTACCTTTACCATAAGAATTCCAAGGAAAGGCTATATGTTGTATGTTGGTGATGGATAATTCTAAATAAGGAAGCTAGACAATTCTTTTAACTAAATTCCATGATATGATCCTTGATGGCCTGTTTTGAGGGACAGGAAGTACACAACTTCAGCTGGTTGTATGATTTGATTTGGTCCACACACTCACTAAAAATAAGGGTTCTAATCACTCAACGTCATGCTATAGAGTTACAGTACCAGACCTCTGTTGTTAAAAGTATGCTCATATTGGTTCTTGATCTGCAGTTTAGCTGGATATATGACACATGAGGAGGTGCTCAATGGCATTATCTATCCTTCAACATCAAGGTTAATATTTGAGCATTTAGCTTTAAGATTTTCAGTCTCGTGGCATCTCTTTTCACACTTCTACTGGTGCAGAATACGCGAAATCACTAAAGAGGTAGCAGCAGCCGTAGTGAAGGAAGCTATTGAAGAGGACCTTGCAGAAGGCTACCGTGGCATGGATGCTAGGGAACTTCAGAAACTAAACGAGGTATACTTTGTTTTCTGCTTTTATCCTTGTAGTTGTACTAGTATGCATTTATACCTTCAGCCTATGCTCATAAATTCTTAAAAGAATGCTTTTGGAGTTTTATCCTAACTGGTATCTTGGAGCTGGGTTACACAATACTGTGACAGTTTGACTTGCCGGCATCCTTGTTTTCTGTCAGCCACTCAATTGAGTCCATTGCTGTGATTTTAACTGAAATTTAATGTTGTCTTTATAGGAGGAACTTCTGGAATATGTAGAGAACAACATGTGGGCCCCAGAATACCCTACGTTAGTCTACAAGAAGCACTGAAACCAAGAGTTAAGGGCAAAGGGGAAAAAATGCTTATAATGCTTATTGAACTGGAAACTGGAAACTGGAGAACGGACCACGGCTTGCCATCTTATCTGGTAGACAGTTAAATTGCTAGTTTTGCTTGAAAGGGGAACTATCAGTTCTGTTGCCTTTTGGTCCCTTGTATTTCAGTGTCTTGCCATGTTCACTTTGTTATTGTTATTATTATTATTATTATTATCATTATTTCCACTGAAAGTTCATTTTCAGGGCCGGTATGGCCTTGAAGTACAGATGGCGGTAAAGGTTGACAACTCTCTTGAAGGATATAAAGTGAAAAGGGTATTAATTTGAATACTTTTATTTAAGAGAGATAAGATGTTAACAACTATGTTTTCTCTCGATATGTCTCTCTTGAAGACTATCAACTGGATTGCGCAATCATTCTCTTAAAATACACTTATGACGCCTCATATAATTTTGAATGTTAATTATTCAATGTGCTAAAAAACTTTTTGAGATCGCATGAACTATATCAATGTTGTTGTGAGAAATATGTAGAGAGAGAAGCTATAGATAGAAATATATCAGAGAGTGTACTGTATTCGTATTGTGTAAAACTCATTTCTTACACCGGTATTTATAAGCAAAAATTCTAATGTTTACAATTACAGATTCAACATTTTTTGTGCGGGAAGAAAACTTTTCCTAACATGCATTAAATGCATGTCAGGACATTCATCGCACTTAAACAGTGGAATTTGTCATTCCACTGTTTCTCAACACTCCCCCTTGAATGTCCATTGATAACTCATAATAGACGTTGTCTCATTAAGAACCTTGTTAGAAAAAACCCTGTAGGAAAAATCCATAACTATGGAAAAGAGTACAACTATTATGTGTCCTTATATGCTTAAAATTAACTGCCTCATTAAAAACCTTGTCAGGAGAAACCCAGTGGGATAAAAACCTCATCGAAGGGAAAAAGAGTGCAGTGCATATAATACTCCCCCTGAATTTAGCATACATCACGAAGATGACGCATTCCAATTTTTCGGACTAATTCTTCAAATTTCTTCGCCGGAAGGGATTTGGTGAATAAATCTGCAAGATTCTCACATGATTGGATTTATTGGATGTTTATCGTCCCTTCCTTTTGGAAGTCATGAGTGAAGAAGAGCTTTGGTGATAAATGTTTAGTTCTGTCTCCTTTGATGTACCCTTCGCTTACTTGGGTGATGCATGCAGTATTGTCTTCGTAGATGATAGTTGGATTTGTTGTTATCCCACATTCTTCTTGGATATTCTTGATCATTGACCTTAGCCATATACATTCCCTTATAGCTTTATAAAGAACAATTAATTCTGCATGATTTGATGATGTCGCCGTCAAAGTCTGCTTCATGGATTTCCAAGATATTGCAGTACCTCCATAAGTGAATAGATACCCGGATTGAGACTTAGCATTTTGTGGATCTGATAGGTATCCAGCATCTACATATCCAACGAGTGACGCATTTGGTTTTAACTGGTAGAATAATTCAAGATCTTGTGTTCCTCGAAGATAGCGTAACAAGTGTCTGATTCCATTCCAATGTCTCTTCGTTAGTGCATTGCTGTATCTAGCTAACAAGTTTACTGAAAAAGCTATGTCAGGTCGAGTATTGTTAGCCAAGTACATTAAGGCACCAATCGCACTTAAATATGGTACTTCATGACCAAGAATTTATTCATTTTCTTCTCGTGGTCTGAATGAATCATCTTTCACATTCAGAGAACGCATTATCATTGGAGAACTTATTGGGTGGGCTTTGTCCAAGAAAAAACGTCTCAGAATTTTTTCTGTATCGTTTGATTGATGGACAAAAATCCCATTTCTCAAATGTTCTATTTGCAAGCCAAGACAAAATTTTGTCCTCCCGAGATATTTCATCTCAAATTCTTTCATCAAGTACTTTGCAGTTACTTCGAGTTCTCTGGGTTCAAATCATCGACATAGATAGCAATGATGGCGAATCCTGATTTGGATCGCTTTATGAAAACACAAGGATTGATTTGATTATTTTTGAATCCCTCTCTCAATAAGTATTCACTAAGACGATTATACCACATTCTTCCAGATTGTTTTAACCCATATAGTGACTTTTTCAATTTTATTGAAAACATCTCTTTGGGCATGTGATTTTCTGATAGTTTTAGTCCATCAGGGACTTTCATATAAATATTTGTGTCAAGTGACCCATATAAGTATGCAGTCACTACATCCATTAACCTCATTTGCAATTCCTTTGAAACTGATAAGCTTACCAGAAATCTTAGTGTAGTTGCATCAACTACTGGAGAATATGTCTCATCATAATCAATCCCTGGCTTTTGCGAGAAGCCTTGGGCTACTAGCCTTGCCTTATATCAAGTGACTTCATTTTTCTCATTTCGTTTTCTCACGAATACCCATTTGTACCCAACTGGTTTTACACCTTTTGGTATTTGGGTTATTTGTCCGAATACCTCACGTTTTTCAAGTGATTTCAATTCTGCTTGAATTGCTTCTTTCCATTTTGGCCAATCTTTTCTGCGGCAACATTCATCTACTGTATTTGGTTCTATATCATTTTCATCGTATGTCATTTCAACCGCTATGGAGTAAGCAAAGATTTCATTCAAGACAACATCTTTTCGATTCCATTGTTTCTTTGTAGAAACATAATTAATTGATGTTTCATTGTTGTCTATGCTTTCATGTTCATGTTCTTCTGGAACATGCTTATCTTCATTTTTGCTTTCATCGTGAATTTCATCATGCTCCTTTGGAGGATTTATATTAATTTTGTTCGTTGTTTCTCCTTGCTTTTTCATTTTTCTCGGTTTTGAGTCTTTAGAACCGGGTGGTCTACCACGTTTTTGACATGCTATTGACTCATCTTTAATGGCCTTATTGTCACTAGGAATTTCAATTCGTGCCGGGGCATTCTCAGCATGCACATGTGACTTTGTCACTTTCTTAGTATCTGTGAATGCATCTGGCAATTGGTTTGCAATACTTTGCAAATGAACAATTTTCTTGACTTCTTGTTCACATGAATTTGTTCTCGGGTCCAGAAACGACATCTGCGATGCGTTCCATGTAATTTCTATTTTTATATTTTGTGGGTCCACTTTCTCTCCCCCTAAGGATGGGAATACTGACTCATTAAAATGACAGTCAGCAAATCGAGCCGTAAATAAATCGCCAGTTGTTGGCTCTAAATATTTGATAATTGATGGAGATTCATATCCAACATATATTTCCATCCTTCTTTGTGGACCCATTTTAGTACGTTGGGGAGGAGCAATAGGTACATGTACAGCGCACCCAAAGATTTTCAAATGTGAGACATTCGGTTCTCGACCTGATATTAATTGTAACGGTGAGAATTTATGATAAGTTGTCGGCCTTAATCTTATCAATGCTGCTGCATGTAATATAGCATGACCCCAAGCAGAAGAGGGCAATTTTGATCTCATTATTAATGGTCTTGCAATTAATTGGAATCTTTTAATTAATGATTCAGCAAGACCATTTTGTGTATGTACATGAGGCACAGGGTGCTCAACAAAAATCCCAATAGACATGCAATAGTCATTAAAAGTTTGGGATGTAAATTCCCCAGCATTGTCTAATCTTATGCTCTTTATTGTATGATCAGGGAATTGAGTTCTTAATCGAATTATTTGAGCCTGAAGTTTTGCAAATGCAGCATTTCGACTTGACAAAAGGCTCACATGTGACCATCGAGTAGATGCGTCAATTAATACCATGAAATAGCGGAATGGTCCGCATGCAGGGTGAATAGGCCCACAAATATCTCCTTGTATTCTTTCTAAAAACATTGGAGATTCAGTGGCAATCTTATTTATTGATGGTCTAATTATCAATTTGCCAAGTGAGCATGCAGAGCATGATAATTCATTTGATCGAGAAATTTTGACATTCTTTATAGAGTGTCCAATTGAATTTTCAATGATTCTATGCATCATTCCTGTGTCAGGATGGCCAAATCGGTCATGCCATAGAGTAAATAATTCTCTATTATCTAACTTCTGGTTAGATATCATATTAATTTCAATCCGACGTATATCTATGCGATATAGTCCCGAGGAATTTGCTGGCAATTTTTCATAGATGCATTTCTTGCCGCATTTTTCTGCCGTGAGGCATATAAATTCCTCTTGGTTCACTGTCATTGTTTCCAAATGGTAACCATTGTTACGTACATCTTTGAAACTTATAAGGTTTCTTCGAGATTTACTCGAATATAATGCGTCATTGATTATCAATTTTGTCCCATTTGGAAATATAATACAGGCTTTTCCAGAGCCTTCAATTAACTTGGCTGTCCCAGATATTGTGCTAACATTTGCCTGGAGTATTGTAAGTTCTGAAAAATACTCTTTATTTTTCAATATGGTGTGTGTTGTCCCACTGTCGAGGAGACATTGTTCTTTGGATCTAACTTCTGGTCAATCCATATCTTCATAAATAATAAATGTGAAGATCCGTATAAGAAAATGCATATTTTATTAATAATCAAAAGAGGGAATACATGAAAATGATTATTGAAGCAATTAAAATAAACTAAGCATATTAATGCATTGCAAAGTTGTTTTCGGCTTCAACATTATCCATAAAAAGATCAGAGACGTCAAGGCTGGGCATGGATGTATTAGCTTCATTAACAAAATTTGCTTCAACATTTTTCTTTTTGTTCTTTATTGAAGCCTGATATAGGTCTACCAAATGTTTGGAAGTACGACATGTGCGACCCCAATGCCCAGTCATGCCAATTCTTGTGGCAAGTATCATTTCCTTTATAGGACGACTGCCTCTGGTTTCCAGATGATTGTCCCCAATTTTTTATCAGAATCTTTAAAATTGTTATTTCATGGGGAAAATCGACCTCTGCCACGTCCACGCCCTCGGCCACGGTAATTACCACGTCATCTCCCACGACTGTTGTAATTACCGCGTCCACCGCCTCTATGTATAGCATTTGCTTCAGGTGGATCAGAGCTTTCTATTGCATTTATTTCATGTGCGGCTGAAGACCCCGTAGGTCTAAGATTATGATTTTTCAGCAGAAGATCATTATTTTGTTCAGCCACAAGTAGTACTGATATTAGCTCATAGTACTTTTTGAAAGCTCTGAACCTGTATTGTTCTGCCAATATTATATTAGAAGCGTGGAAGGTGGAGAGCGTTTTTTCTATCATCTGCTCTTCTGTGATGGGATTATCACAATGTTTCAACAATGATACAATTCTAAACAATGTTGAATTGTAATCACTGACTGCTTTAAAATCCTGGAATCTCAAATTGAGCCAGTCAAAATGTGCCTTTGGGAGGAGCACATTTTTGTAATGCCCATATCTTTCACTCAGGCTATCCCATAGTTCTTTGGGATCCTCCACAAGGAGATATTCAGTTTTTAAACTTTCATGTAAATGATGCCTGAGAAGGACTAAGGCTTTTGCCTTTTCTTGTTCAGTCGCTTTTTTAACTGATGTAGCTGATGTAGTTGCATCACCTTGTTGAGTTGTCACACCCTTAATTGTATGTTTCAGTCCTTGGGCCTTTAAATTCATCTGGGCGTCCCCCGTCCATTCTAAAAACTTTTGCCCGGATAGATCTAGTATGTTAAATTGTCTTTTCACTAGATCTCCCATTTTTTACTACAAACATGTAAATATTTGAAATTAGTAAATGATAATAAATCATATATATTATCTCCCTCCTGATTTATATCATTATAATTATACATAAACAGTACAAACAACAAATAAAAGCAAAAAAAATACTAAAATAGCGTACAATAATAATGAAGCAAAAAAAATATGCCAAAAATAGGAAAAAAAACAACGAGTGAAAGAAAAAAAACTTCCTAAAATGCACTGAAAAATACAAAAGAAAGTGATATTCATGTGCATTTTTTTCGTCATTCTTCCGGGGAGATAAAAAAAATTGCCTCCTACTTGTGTATGAGGAGATATATCATTAATGCCATAAGAAGGAAAAAGAAACCGGCTATAAGGAATAAGTATAGCCTGATTATCCTAAAATCCTCCTCAAAAGAAGAAGATGAAGGTGGAGGACGTTTGTCGTCGCCGTGGAACATGGTGGCCGGAAGGTTGAGGAAGAAGAGAAATTTTTTTTTTTGTGAGTGTAGAGGAAAAAATTGGAAGAAGATAAGGATATGTGTGGTGAAAAATGGGGCGGGTAATCCGCTTTTATAGAGAGTTATCCCTAATTGTGCAGTTCATCTACAGTTAAAAATATACAATGCAATAAAATTATATGTACTAAATTGGTCTACTATTATGCATGTTAAAATGGTGATATAATATATGTAACTACAAATGCGAAAAAGAAATAGAAGATTAGAGACAATAATATATAATAGTAGTCTGAATGCTTGTTTTCTGCATACATATAACATTTTTGCACATATAAGAGATAATAATGTTATTAATTCACTAGACCGTCCATATAGGCGGCAAGTTCAAAAAAAATTAACCCGTCCATATAGGCGGTTCAAGAGCAAAAGAAATAACATAAAATAAATATCCTTGCCCTCTATGAAGGTGGCTTTATTATCAAATTACTTATTTTCTGGGTTAGTGGCATGGTGACGTTTACTACTAGTCCCTTCCTGTTCATCCTTATTTCTTTTATTACTTGGTGGAGGTTGATTTTCAGTTGGTTGTATAGGAGGGTTATTATTGGTGTTGGGAATAGGGGTTTGTGGGTTTTCTCTGGTATGGGTATTTGTACTGTCGTTAATGTTACTGGGTCGAGGTTGTCTTACAGGTTCTCTCGCTGGGTTGGTAGTGAATGACACATTGTTTCGCTCTATCCAAAAGTAAGAGACATTGTGTAAAACAATGTTAATCCCGTTACTTTGTTGATCCATGTTTGGATAGTAAAGGTTTGGGCTTGGAGAAAAAAAAAATAGAACTTGAAACAGAATGGATGTATACCTTTATTTTTTTCGGTAGCAAACTCGTGCTGATAACGTGTTGTGAGAAATATGTAGAGAGAGAAGCTATAGATAGAAATATATCAGAAAGTGTATTGTATTCGTATTGTGTAAAACTGATTTCTTACACCGGTATTTATAAGCAAAAATTCTACTGTTTACAATTACAGATTCAACATTTTCTGCGCGGGAAGAAAACTTTTCCTAACATGCATTAAATGCATGTCAGGACCTTCATCGCACTTAAACAGTGGAATTTGCCATTCCATCGTTTCTCAACAAATGTGATAATGATTCATATTTGTTAAAAAATGATATAAAAGTGAGTAGTAATGATATCATTACTTCTAGAAATGATATTAGTTTGTGTAACAATAATAAGGTATATAAAGAGTTGATAGATGATAAAGAAATAAGGGGAAATGACACAAGTTTGCTAGAAAATGATATATAAATGAGTAATAATGATATAAAATTTCTCATAAATGATATCATTTGGTGTTATAAAGATAATGTAGGTAAAAAGTTGACAAATGATAATGAATAGGAGAAAATGGTACAAGTTTGCTGAAAAATAACATAAAAATGAGTAACAATTGTATCATTTCTTTTATAAATGATATTAGTTTGTGTAATAATGATAAGGTTTATAACGTGTTGAAAAATGATAATGAAATAAGGGAAACAATACAAGTTTGCTGGAAAATGACATAAAAGTGAGTAATAATGATACCATTTTTCTTATAAACGGTATCAGTTTGTGTAAATATAAGGTTTATAGAGTGTTGAAAAATGATAACTAAATAACATATCATGATACAAATATGCTGAAAAATGACATAAAAGTTAGTAATAATGATATCATATCTCTTATAAATGATATATGTGTTCTGTAATATTGAAAAGATATATAAAAAGTTGAAAAATGATAATGAACTAGGGGGAAATGACATCAAACTACTCCAAAATGATACACGTTTTGCTGAAAAATGATATAGAAATCAGCATAATTACATGAAAAAGTTTTACAAATAACATGAAACAAATTTTAAGAAATGACATGAGACACCTCCGAAATGATATGAAATACGCCAATGATGACATGAAATAGTTCAATAATGACATGAAAAAATAATATTAGTTCACACATTTGAGATGTTGTTACACAATAAGTTATGGTGTAACATCTTAAACGTAGGATGCAGTCATCTTTAATCTTTATTTATAGGCTAAATTTCAAAAAACTACCTTTTATAACCAACTTTTTTCAAAAAACTACCTTTTAAAATTTTCTTTCAAAAAGCTACCTTATATAACAAATTTCTCTCAATATACTACCATTTACGTTTATATTTCATACTAATCAATAATTGACAATCGCCATAGGTGTTGCTAGCAGTGGGGTAACGAGAAAAGAGGAGAGAAACGGGAGAGGAAGAAAGAAAAACAATTTACGATGACTCAATTATTAGTGATTAAACCCCATTTACGGTAAAATGGTAGTATAATAAAAGAAATTTGTTATATAAGGTAGTTATTTGAAAGAAAATTTTTAAAAGGTCGTTTTTTTTGAAAAAAATTGATTATAAAAGGTAGTTTTATTTATGAAAATTTTCCTTATTTATATATATTCACCTTGTTGTCGGTTTCGGCCAGAAAACAAATTTTATGATTGACCTACGCATTTCATTCACCTATGAAACATTGTTATTCATAGTATATGCTACTATATTTTATTAGGATATATAATTTATGTTTTGTTTATTTAAAAGGAAATATATTAGCTTTATATGTATTAAGTTAAGTTTAACTATCTAGTGTTTGTACTTTTCACTAAAAGTTACCTACATCATATAGAATATAATTTTGTGGGTTTAGTAATTAAGAAGTTGCACTAAGTGTTGGTCAGATGTTGGTCTGCCCTTGTTAAATCCGTTGGTCAGCTGTTAAGAGGAGAAAAGGTGGTCCCAGTAAGGGTGTTCCCGTTAGTCCCATTTATATGCATATACTTAACTGCTTCATGCATTAAATTTTTATTACAATATGATCATGACTACTTTTCGTAGAAAGTTGTTCTCACATGATAGTAATAACTCAAACATAGTACATAGTAAAGATATATTTTTTTCCGATTAATTTTCAAAACTGAACTATACCTAAAAAACATGTAGGCATTATCTCTTTTCTTTCTATCAATGTTATTACAAAAAATAATAAAGACAAAGAATTTTTATTTGAACTTTGATTATAATAAAGCTATTCTAGTTTGAAGTTCTAAGTCTTTAGTTTTGAATTCCAATAATTGTTCTTTAAGCTCTTTTACTTGTGATGTGAGGGTGTTAACTTCAGTTTGTAAATCTTTAGTTGTAATTTGTTTAAAAATATTAGGAGTTGGATATTGGTCAACTATTTTTGATAAGGTGACAGGTTCAATTCTAGTGGGATTTTCTTCTTTACAAATAATGCCTTTTAATTTGAGAGTGAGGGATAACTCAGTTGGTTAGAGTTTTCCTCCCGGTTCCAGGTGATCCTGAGATCGATTCTCATTGCCGCCTTTGTGGCTCATTACCAAAAAAAAAAGTCTTTTAATTTCAAAAGATAAGGCTTTTGTACAGGATTTTTGATTTCGCTAAAACTTGCTATGAAATATTTGCTCTTAAAAACTTGCTCTTCTACGGAGCTACATTCTCCTATTTATATTACATGTGCCTGGATTTATTTGAAACATGTTAGATAAGCATCACCGTTTAAAATAGATAAGTAGTACTGCTTTGAGTTTGCTTCAGCACCTGAACACTACATCTTTGTAATTTTCTTTGATTGAGAGTTTTGTTTTGATGTGGAAGGATATGTTTCCTTTGCTGTTGATCCTCAGAGTGAAATTCATGTAGTACATGGAATTTTGGCATTTTCTGCCTTTTGTTTTTAATGTGATTGAAGTTTTTGATGTCTTGTACTCTTGTTCATTTGTGTGATACACCAATTTAACTTCAGGTGTGTTTATCAGATATTCAGGTGATATACCTGATATTTGATGTTGATGAGTCATCGTTTGAATACCTGCATTGAAAACGTTAGTAAAATATGTCCCTTATTTTTGCCTAAGTGGAACAAAAGGAGTACTCATAATATATTCGGATATTGTTATTTTTAAATAGATTATATTCGGACATATAAAGCATATAGAAGTAGTATTTCTCGAAGTTGATCTGGTTCCTCCTCCATGCTATGGGCCCAGTCTAGCCACCGCCCATCCTTCGTCACCAAATTTGCATGCTCCAACGGCACCAATAGAGGTGGACCTTTCGAGACTTTCCTCTTTCAAAATTTGAAACTTCAAACCACAAATTTCTCCTATTTTAATTTTTTTAAACTCAAAACCCAAAAATAAAATAAAAACCCTGTGTTTCTTTTCTTTAATTTAAAAAAGAGAGAAAAAATAAAGAGCTGACAATCAACGACTGACCAAAACTACGACTCTTTAAACTTTACTACCATTCCCTATATTTTCTCCCATTTAATATTCCATTTTATTACAACACACTTCTCTCTCTAGACTCTCTCTCCTCCGCGTCCAAAATTTCCCTCAATTTTCTCTCTCCTCCATTTCTGCTCTGCTACAACACACCACACCAAACTTCTCCGACACTCTACTTCTAGGGTTTAGATCTTTCGAAGAGAGAGAAAAACAAAGATGTCAACAATGGAGAGTTTGATTGGACTTGTTAACAGAATTCAAAGCGCATGTACTGTTCTTGGCGACCATGGCGGTGGTGACTCCACTTTCTCTTCTCTTTGGGAAGCTCTTCCTTCTGTCGCTGTTGTCGGTGGTCAGGTACTTTATTTTCTCTCTCCTCGTTAACTTTTTTCTGCTCAATTTCAATTTCAATTGAATTTGTATTTATCTTTTTTGTGTGATTTTCAGAGTTCTGGAAAATCTTCAGTTCTTGAGAGTATAGTTGGCCGTGACTTTCTTCCTAGAGGATCTGGTTAGCTTTTTTATTTCTTTTTTCTTCAATGAATTTGTATTTTTTTTAGAGATTTTCTGGAGGAGTTATTGGTAGAATATTGAAATTTTCTCGCAGGAATTGTGACGAGGAGGCCATTGGTGTTGCAATTGCACAAAACAGATGAGGGATCGCAAGAATATGCTGAGTTTTTGCATATGCCGAATCGTCGGATTGCGGACTTTGGTTTGTAGTTCTTAATCTTCAGCTAATGATTTGAAACTGGAATATCATTTGTGTGTGTGTGTGTGTGAAATTCTCAATTTGAATTCGTTAGGAAATGAGTCGAGGTTAGTTCTTGTTGATAAGGTTTTCACTTTTGAGAGGTTTTAAGTTGATGAATGTGATGGATTGTTGTTTCTCCATGATTAGCTTGCTACTTTATGTTGGAGAAAGTGTCCATTTTGTTTCCGCTGTGCTGTGTGTTTCACACTTTAGGCTTTCCGTGTCGAGTTTTGGTATGTTGATGCAAAAATGAAAAATGCATAGGCTGATATCACCTTTAGCGGTTGTAAAGTGGAATGGAAGATTGCACATCTCATAGAGTTTGTTAGAGCAATTCGGGAAGGGGTATCAAGGGCCTGAGAAAAGATAAAACTTAAGAGCTAAAGGTATGTAATCTGAAAGAGAGGAGAACTTAGGGTATGTCCTCCTCAAGTTATTGAAATAAGTTCAGCAAAAATAAGTTAAGTTCAGCAAAAATAAGTTTAGCAAAAATAAGTTCAGAAAAAAAAGTTCTTAAAAGAATTTAAAAACAGATTGTTCTTTGAAATGAATTTGACCAAGTTCTAGCTGTTTAAGGTGGTTTTTCTTTTTATTTTTTCTTTAAGGAAGCTCTCCGTTAATTATATATTTATATATGTGATCCTTAAAAAGTTTGGTTTACTCCTGGTGCTGTTTCTTTTATTAACCATGATGCATCTTATTCAATTTCTGTTGTGCTAAATTTTGCATTAGATTAAGAACATGAGGTTAGTGGTGACACTTTATGTGAGCAAAGGTTATTCATTGAATGATCTTTTGGTTTTTGAATGTGTTCTTGCTGTTAGCCCTTGTTCGCAAGGAGATTCAAGATGAAACTGATCGAGTTACAGGAAAGTCGAAAATGATATCGCCTGTTCCTATTCAACTCAGCATCTATTCGCCTCATGGTAAATGACGTTCAATTACTCACAGTATAGTTTTCGTCCCTGATGCTGAATTCTGTGTCTATCTTTTCACTGTGCTTTCCAAGTGTTACTGTGTATAGTTTACTCGAACCTTTCTGACTAATTTACTGCTTGTGCAGTTGTCAACTTGACCCTCATTGATTTGCCGGGTTTGACAAAGGTTGCTGTAGGTGAGCATTTCATCTTCTTAGTGGAACATAAGTATGTTTATTTGCTATACGTAGTAGCTTGTTTCGGAGCTAAGTCTTTTTTTTTTTTGTGTGTGTGTGTGTTCAACTCAGAGGGACAGCCTGAGACTATTGTCAAAGACATTGAAGACATGGTTCGATCGTATGTTGAGAATGTAATTACCAATTTCATAATCATCTCTAATTTTGTTCTTGTCTTCATTTTCATCATCATTCGTACCTTAATAATTACAACCTTGATGTCCACTGTCTTTCTTGCGACCTGCTCGGCAATGGGCTGCTTTGTATTTGTGAAGAAAATATGTGAGTTTTGACGCATCTATGTTTTCTCAAGATCGGAGGAAGAAGGCTTTTACCTAATTGGATTACTTGGAGGCTGGCGTTTGGTTGATGCCTTTCATAAACTTGGAATGGGTTGGAATCATTGAAATCATACTTTGTGTTTCACTTATCCTATACACATGGATCTGATACCTGACCTTCACCAACCCCATACTTAACACTAGATTTTGAACTAATTGCTCCCCGCCCCCTACTCCTCCCTAGAGAAGTTCATGCTTGTTCTATATAGTCCCCTAGTCCCCTCTTTTCTTATATTGGATGACAGTTGTGCGTCATCCCCCCTTCTGAATTTTATTGCAAACCTTTCTCATTCTTATGTTTTTATACTCCCTTTAGGACTGAACACTTTCCTTTTTATTTGTCCCAAATTAGTTTGTACACTTCCATTTTTAGCAGGGCCCCACTTTTATTATATTAGTTTTCCAACACCACTTTATCATAAAAGTAAAAAGTACATGGGTCCCCTACTTTATCACTTTCTATAAAAATTCTCAACTTTCTCTCTCCTTCAAGAAAAAAAATATTCCACTAACTGACTAACTCCTTTCATATCTACCTTTTAATAAAATAATATTTGATAACCACACAACAATTTATCTCCTTAAAATACGTGTCCAACCAGAGGGAGTACTATAGTGTTATCAATGTCAAGAGTGTTGATATATGTTAGTCAAAGTGGTTAGACTATTCATTTGGAAATGCTGATTAAGTAGTATTTCTTCATTCTAACATTGATGCTTTTCTTTGCTAGCCCAACTGCATAATATTGGCAATATCACCAGCTAATCAAGATATTGCAACATCAGATGCCATTAAACTTGCTAGAGAAGTGGACCCCAGTGGTAATATGATATTGCTTTGCATGTGCTTATCTTCTGACATGCCATTTAATGTCATCATATTTTTTTTTACTTAGAATGAGATTTTGATATTAATGTTTCAGGTGATCGGACCTTCGGTGTTCTGACAAAGCTGGATTTGATGGATAAAGGGACCAATGCCTTGGATGTATGTTACCTAGAGCCCAAATTTCGTTTTCTGCCCTTCTCTTTATAAATCTCAATAAAGTTTAATTAGAGGTTAAATACTCATTAGTCATTCCCGATACTTTAAGATTTCAACAGTTGGTACACTTTTGTGTGGATGTACCTTCCTACCCTGAGTTAATTATGGTGATGTAACACTGCCAGCAAACAATCCTACATACATATAGTAGCATCTTTGTATTGAACCAGAAAAAAAAAAACCAAAGCAATGCTTTACCTTTATGGTTTGTGATATGTGCATCATCTCTTTGTTACTTGCATTATCCAATTTAGCTACCCAACTTCGACACCTAAAGTAGATATGGATATGTGATCCTTGGAAACTATCATGAAAGCAACGTTGAAGCTCGACATATCCGTCTCGGATTGTGTTAAAAGTTCAATAAGTTTGGAGAGTCTTGAGTGACGTAGGATCGATAAAGAAGACATTAATATACTAGTTTTATAATGGTTTGACCAAGTTCCATGCTGTTAGCTTCTAATGTAACTGCTGCTGAAGAAATGGCTGATCTTTTATCCCGTAGGGGATTGAAGGCACTGGTTTCTTTTGTCATGCAATGTCATCGTAATCCTACCATTTGTCTGATGGAAACATCATTTATAGCATGTTGAGTGTGTGATGTGTGATTGACAGTTTGACACTCAATTTTTGTATTCTTTCTATGTACAAGGTTCTTGAAGGAAGATCTTATCGACTTCAACACCCATGGGTTGGTATTGTGAATCGTTCACAGGCAGAAATCAATAGAAATGTTGATATGATGGCTGCAAGGCACAAGGAGCGCGAGTACTTTGCAACTAGTCCTGACTACTCACACCTAGCTAGTAGAATGGGATCAGAATATCTTGCAAAAATCCTTTCAAAGGTATAACTCTCTGGGCCACTCTCTTATAGTGACAAGTTTTTTTTTTCTTTGTTTGTATTTGCATTTACAAAATACTTGTTTTTTTGTCCTTTCTTAGCATTTGGAGTCTGTAATTAGGGCCCGTATCCCAAGTATCATCTCATTGATAAACAAGAACATTGATGATCTGGAAGCAGAATTGGACCGGCTTGGTAGGCCTATTGGTGTTGATGCAGGGGTGAGAAGTTTTCCAGAAAATATTCCCCCATGCATATATCATGACATACTTCTTCAGTAACTCAGTTGTTATATTACAGGCCCAACTATACACAATTTTGGAACTTTGCCGTGCGTTTGATAAAATTTTCAAGGAGCACCTGGATGGAGGGTAAGTTTTGAATTAGTTAAAATGTTTGATAGCATTTATAAGTTGTTTTTGCTTTATGTGTGTTCTTCGCCAATATTAATTTAGTTTTTATTGCGATACTATTTTTCTCCAGCTTCCTGTTGTAGAGACGCCTATGCTAAGGCTTATATTGACTGATTACAGTCGTTTTACTTTATATGTATTAATTTCTTGTAGATTGTCGCTTATTATACTTAATCCATCTTGCATGGAAACTTTAACCTAATTACTTGAAAACAAGTTAACTTAGCCTTTATTTGACCTTATTGTGAATTTCGTTCTGGAATTACCTACCATTCACTTTCTTCTGAAGGCTCACAGCTCACTAGCTGAATCATGGCTTCACCTTGAATGAATTTTCTTTGTAGATCTTTATCAACGCCTTCTTCACACTTCCAATTCCTTGCTATGTTTGTTCTCTTACAATTTTTTAAGGTGCCTAAATTTTGTTACTTTCAGGCGTCCCGGTGGTGATCGAATATATGGTGTTTTTGACAATCAGCTCCCTGCTGCTTTGAAAAAGCTTCCGTTTGATCGATATCTTTCTTTACAGAATGTTAAGAAGGTGGTCTCTGAGGCTGATGGTTACCAGCCACATCTCATAGCCCCTGAGCAAGGTTACCGCCGTCTGATTGACGGTGCTTTAAATTATTTCAGAGGCCCTGCCGAAGCTTCTGTTGATGCAGTAAGTGTTATCTGCTCTGCATGTCCATTTAACCCTGTGTCTATTATCTCTATATGTATTTCCTGTTGATTATCACAATTGATTTGAGAAACTGAGGGATGTCCACTCAACTATTGTACACCTTTAAATCATATTTTAAAGTGAATTGAACATGTTTTGATGTAATTACATCAGGTCCTGCTTGATTAGTCTACCTACATTTTAGGTGATAGCACATGTTGCTGTGTTAATTCAACATCGTGCGTTGGTTTTGAATATTTCTTTTTACATTGCCTTCGAAATTTCATTCTTCTGAATGGAGTACATTTTTTCTTCCTTACAAATTAAAGTTAATTACTAACCACGTCTTATGTTTAGGTTCACTTTGTATTAAAGGAACTTGTGAGGAAATCAATTTCGGAAACTCAGGTGAGATTTGGGCTTATGTTCTGGCACTTGGCTTCTAAAGTTTACTGGCTCGTGTATGGGATTAATAAAACTTATCCTGAATGAACAGGAACTTAAACGCTTCCCAACCTTACAATCAGAGCTAGCTGCAGCTTGTTATACATCCTTGGAGAGGTTCCGGGATGAAAGCCGGAAGACGGTCATCAGGTTAGTGGAGATGGAAGCTGCATACCTGACAGTGGATTTCTTCCGGAAACTGCCTATGGAACTGGAGAAAGGGCCAACTCCAGCTGCCCCAAATGTGGACCGATACAATGAGGGGCATTTCAGAAGGATAGCATCAAATGTTTCGTCATATATAAATATGATATCAGACACACTTAAGAACACCATCCCTAAGGCGACTGTTCATTGTCAAGTCAAGGAAGCTAAACAGTCACTTCTAAATTTCTTTTACACTCAAGTTGGCAAGAGAGAGGTAATCTTGCATTTTGTTGTTATAAGAGTATTTGAAATGCATTTTTTGAAATTGTTATGGTAACTTCAATATGTGTGGATTGTGAAAGAAATATTACTTTGCTTCTAACCTAGATGAGAAGTACTATATGTTGTTTACAACCCCCAAGGCACTGACTAGGGACTACTAAGCATTTTACAATTAGCTTGTTTAACTGGGAATCAGCACTATACTTCTTCCGGTTTTTATTACTTGCATCATGTGGGGGGTGGACACGCAGTTTAATAGAGAGACTAAAGATGGTAATCAGACATATTTTTTTTTTTTCATAAGAGACATCAATTAAGATGATTTCAAACTTTATAAAGCAGTCCTTCCTTCTTATTGGTGTTTAATTTTAGTAGTTTGCCTGTTTACTTCTCTAATTTCTTCCTTAATTTCGTGCCCAACCCACATAATGCAAGGATTATAAAATGGAGGAAGTACATGCGTTGTAAGTTCAAACTGATGTAAGAGAGTGCACTTGCATCTTTGAGATCATAAATGAGTTAGAAACTTTTGCTGCTATATTATGATTGGCATTTGCATTGTGAACAAGTACAGAGTGCTTAAGCCGTAAAAACAGAGTACAGAGTGCTTAAGTGGAAAGATGCATTAGTCAAATAGTGTGTATTTCTTGTGATTTATAGCTCAAATTTGAGTGGCATTATTGGATCGAAAATAAGTAATTCTATTTGCTTTCAGGCTAAACAACTTGGGTTGATGCTTGATGAAGACCCAACATTGATGGAGAGGAGACTAAAATGTGCCAAGAGGCTTGAGTTATACAAGTCCGCGAGGGATGAGATTGAGTCTGTGTCATGGGCTCGATGATAGTTGTTCAGCTTAGTTTGTGTCATGGGCTCGATGATAGTTGTTCAGTTTAGTTGGTGCCTTGTTTTCTGATGTATTATAGCCTTACTATTTATTTGACTAGAGAGTTGATAGTTTATCGCCTCTTGTTTGTTTGATTTTGAGCATTCTTTTGCCTGCATCACTAGAGCAGGTTGTTGAATCCTTGTTCTGATGGCGTGATGTGAACATGCTTACCTTGTAAATGCCAGTTCCTGCTATGTAGTTTTTTCACCCTTTCAAAATTGTTGCATAACACAGCAATAGGTATGCCTAGTGGGTGGTGTATAAGGGCCTAAGGGGGTTACCAATATGCAACTCTAATATAGTTTTTTTTTTTTTTTAAATTTCAAAAATAAGGTTAGTGATGTAGATAGATTGGACCTTAAATCTTGAATATTATCGTATCACCTTTAGATAATTTTTCCAATTAAAATTGTTGGCATTTATTATTCTACATTTTAAGTTGTGATTATATATGATGCATTAATCAAAATTCTAAATCACCCAAAGAAGTTTCATTGCAAGTATTATAAAAGGCATGAAGTAATAAAATTTGAGCAAGTCATTGTGCTTCTAACTTATTATTTTTGATTTTCGAGTATTACTCTATAACTATATAACTTTGAGGGGATATACCAGGGTAATAGGGTATTTTGTGGGGATATACCTCACAATTTTTTTTTTGTGGGGATATAACAACCTAAATTTAAGTTTTGTTAAAAGGTACTAAAAACACTATTTCCAACGAGAAAGTCAAATTTTCGGCCTTTCACTTGGTAACTTAACCCTAATTTAACCTATAGCACAAATTTAAACCACATAGTACAATTGAAGAACACAATAAGTAAATTGAATTGAGAATAAAACTAAAATAAGACATCATACCTTACAATTGATGATTTTGGGCTGTCCTTCTTGCTGAATTGAAGAACGTTCTTTTACAAGGTTTAAGGAGAGGGAAATGTTAAGGGGGGTTGGTTATTAAGGGAGCGAATTCTTAAAAAAATTGTTGAAAAAAAATATTTCAATAGTATGCGCGTGGTTGAGGGGGGTAAAACACAACATTTGTGGCTCACTCGCAAATTCCTATCAAGTCAAAGGCCGGAAATTTGACTTTCTCGCCGGAAATAGTGTTTTTGGTACCTTTTAACAAAACTGAAATTTAGGTTGGTATATCCTCACAAAAAAAATTTAGTGAGGTATATCCCACAAAATTCCCTATTACCCTGGTATATCCTTGCAAAAAACTCTATAACTTTTAAAATTTTTGTATAGATAAACTATCTAACTTATCAATGGATTCGTAACTTTTACTACTTTTCAAATTTCAAGAGTTAGTCTTGCGTGAACCTGACCCACAATAATATTATTGTGGACCAAAACCACTTATTTAACATAGTGACCCTTTAGTTCCATATAGTAACCTTTTCAAATTTTAAGTTATACTATACAGTTTTTTTTTACGAGAAGTTACACTATACAGTTACTATCAACCATAGTGACTGTTTTTTTTAATATAGTAACTCTTTCTCACATTAGTTTATCATGGTGAAATTTTCACGTTGTGATATAGTAACCTTTTTTTTCCATAGTCAAACTTCATAATTTATATCTATTTATCTTTTATATTTAAATTTTTTATATAGTGATCTTTTTTTTCCCATAAATCACATGAATTAGCATTAGGTCCACACTAATTTAGTGTGGACTAAGTCCATATAAGTTTTTTGCTTCAAATGATATTCTGACTAAGATTTTGCGATAAGAAATGACAAAAGGCTAGATATCTAATTGTTAGATATCTAAATGTGTAATAGAGACACCGGTAGATCCCACTTTAAATTAAATTACAAGTTTATTTCACACACTAATAATCAGATATTGAGCCTTTCTCATAAGAAATTACACCCTAATATCCGGGGTGGGGATTGGGGACTGGGGAGGGGCAAGGTTGAGGTTGAGCTATCGGAGCCTCTAATATCAACCTTGTTAAACTCCAAAAAATTTCTTGTACAACACAATCCTTCTTAAACCAATGATCCTTGTATTCGGTTAAACTCTAGTAAACTTGAAATTAGATTAAACTTGAAATTTGAAGTTCAAACATTACCAATTCACCAGTAGTTAACTGTTAACTTACATATACTACCATTTTGTCAAAAAAAAAAAAAACAACTTGCATATACTAATTACACTCATCCCTTCTCTACTTTCTACTTTCTACTTTCTACTCTCTACCTCACTTCAAATTTTGTGCTCTTGACTTCGGAACCAGGTAAATATACCACCTCGCCTTTCAATTTCTATCTATAATTCCTCTTTTTTTGTACACTGATAATTTCTCGATTGACCTAATATATTACTTTGAAACTTTAATCGGATTGAAGTGCAAGATTTTAATTTCATTCGCAACTTTCTTCCAGTATTTCAGGTATCCAATTCATTAATTTTGATACATTACAACTCACAACTAGGAAGAACGGCGGAATGATAGGAGCTTCTAATATACTTGAATTGTGGAGAATTCCTTCTTCAAAATTCTTATTCCGAACCTCCAAACTTTTCAAAGGTACCTTTTTTTTGTTATCTAGATTCTTTTGTCGTTAAAAAAATCATTACCGATTAAGTTATTGCTTCATTTTAATTTTACAATTTTTTTTAGATATGCACCAACATTGGTATTACTCTCCAATATTATTCTCCAACCCATTTTTTACTTTCTCTCTCCTCAAGATACTCTCGAGTCACCCTTCAAAAATTGCTAACAATGGTATTTACTCTCCAATGAGCTCTCCAAAAATCAGAAAGCAAAAAAAAAAGGAAAATACTAAAGAGCATGCTCTCTCAATGCTCTTGGGCAGAGCATTTCTCCAAGTCCTCTCCATGGAGAGCGAACGGAGAGCACCTCGAGAGCACCAATTTTGGGATAAAGTTGGCTCTCCATTTTCTCTCTCCTTGGCGAGCTCCTTGGATAGCAACTTAGAGAGCACCAATGTTGGTACTCTTAGCACTTGAGGAATTTGAGGTTATGATGTTGATTTTTTTCTATTGTCTATAATTATTTAATTGGAATGCATTCAAAAGAAGTTACCTTTGATTTGAGTTTCTAGTTTTGATGTTTATATTGCATCAATACATAATCATGAAGTATTTGTAAAGATTATCTTATGGAACTTGTATAGGTAACTCTAGAATGAGTATATTTATGCCATAAATTAATGTATCTTTTGAGACATTAATGTTCTAAATTAGTTTAATGTAGCCCTTATATAGAATGAATGGCGTATCTGGAAATTGCTTTTTATATTATACAGTATGATGTTGATATCATGTTCCTTAAGAGTTGAAAGACATGATTATGTCATTGTCTGTAATTAGAGTAACCATATGTATATGACTCGGCCATAGATTTCTTAATTAATGTTTTCCTCTGTTACCAGAAACTGTTTTTCTCTATGCTTAGTTGGTAAAGTCTTGGGGGTGATACCCGAGACTTATGATTAAATTTCGTCTGCTTCATTACCCTTTGAGGTTTTGTATACACAAAGCAAAAAGAGCTACTCTCTACCATAGGGCAAGGATACTTTTGATTTTATATTGTCTTATAACATTTTATCCAAAAATAAAGGACATTTATTTCTGGGGCAGGACTCAGGAGTAGTGTCCAGCAGGATTTAGTATGCTAAGGCCATGGAAGTTTTGGATCGCTCACATAAGGTGAAAGGTTTTATTATATGTGACTACCTTAAATAGTATAGAGATCATAGTAAGAATGAAACACATGTTACAAAAAAATGCTAAAACAATATGAAAATTATCATTCAAATGCTTCATAAATTTTTGTTTTTATGTGTATGTGAGACTTCATTTTTTATATATAGGGAGGCATTCATGTGCCTTGGGGGCATCCACTCTTTGAGGCTTGAGCCTTGGCGTGCGTGAGTGTGCCTTTGATGTGTGGGTCAATTCAATGCAATATTGAGCTGACATCATTACCTCTTTTTAACTGTTAGATCAGCTTTAGGCTGTTTCTTTTCAGGTATAGATCTCTTCTGCACTTTCTCCGAAAAATATAGAAGCTTCTGCTCCAAATTGCTTTATTTGCTGTCATGTGGATTATTACTAATTCTGATTGTTATACTCTCGTAAAGAATTTTGGTGCTCTAAAGGGAATTATTCATTGGCTATACATTCTTAGGTAAGCTGTGTTACATGCTGTCTCCATTTCCGTTCCATTTTCACATCTAGTGGAGAGCTCTACGTGTCTACACTTGAGTTCTATTTGCCGTCCTGGACATCTAGGTTTCTAATAATCCTTTGTTTTTGGATAAAATATAAGAACTTGAGATTCCCTAGATGGCAATTGAAAAATATTGTGATTGCTGCTACACTGCATAATTATAGCTTGTAAATCTGGTGAATTTGGTTGAGGATATGCCACGTTGCCTGTATTTGAATTCGATTTTCAATTGATTACTAATACTTGTATCGTCAAGATTTTTATTATTTCAAGTTACAAAGTGTATTTTCTCTGTGTAGAATTTATTTTCTTTCTAGTCTTTGACAGTGTTATTTCAATCTGAAGGTTCTAGACAAATTCCAAATAGAGCTCTTTATCCTATTACGTGCTTCTGCAAAGAGATCCAGACCACTTCATCTGAAAAAATTCTGACGGCGAGCTACATACCCGACACAAAATTTAAAAGGGAAAACAAACTGCAGGTGACTTAATTTTATTATTATCTGAGAAGAATTTCTGAGTTTACTTGTTTTGTTTTTCACATACTGTTATGTTTATGTTAACAATTTTTTTCTTCAATGTGATGCTTCTTCTTTATGTATATTAGGTCAAAGAACCTGTGAAAATCGAAACTGTAGGTGCTTTCCAAAAGCTACCCATGGTGATGCCATCTACTGATATTCTCCAATCCGCTTTGCGGAAAGCAAAGAGGGTTTCACCTACAAAGGGTAAGTGGTCTTTTTATGTAATCCTGCTTATTTTTCCCGAATATATATGTTGAACTCAAGGTTTCTAAACTTCAGTCTGCTTGTTTGACAGGCATTGCCAATATTGCAAAGCGAGAGAGGAACAGGGGAGCTAAGCAACTTGATGCGCTAATGAAGGCAAGCTTTTCAACCTGTATTTCATTTGTATCTTGAGCTAGTTGTGTCGTCAAGTTGTAATATGCCTGCTGTCTAACCAGCCTTTTTCTGTCTGTTCAGGAACTGGCAGTTCCCCTTAGAACATATACGGAGAATTTCCCTAACAAAAGCCATTTACATCCGTATGAGCGATCCCTTATTGAGTTGACTCTTGGAGATGGTAATTATGAAGAGGTAACTTATTTCTTAGTTTTAAGCTATCACGTAGATGTATCTATATACATACATATATCGTTTCTTTAGTCACATAAACGATTTGTCATGAAGATTTATGTTAGCTGGCCTCAAATCATTTTGGGATTAAGGCTTTGTTGTTGTTGTTGTTGGCTATCTCGATTTGTGGACAACATATTCATTTGGGCGATAGTGCTTACCAATTGCTTCTGAATGATATTACTAGTGGTGAGGCAAAGATCTCTTGAGATATACTTCCATGGGGTTAAATTAGCAGTGAGCTTAATCTATATCAGTTTTCAGTACAGCAGACATCTCACTATCTCAGTGCTTCTTCTGTCACAGTTTCTAGATTTTGTATTAATTGCAAGGAATTCCATTTTAAAATATTAGTTGTGTATTTATCAATGATGAAGAAAGTTTTGTTGCGTTTTAGACAGCTCAAAATAGTATAGCAACTACAATAGTAACAACTTTTACTTCTACTATCAAGAATTCTGAAAGTAATATAATGTCCGCAACTTATGTTGCCTTGTAGATCTGTTTCTGCTGGAACTTTTGACTTTCAACTTTTCCCCTTCTTCCTGTTACACTGGTAGAAAATCTTGTAGTGTAGAGTGTAGACTGTAGAGCCTACCTGCTGTTAGCTTTTGTGATGATGGTCTAATACTCTAATTCCAGTTGTACAGGGTTTAGAGTCCTCCATTACAGTTAATTAACAGTTTTTCCAACTGTGAAGAGGAATATAGATGTTTCATTGATGAACTTATGTCAAATATTTTGATCATTATTCGAGTAAGACTGCAATTTTCTATCATGGACGACAATTGGAGAATCAAGGGTAGCCTCTGAAGATCTCACCGAGTTTAAGAATTTAATTGAAGAGTTCCGATGCTGCGTTGTTATAGGGATTTATGTCCTTTGAGCATGTGTACATTGGACGGTTATTCTGATGGCATCACTATATTGTAGTTTTTGAAGCATATTCGTGACTCATGGGTCCTTGATCTGCAGGTTTTGGTGAAGGTTAATAACTTGCGGAAGAAGCTTACGTTTGTTGGAAAGGAACATGCTTCTCTTTGTGGGAAGGTTATTTTTCTTTTCTCAAATCAAAATGTTAGTTTTGTTCATTGTTAATAGATCAAGCTAAGTCGTATCACCTAATTTAAATTAACCTAAGGTCCACTAACTAGGTAGTTAGGGAAGTCACGATAGAATCCACAAGGCACAACATTGTTCTAAAGTGCTACTAATCGCTAGAAACTAGACTAAAGGGTAACCAAATAGTTGGGTTTTAACTACGAACTAATCGACGCAATAATAATCCAAGAATGAACAATGACAAAAGATCTAGAGCAGAGGTTCATCACAAATGCATGTTAGGGTTGAAAATATGAATAGACAACAATTAACTAAACAAAAACTATTTAGGGCAACAAGTTCTCTCGAATGAAAGCTTCCCGTAAAACACCAATCTAATAGGTGTCGCAATTTATTAGAAATGGTTCTACCTATTGTTGTAAGCCTAAACATCAGATTTACACCTCTCGGCGCATAATCTAACATTGCTTAACTTAATCAATCCAGTCTGGCCAAACCGAATTGACAAGCAATACAAACAAACAATAGGAAATAGCGGAATCCAACAATTATTAAAACATCACAAATCAACCCCTTTCAATATTCATAAATCCCCTTAAACCCTAGAATTAGAATACTCACTCGTAATAAAATTAAACAAAGCAACAATAATTAATTTCAAATTCATGATGTGAATAATGAGTAAAACTATAAAGAACAATAATTTTAACAAAATGGAAGAATAATAAAGCAATAATATGATTCAATGAGAAGAAGATAATAAATTAAATTACCTCAAACTTGAATTAATGGAGAAACCAATTAGGGTTTACAAAAATTAGCCAAGAACGTCAAAGAGAGTTCTTCTAATGTAAAACGTGCCTCTAAATAAATTAACCTCCAAGTACTTATATTTCCCTATTTTCTAAAATAAAATAAGAAATAAAAGAAAAATTGGGGAAATAAGCAATGAAAACCGAGTTAAAACCAGACAAGTAGCTACACATCCAATGGCCGCGGGATCGATGCATGCGGGCGCGGGGTTGAGTGGTGCGTGAAATCCTCTTTATGTAGGCTGACAGTCTACATAGCAGACACCTACACCGAACATGCGGGCGCAGGAATCAGCGACGAAGACTATTAATGCATGTATGACATGAGCGACACTCTAGATGCTAAACAACGATGGGCTAGCGTGAGCCGCGACGAGCTTGACGATGGAGTAGCGTGAGCCACGACGAGCTTCATCCGATCTCCCAAATTCGACTAATCAATGCAAATCAAATTTTTCCGCTCAAACTCTTCTTCTTCAACACGAGCCATTTAAGAACCATTCAACTCGACCCTAAACACTCCGAAAGCATCCAAAGGGTTATGAAATCACCTGAAACATTAATAAAAGCACAAACGGAGCGTAATAGAGCACAAAAACCATAACCTATGCAAAAGTGATCGTAACAGCAACTACAATGAAGTTAAAACCTAAAAATGCAACCTAAATGTACTTAAAATACCTATACAAACGCGACTCATCAAATTCCCCCAAGCTAGACCGCTCCCTAAGGTGTACAAAGACAAGGGAAAGAAAAATGACCAAAAAGAATGTTACTACGATAGAGCCATGCACACAATCAAGAACACAAGAGATATAATTACTACATGAGTTAAGAATCTATAAAATCTCGAACAAGGCCGCATAGCAAATCATGTAACGCAATCAACTCTCTAATTAAACCACAAGCTATCTCCCCAAGCTGGACTTAACTAAACATGACAAACCTCACTATAGACATGTGCACTCAAATCTCTCATGTGTTTATGGCATAATCGATGTCACTCATCAGCATAATCGATGTCACTCATCTTAGACCAAGTGTCCAAGTCGACTCACAAGAAAGATATACTCTTTGACTCTTTGACTTAACTTTTACTCAATGATAAGGGTTGTAATGGGGCTCAAGTTGAAGGTATGGATAATATTTTGGGAAATGTGGCGAAAAAACCAAGAAGGGGGAGCATTACACACTGAAAATATGACTAAGAGAGGTCAAAGCAACTCCATTCAACACCAACTTCCTCAAAACATCACAATAGAACCTTTTACTCAACTGATTCAACATAACCCTTTCATATCCAATTTATTCAATTCTTTTGTTTCAAAAAAATTATCGTGTCCTTTTCTTCCTCTTTTTTTTTTCAAGCTCACTGAACATCTTTTTTTTCCAAATAACCACAATTTGAGCATTGTCACTATAGAATACAAGCCAAACCAAAACTAATACTCACTCCCCCAAGCTAGGCTTGAGACGAGAATCAAAAGGCTAAGGGCTCGTAATATGGATATCAAACAATTAATAGTCAGAAGGGCTCAACGGGGCTAGAGAAAGGAAAAGAACAAAAACCAAAATAGTTATGGAGTTAGATTACAAAATAAACGCCTCTATCATATCAAAATGCCCACATAATCAAATATAAAGGAGTACAAGGTCAGAATCAAGATCAATGCATCATCTCAAGAACTAATAACATATGAAATAGCAAAACTGACACAGATACGTCAGTTATGAGGCACAAAAGCTCACTTGGGTTAAGGTGTTTGTATAGTAAAGTTGGGGCTAACCAGAAAGATATCAAACAATCTTACCCTATGTTACCTGGACTCGACTGGGAGTGTCGGGTATGGGTACACATCGGAGTATCTAGTACGTCACTTTGAAAAACTCAGCATGGGGACTCTGTTTGATATATGGACACTTTCATTTTTAGTGCTTCATTATAATGTAGTAGTATTTGGTAACTACTGCATGTCCAAGATGTGGAGTTTACGTCTCTAAAGTGCTGTTTATTTCTTTTCTTTCTTAAGGGAGTGTAAATTGCATCAATTGATATTTGAATGTTAAATTTTGCAGTCTTTGACAAAGAAAGAGGCAGAGGAACGGTTGAATGAGGTAATTACTTGAATTTACTTTCCATGGAAGCGTTATAAGTTATACTATCAAGTGGTATTGCGTGCAACCTATTGGGCCATGCAAGGGAATCACTTGTAAAGTTGGTTGTCACACTTAAAATTTCAATGTAATCTTTCTACTATCAATTTATTATAACTATCGGAAGACACCACTTTTTATATTTTTTTGTCACTTATAAAGAAACTCTTGTCACTTCCTCAGTCCCAAAAAGATCTGAACACTTGTTGGGATACGTATTTTAACGTGATAAGTTGTAGTGTGGTTATCAAATGTTATTTTATTTAAAAAGTACATGTGATAGGAGTTGGTGGGGTATTTTTATTAGAGGAGAGATAAAGTTGAGTAACTTTTTATTGATAAAAGGTAGAGTGTGGGCCAAATGAGTATAAAAGAAATAATATATTAATAATGAGACCATACTAAAAATGGAAGTGTTCAAACTAATTTGGGACAAACATAAAAGGAAAGTGTTCAGACTATTCTGGGACGGAGGTAGTAAATATTATTCTTTTCTTTCTCGTTAGAAACTAAAAGTAGCATCATTTTACTTGTGTCTTTTATTTGAATATAGCAATAAATATTTTAGCTTTTCATGTCATTTATTATAATTTGGTATAAATGTATGATTTATTATACTGTTGTGTCATTACTTAGTTTATGCCTTTATGGTATCATACTGTGATACTGCCTCCTTTGTATATTTTAATGTAGCCAAATTTACTCATTTCGTATCATTTGATGTTATTTGTCTGTATTGTTAGCTTTAAATTTCAGTGCAATAACTGACACCTTAATAATTTTGCTTATCTATAATGACAGTTTAATGTGAAATAGAGGGAGTAATGAGTTCTCAAAGTCTTTGTATCATATATTAATTTTTCGATTTGAAATTTAAATGGTTAGTGATGGATTAGAGTGGATAGAAATGGACGCGCTGAATCTGTATGATTGATTGTATATTGTTGCTAACTTCTTTTGGGTATGCATGTTGTCCCACAGTGCGATCAATAATTACACCCAATAAAATTAAAAAGCTGACCATGGGCTGGCCAGGCCATGGGCAAAAAAAAGGCGGACTATTGGGGGTGGGGACCTGGGGACCACCTTTTGGGCTGGAATAGTGTCCAAAATTTGGACTGGGGATGAGGGGAGCAAACCTTTAAAAATGGGTGGGCGGTCATAGGCTGTCTAAACCTGGGTTGGGCCATACTTGATTAGCTTCATACGACAAGTTATGCATGCAAGATCTTATGCTGCTTTTGTTTTAAATCAAGGGTATGAGAAGATTAGAAGAAACTTTCAGTCGTGAAAGAAAGGCCGTCGATGATTTGCTGGATATTGCCAAGGTATGAGGTTATGATTGGTAGTCTGGTATCTCATCTTTGAGACATTGCATTGTACGGGGAAGTGGGGAACGGGTGGTGATCTCTTCTTTGCCTTTTTGTATATACATGTACATTGAAGTGTTTTAAGCGACTAAATGGCTATTGACCTTGTGCATTGAAGAGATTAAATGGCTATTAGCCTTTGCCTTATGATTAATGATTGTTTGTAGACTTTACGAGCTATGCCGGTGGTCGATCTGGATACTCCAACATTGTCCCTCGTAGGAGCCCCTAATGTTGGAAAGTCATCTTTGGTTCGTATTCTTTCAACAGGGAAGCCTGAGGTATTCTGAAATCTGATGATTATTATGATCATAACCTCTTTGAGGAATAGTTCTTGTATTACCTGTTAAGGATTTAGTTCTTGTATTTCATAGTAAGCAGAATCATCAAACTCTTAAATGGATACCTATGGCCTACCCCTAACTTTTGTAGTCATCTTTAATTTTCTGCATTCCCCCAAGTTCTTAGTATGTGTATCAGTGTATATGCATATGTTTGGGCCTTTGGGGTGTTTGGCAAATGGATTTGGGTAACTTTTTCATCAGCTTTTGGTTTTTTCATGTGGTGAAGTAGCCGAAATAAAAAGTGAGCTTGTCATCCAAAAGCAAAAAGCTGTTTTTACTAGCTTTTTCTGTTGGCTTTTGGCTTTTCCATTCATTTTGCGTTAAGCAGCCAACACCAACAGCTGATTTTATCAAACACTCTATGAACACAATACTCAAACAACCAACCAACATAAACAGCCAGCTAACAGCTGGTCAAACCAGCCTTATAAAACAGTCGGCAAAAATGGTATTGTTTTCTTCAGCTAAGTGAGCTATGAAGATTTGTTATTTCAGGTTTTTGTGGAATATGAATAATCATTCTCACTCTTTTCTCCAGATTTGCAACTATCCATTCACAACCAGGGGAATTCTAATGGGTCATATTGTTGTAAACTATCAGCGTTTTCAGGTATATATGAAGGTTTTATGTGTGTATATGTTGCATAATAATGATACCATGATTTCCCAGTTTGATCTAAAATCTTTTGACAGGTAACAGACACTCCTGGGGTACTGAAGCGATTAGATGGTAAGTGAAGATTGTTTGCTTTATTTCCTACATTATAATTTTACTGATGGTCTCTTTTATGGAAGCCATATGCTTTAGGAATTTATTATCTTTACAAATAGGAAGGGTCAAGAGCCATGTGGATGAGGATAGGCAAAGGTTAAGAGTTAGAAGCAACACAGCAAATAGGAAGGTTACTGTAATAAACTAGATATGGTGAACAGTGGAATAAAAGAAGATGAAGATGATTTTGATTGATATAATGAAAATAGCAGAAAATAAAGGATAATTATCAAGTTTTCGAGTGACTTGACACACTCCCAAAGCTAACCACTAAAATGAACTCTCAAATATATTCTTCATGCCCTTCCTAACACTAATCCCCTCTATTTATAGAGCTATTTACTTACTTACTCCCCAAGCCAACCTAATTATATTGTACTACCCATATTACCCCTCCCCCTAAACCAATCTATTACAGTTACTGGCGTCCAACATGACTGTATTGGCTATTAACGTGGACTTGCTTGATCTTGATTGATAATAGCTGCATTGCTGCCTTAGGCACTCTTCTAAGTGGTGCTATTTAGTTTTCTCAAAATATTGAAACAGTGACATGTCAGTCCCACACTAGTGATTTCCCTAGTGTGCTACCCTATTTTTCTTTAACAACCAGTTTGACACAAAATTTTGGAATCAGGGTCCTGTCCCTGGTTCTTTTTTCATTAAGGGTACTTGAAGGGGGGAGGAGATTTGGGTTAAAGACCTGCCCAAGTTTGTACCCTGAGAAAGGGGCCCAGTGCAGTGTTCATCATACCAATCTAATAGCAAAAGGTTTTGTACAAATGGTGTGCCTGTGGCTCATTGGTTGCTGTTCTAGCTCTATTTTTCTCATAACCCTGTAATACATTCTGATTGTGATTTTTTATCTATATATTAATCTAGCTCATTTAGCTCTAGTCACAAAGTGAAATTTCTGTATCTGAGGTTTGCCATTAGAAATATTTGCAATCATGATTTAATATTTTTGGCACTGTCTATACTGGGTTGTTTGATTTTTTGGGTCTGTATTTAGAATTTACTCGATGGGTTCACCCTGCAAATGCCAAATGAAGCTTTAGGCAATGTGAAGACATTACGTCTCCATTTTGATATTACTAGCTATTTAACCACAGGATTTCTTCGGGCCTAGATTGTCTGAGATAGAAGACTAGTGCCTGGATGATTGTATGTGTTGTTGAGGGCCCCGGCAATTAGAATTCAGAGTACAAGGGTTAAGTGGTAGTTGTAGAACTTGTATAAATACATCTTTCACTTGACGTTTCAATGTTGTAAATTGGTACTTGGAGTGCTTTGTTCATACATACCTTTATTTTCTGTCGCATTTTATGCTATGTTATATCTTCAACACTCAACATTACTTGGCTTTTTGTACTGTTCAAAAATTTGGAGTCCTACACTTTCTCCAGCTTTACCTTCCTTAGTGTTTTAGTGAATAGTCCTTCCTGGCGGATCGCGTGTTCAACTCATGTTGCTACCCAAACTCCTCAACTTTATACTTCCTCCGTTTTTTTTTACATGTTACACTTTCCTTAAATGGAATGGTACAAAATACATGTTACACTTTTTTTTGTTCCCTAAAATAGAAAGTTTTATGCTGCACAATTATCAATTTACCCTTACTTATAACAATAAACCAAAATTAAACCTACTTAATTTAACCTCATTAATACTAATCTAAATTAATTAAACCTCCTCTCTCTCTCTTCTACCACCCTTCCCCCACCACCCACCACCACCACCCCCAGCCCGTAGCCCCCTCCTCCCCCACCCATTCGAATCCCCCACCCTCTCCCACGCAAACCCCCACCACTTTGACCCATGACCCCCCTCCCCCCGCCCCTTCGAATCCCCCACCCTCCCACGAAAACCCCTATCACCCCCACCCCTTCGAATCCCGCAGCCCCCCTCCCCGAAAATGGCATGGATGCGCTCTATTCTCCAACCACGCAAACCCTAGCCCTAATCGGCGATAAGGTGGAAGAGGAGAGAGAAATGGAGGTTAGATCGGACCGGTTTGCAGCAGAGTTAGGTATGAGGGATGCGGTGGAAGAGGAGAGAGATATGGCGTCCAAGTTTACTCGCAACGGGGGGGATGCGGGATTCGGAAGGGGGGGGGGGGGGCTGCGGGATTCCAAGGGGTGGTGGTGGTGGGGAGTTTGCGTGGGAGGGGGTGGGGGATCCGAAGGGGTGGGGGGGAGGGGGCTGCGGGCCGGGGGTGGTGGGGGTTTGCGTGGGAGGGGTGGGGGGATTTGAAGGGGGGGGGGAGGGGGGCTGCGGGCGGGGGTGGTGGAGGTGGTGGGGGGTTTGCGTGGGAGGAGGTGGGGGATTCGAAGGGGTGGGGAGGGGGGGCTACGGGCTGGGGGTGGTGGTGGTGGTGGGGTTTGCCTGGGAGGTGGGGTGGGGGAAGGGGTTGGGGTGGGTGGGTGGGTGGGGGAGGGGTGGTCCCCACTCCCTTTAATCACCACCCTTACTTTTACTTAATCTTCAATTGAAATTTTGCCTAGGTTCCCGCAATTTTCAAAAGTGTAACATGTAAAAAAAAACGGAGGAAGTATTATTTTCACTGTTCATTTCATGAGTTTAAATGTGTTGCTTCCTTTTTTTCGATCTGAAGAGGCGAGGAACAATTTGGAGAAGCTGACTCTTGCAGTCCTCACACATTTGCCAACAGCAGTAGTTTATGTTCATGACTTAACAGGAGAATGTGGAACGTCTGTGTCTGACCAGGTAAATTGTTTTTCATTCAGAAGTGACTTGCAAATTTGCAATTTGTTGTAAGAAGCATTAAGAGAGGGTACTATGGTTCGATTATTTATCTGCTTGAGATGTTTTCTTCATTTCCAATTTCCTTCATTCAAAGAGTTTAACTTTTCCCAGTGTACGTACATGACTTGTAGTCAAGTTTTGGAAGAGCCTTATAGTTACACCATTGTATTCGTAGACAAGTTTACCTTCCATGTCTGTACATTGGTCTTTCCTTGGGGATTTAATGACAATCAGAAATATTGATTGCTGGAAGCCAAGTGCTTCTTATTTATTCTTGCAGCTTACACAGAAAATAACATATTGATTACCGGAAAAAAAAAATTATCGCTGAATATAATAGTTTGAAGAAGACTGGTCGTCAACTCTTGCTTTGGTATGATGACAATTGCAACTTGCTATGTGTTGGCTTCATCAGTTCACCGAATCTTAAATGTGTTAACCATTGGAAATTTATACTTTACATTCCACTTCTTTTTTCTGAAAACCCCTTACCTATGGCAGGGTACTAGAAGATTTAAATGTACAAACTACTAAGCCTCACTTCTATCCTGTCTCTAGAAGAAAGAAAAATGTGCCTGGTAGTAGTTATTCACTTATTTGTTAAACCTCCAATTACAGGATGAAAATTTTATGCATGGTTTTCATGATAATGCAGTTCACGACATACACAGAGATTAAGGGAAGGTTTGGCAATCACCTTTGGCTTGATGTTGTTTCCAAATGTGATCTTTTGCACGAGTCCCCTTCTTCCTTTATAACTGAAGACTTGGCCACTGATAATCCAGATTTGACAAGATACCGAATGGTTGGGCCTGAAGGCGCCATTCGTGTATCTGTAATGAATGGATCTGGTCTCGATGAGGTCCGTATTACTATTTCCTTGCTCTATATACAGAAACGATATGCTTATCCCTGTGCTATTGTTTCTATAATTCTTTGTGGCATCTCATTTACTTGTTACTGCAGCTGAAGCAAAAGGTCCACAATATGCTTATCTCCCAGTCAGACAAAATCAAAAGCCAGATAATAGATCCAGAAAGTGTGGCAATTCCTACGTGATAATAGTTCTGCTTCATACTTGATGTTAAAGTATGATCCTGGTGAAGTTTGATGACACCAAGGGCACGTAATGCCTAGGATGTGGCACTTGGCTTGTGCTGCAAAGAAACTTCATAATTTGATTAGTCTTGCAACACAAGACCATACAGTTCAAATGGAAGAGAGATGTAGGAGAAGCTTTTTGGCACAGAAAGAATCACGTCTTCTTATGAATTATAATGGAGGACAGTCATTTCTACACTTTCAATGTGCCCTTTGGCTGCGGAGGAGCTTGTACTTGGGCTATAATGAGAATTAGGAATATTAAGAGCTGGTGAGAAATGCAATTGGGTCTGTAGTATCATTGATAGGAACTTTGAATGGATATAATTTTTGGTAGAATTGGCTAAATTTGTAAAATTGTGCCTTTGATTTCTCGAGTGAATGATCCAATTGTTTCACTGGGTTTGTATTTAAGTGTCGAGGATTTGTAGCGTGGAGAAATCAAAGAAATCGAAGCCTAGATTTACTTACAATTCCTACTTATTTCAGGTGAATTTTTTGCTTGATGACTCTTTTGAGCGTAAGTTAGATTCTATATTTAAGAGTATGATGTGCACCATGCTTTTAAAAGAATATATAAGTGAAAAGTGTAGATGAACTTGTAAGTGATAAGTTTACCAGTGAACCTACCTATAAATTAGAAGTACTACATATAATTGTATTTCAATGTAATATTCATCAATGAACTATCAACCTCTGAAATGTTTACTTATAAATTCAAAACCGTGGAGTTACATGCCAAAAGCGACGGGATCTAGCTGCCAACAAAGTAGCAAAATTTAATTCTATTTAGTGAAATTGAAGCATACCCCCCTCTTTAATTTGGTATCGGAGCAAGTAACGATTCTAGCTGAAAGACTGTTCGAGGCCACAGGACGGAAACCAGGGTGTAGTACGTCGCCAGCAAATAGTAGGCAGTCTCAAGGTAGTATTGTTATTTAATTTTATAACTTTGTCATAAAAATATTTAGGAAAAATTCACAGTAATAATCCAAACTATTGAGTGTCTTCTCAAATTAATCCCAACTACGTGTAATTCTGATATAATCCATACTTTGGGGATGGTCTTCCCATTTTGCTCTATTAACCTTTTGTAACCTGTTGCAGCAGGTAACCTTTCTCTCACTACCACCAACAATCTCTTCCACTTGGTGTCCACCGTCCAAATACACCACCACCCCCTCCCCTCCCAAAATACACCACCACCCCCTCTTCTCCCCAAATCCACCACCACCCCTTCATCATCAATCATCTATGTACCTTTGTAATTCAACAACAACAAAGAGCACGACAAGAAGAAACAAGTCTTCGCCAGCGAGAGGAGGGGGTTCGGTGGTGGTTCGCCGGGTGCCGGTGCTTGTGGTGCCGAGGTCTCGTGATGGTGATAAGCACCCGGAGCGGTGCCCGGTTGGGGGGGGGGTTTGCATATGGGATGGACGTGGCGGGGGTGCACGTTCGCGGGGTGGAGAACGCGTGACTAGTGCGCCGGGCGTGGCATGGCGAGAACAGAGCTCGGATTACGGCGGTGATGGTTAGTGATGCCGGCGATGGTTGTGGGTGGTCGGAGGCGGTGTTGTGTGGGATATGGGGCGTCGCTGTAGATGCAAGGGAGCTGTAAAACTGCTTGATGTTTGTTCAAGTAGATCACGGGCCACCCGTGGTGTGGTGATGAATCCCACGGTGGGGCTGTGGTGTTTACTGTGCTGCTACAGTGTCACGATGTCGGTGTTATTCAAGCGCCTGCTCCGGTGTAGCGACTCATGTATTATTTCGAGATGAGCGTGAATAATGTCGGGTCGAAGGTTGTTTATATGGGGGGGCTTGGGAGGATTTTGGTGAAGGTGGTTTATAAGGGGTGGGTTTCAGGCGGAGTTTGAGGCGGTTCAGGTGGTGGAGGTGGTTAGGAGTGGTCTAAAATTAAATAGGGTGGTTTGGGGAGGTGGGGAGGTGGGGAGTCGGTCTAGGTGGCTATAGGCTAGGGTGTAGGTGTGGCTAGATGAGGGGGTGGTCAAGTGGTGGGTAAGAGAAGCAGAGAAAGAAAGGGTGAAATGAAAAGAAAAAAAAACCGAAATTTGTTTTTTTTTAACCTGTTTAACAGGTAGCTGGTCATATGGGATCATTTTGGGAAGGGGTACCATGAAGTTGGGATTATACCAGAATAAACCGTAGCTGGGATTAATTTGAGAAGACCTCCAATAGTTTGGATTATTCCTGTAAATTTTTCCAAATATTTATGAGTATTTATTGATAGAAAAAACTTAAATGAACAGTGAAAAAGCTATAAGGTGTTTTAATCATTGAAGAAAATTTAAAGACAATTGCATACTTAGATCTTGCTTATAACTCAAAAGATAGACATTTTGTTTCATTTGGCAAAAACAAGTTTCTTTGTAGATTTGATAGTAAGTTTAATCATAAATTACATAGTGACAGTTCCCACCTTAATAGCATAACAGACTTGTTAATTAGTCTAGCAGATAACCTAGAAAGACAGAATTATCACGAATCTTTAGATAAAATAATCAGAGCCTTTATAGACAATAGAAAACTCTTAAAAGAAGTCCAGAATAATAACGATTTCCTAAGATCACAGATTAGCTTATTAAGCAAAGAAGTTAAGACCTTAAAAGATAAAACTCCTACTAAGGAAGAAGTTAAACAGCTTAGTTTTGACATACAACAAAACAAGCCTAAACTCATAGAATTAGAGACCAAAAAGATCTTAAACCAAACAACAGAAAAATTAAGTAAGGTTGAAGCTTTGCTTCAAGAAGTAAAAGAATTAGTAATAGGTTAATGTCCCGAAAAAATAGAGAAGACTATTTAATAGCTGAAACGAAATCAAAAGAATATTTAGATTTCACAGATAACGAATTTGCAACTTATAATCCACTAACAAAAGGGGATAAGTATAATACCATTAGATTTAATATTATAACAGAATTAATTTTAGATCTAAAACAACAAATAAGGGAATTAAAAGAAGAACTTAGAAGTGTCAAAGGACAGACTTCAGCTACAAACGAAGAAAGTTTAATTAAAGCCTTTAAGAATCTTAGTGTTTCTCCAGAAGGAATAATTAAAAAGGTTAAACCAGTAATAGAGTATAAATATTTTATACCAAAACTAGCAAAATGACTAGTTTTCCAGGAACAAGTAGAACTTTAAATAGATCTTTAAGCACTATAACAGCAGAAGAAGTAGACAATAATAAAAGATTTAGTCCCTTCAAGTGGTTAACTAAGAAAGAGCCTATATCCCAGTTAGAAGAAATAATAGATATAGAACAAAGCTTAAAAAGATTTAGAAATAATAGAGTAAAATTGCTAGAACCAAAGATTTTATATAATCAAGGAATAATCGACAGATCAACCACAGTATTTAGAACATATAGAGAAGAAGCCATCAGCGTAATAAATGGATCTAAAAATATAGAACTTATATCACCACAGACAGTCCTAACTTTAACAAAAAAGCATAATTATCTTCATATAGGAATGACAATTATAGGAGTTAAAGCCTTAATTAGAAAAGAAACAGGAACAAAAGCCTTGTTATTAATAGTAGACAATAGTTGGACAGACCCAGATCTAGCTATTCTATCAGGAATGGAAGTAGATCTATCATCTAATAGAGGATTATTCTACTGCGTACCAGATCTTTTAAAATCTGTGAAAGATACTAATAATCTCAGTATTATAGTTAAAACCAAGGGTTTTGAAGGGTACAAAGGCAATAACTTGTCAATAACAATAGGAACTATAGCTAAACTCAGTAAAACTACTACAACAAACTATAAGTTAGAAGTAGATAAGGTTATTAAAACTATGATGTCCAAAGGGATAAAAATGATAGAACCAACAGTAATAGATAAAGAGATCTTAGCAGGAGAAGAATGGAAACTCTCAGAATTATTTCAAAACAACAAAAACAGTCCTTTAGTCCCACAAAGTAGTTATATGTATAAAGATAGCAAAGGAAGACTTTCAGTTAGATTTGGAGAATATGAAAAACTAGATCTAGATCTAGAAACTGAAGAAAATGATACAGAATATAGCTTAGCAAACCACGAACTCAGTGAAATAGCTAAAGATTTAGACGAATTAAGAAGAAAAATAGAAATAGCAAAAGCGGAAAAAGATTATATTAGTAAAAGACTTAACTATATCCTATTTACAGATTGTCATAGATACACTAGTGCTAAGTTATATACAGAAGAAGGTCGAAAGATAAGAGAAATTGATCAACTAGAAAAACAATTAGAAGAGAAACGAAAAGAAATATCACTTTTTTAGAACCACCTACTTATGATGAATGTGATACAGAGGATAACTTCATAGACTTAGGAAGTTACACTAGAATAAATGAAGATCAACTAGAAGAAGAATAAGAAGTTCTTATTAGTCAAATACAGACTAAAACTAGAGAAGAAATTTTTAATAAGGATTTTAAAATATATAAAATATCAGAGAAGTATTAGACGATATTACTATAGAACTAATGAATGACTTAGGAATGACATATTCCGAAGCTGAAGAAGAAATAAAAAAGAAATATCATATAGAAAAAATAGATCTAATTCAAGAAGGCAAATTAGGACCAGATAGTATCCACAAAACCGAAGCAGCCTTTATGGCTAATGGAGAAAGTTCATATGGTGATGTTTATAACCCATCAGATGAATACATGATTGGACCTACAGACATACCATTATGGAAACAGTCAAGGGAGTACAATCCGGCTAACGAAGGATTAAAATCCTTTGGAAAACCTTATAAGAACATCCCTTATAACCATAGATTGTTAAACCTAGATTATGTAACCCCCAGCAGTATAACTCCCTTATACAAAATTGGGAACAGCTAATTATCCAGGAATGGGCTAAACTAGCTAATAAAGAAGAAACAAATATGTTTGCCTATTTAGAAACATTCTTAGGAGAAACAGCTCATGGCCTGTATATGGCATATAAAACTAAACATCCAGACAAACTAAACAACATAAAAGCAATGGGAAACAACCCCAATAACTTTACAAATTTAATTAAAATTATAGTCATGGGTACAATACCACAAGCAGACACTGTAATTCAACAAGACCAAGCAATTAGGAATCTAGAACAGCTGTCAATTACAAAATTTGACTATATCAATGAATTCTCTAGAGATTTTATGCGTAATATAGCATTAACAAATAGAGCATTAGACGATTCCTTAGCAGATAAATATTTCCGAAAATTACCAGGAACTCTGGGAAAACAAATTCATGACGATTGGATAAAACACTATGGAACAGTAGAAAACCTAGGAATAGGACCTAGAATTGCTTACACATATAAATACCTTAGAGATAAATGCACAGAAGAAATGGCAAATCAAGAAGTAAAGAGACAGTCTTATGCATTATGTAGAAGAGCCATTTACGCACCACAGAACTATGGGTACAGACCCAAATATAAGAAGAAATTTAGGAAATCTAAATATTTTGAGAAAGGTAGAGGCAACCCTCAAAAAGGACACCATTTCAGTAAACCAAAAAACAGAAGTTGCCAATGTTTTATTTGTGGAGAAGAAGGACATTTTGTGAGAACATGTCCAAAAAAGTATAAAAACCAAGAACGATCTTACTTAATAGAAGAAGCAGAAAAGGTAGGATTTGATAATATTAAAGATGCTGACTCAGATGACGACTCAGTATATAGTTTTATAGAAGAAGATGAAACAGAAATAGAATATATTATGACTAATACAGAATGTGAACACCATTGGGTTCATAGAAGAGGAACAGAAGATAAACCATGTCATTTATGTCAATGGTTTCCAGCAATAGAATTAAGGTACCAATGTAATATTTGCTTTTTAGAAGCCTGTAGACATTGCCTAGAGAAACCAAGTAGAAGAATTAGTCCCTAGAACTTATGAAACTGCAGAAAGTAGTTCCAATATTCTTAATAGAATAGAAATTATAGAAGAACAAGTAGCAGAAACTATTAGAAGGGTTAAAAGAATAGAAGAAAAGCAACCCTTAGCACCAACACCAGAAATAGAGCAGTCCCTTCAAAATGAAGAAGAAACTATGAGTTACATTCAAACCCCACTATATACTAGCTAGTAGCCAGGGTTTACAAGTAGCCCGCAAACTATGGTTTGACCAACAAGCCACAGTTGAAACTTATGCTATAGTAGATACAGGGTGCACTAAGAGCCAGATCACTACAAACCTAGTACCAGCTCAATTCAAAATAAAACATAAAGATATTATCACCAATATTTTAGCGAGATGGGAAGACATGTTTAATAGAATACTATGTTAAACCCACGACCATACAATTTAAAGATTTTGCAGGAGGATATAGCCAAAAATATGACATACCTCAAATTAACATTTCACCAGCCTATAATTCCAGAACCTAGTTCTTGTTAGGCTTAAATTTTATAATTTCTCAACAAGGTAGTATCTCTATTACTCAGAATAGCATTACCATCGGTAAAAATATTTACCATATACCAACACGTTATTATCGGCAGAATCGAGTTCTTTGCGAAAGCGTGGTGGACGTAATAAGGAATTAGATTTTTTAGGAGAAGAAAATCAATTACGGCTGAATCGAAGCATAAGTTTCCTTCAATATGAAGAGTTTAGAGAACTAGAAAAGGGTGTAATATACACCAAATTTCCAATGTATCCTACAATTCAAAAACTTAGAACTAAAGGCTTAATTGCCAATGACATTAGCAAATGTAGAGTTAAAACAGCTTATTAATCAACGGGTGAAAAATCCGAGATATAACTATCACTACGCCTAATATAAATTATTCCCCTAAAGAAAAAGAAGAATTTAAAAAACAAATAAATGAAATGCTCAAAGCAGGATTAATTGAAAAATCAAATAGTCCTCATAGGAGTGCAGCCTTCATAGTCCAAAACCACAGTGAACTTAAACGAGGGAAAGCTCGTATAGTTTATAATTACAAAAGGCTAAATGATAATTTAGTAGATGATGGTTACTGTATACCTAATAAGGATACATTAATCAATTTAATCCAAGATAGAAATATATTTAGTAAATTTGATCTAAAATCAGGATACAACCAGATTAAACTAACAGACAGTTTTAAACCATGGACAACATTCATTTGTAGTGAAGGTCATTTTCAATGGAAAGTTCTTTCATTTGGTTTAAAAAATGCTCCACCTATATTCCAGAGATTTATGGATAACATCTTTGGGAAATTAAATTTTTGCTTTGTCTATATTGACAATATTTTAGTTGCTTCAAAATCTATACAGGAACATACAAAACACTTAGAAGAAGTTTTCAGCATTATAGAAAGAGAAGGAATTGTAATAGCTGATTCCAAAATGGAATTATTTATGAAAAAGAAAAGATACAGTTCTTAGGATTAGAAATTGGCAATGGAAAAATTCAATTACAAGATCACATTGCTAAAAAGATATTAGAATTCCCAGACAAAATGGAAGACAGAAAACAGCTTCAAGCCTTCTTAGGACTTTTAAATTATGCTAGAAAATTTATCCCCAACTTATCAAAATTAGTAGGACCATTATATGGCAAAACTTCAAAGAACGGACAAAAATACTTTAACCAAGAAGATGTCCAGCTAGTTTTAAAAATCAAAGAAAAGGTAAAAACACTTAAACCATTAGAATTACCCTTAAGCACAGACTATCTTATTATCGAAACAGATGGTAGCAAAGAAGGATGGGGAGCAGTATTGCTAACCAAACCTAATAAATATAGTCCTAAAGTAGAAGAAAAATTAGCAGGGTATGCAAGTGGAAACTTCAAACCTAGTACTAATTGGTCTTCAATAGATTATGAAATACAAGCCGTAATAACCGCCCTAGAAAAGTTTAAAATACATCTAGATAGAGAAATCATTGTTAGAACAGATTGTGAAGCCATAGTGAAATTTATTAAAAACAGTAATAGTAAGAAAGTTAATAATAAACGTTGGATTAACTTTCAAGATCTAATTGCAGGAAAAGGCTATCAGATCGTGTTTGAACACATCAAAGGTATAAATAATAATCTAGCTGATGTGTTGTCTCGGATAATTGATGATACATACGAAGAATGGATAAAGCTAATAAGCTTAAATCCAGCGAGTTCTACACACAGCGCTAGCTCGTCTAGCAACCAGGTAAAAATTGAAGAATTTTCCTTCGGGAAAAATAAATTATACAGCGTTGAACCAAGTAAGGGATTCAAACCCTTGAAAGGTGAAACATTAAATAAAACACAGCAAGTTATCTGTGATAACTTATGGATCATGCAGTCTACACAGCATAAGGTATTGACATTGAATTGTCTTACCTATTATTTTAATAAAATACAACAAAAACCTCTTTCAAAAATTTTTAGTTTCTATTCAGTGGTACATGGTCGAAGAGCTGGAGTCTATCGCACATGGCACCAAGTGTTACAGCAAATAGAGGGTTTTCCAGCCCCCTTGTTTAAAGGGTTCCATAATTTTGGAGAAGCAATGGAATTTGCCAAACTAAAATTAGGACCAAATTTCTTTGTAGCAGATAAAGGTGTTGATACCACCTTAAACTCAGTACAAAGAGGAGAATTCAATCCCTCCTCTTCACAGCTTGGAACCCCTGTTCCAGATCCTACTTACAGCAGAGGTTTTTACCCTCCAACCTACTCACAAAAATTAGTACAGTCTAGCCCTAATATGGCCATGAATGATCAGTTCTTTAAATTACAGAAAGAAATGAGAGATGACAACAAGAATGTGCTTATAAGGCCAATACAATTAACCTTATTGGAAAACACAACTGTAATCTTGTAGCAGAACTGCATCATCTTAGACAAGAACTCGCAGAATTATCAGAACAAAATAGCAGCCTTAAAACTCAGCTAGCTACATATTCTACCTTTTTTATTAGAAAAGGGTTAACACCACATAAAAAAATTCCCTTCCACTACCTTAAACCCAGACTCAAACTAAAAACACAAGAAACACTACATCAATTATTAGAAAAAGATGGTGGAACAGACGTAGTAGAAATCATAGCACAGAAGGTTGAAGATAGTGTAATACAACACATGATCAGCCTCCAGAAAAAGTTAGTAGGAATACACTTTGGAGAACCAATTAATGAAAGAAAAATCCAAGGTGTAGAGGTCCAGCAAGAAATCTTGACAATAATGAGTCAAGAAGTAAATGCAGAAGAAATAGTTTATACAGGTCTCTTCAAGGCAGATATTAAACTATACAGCACCAACTTAAGCATAGCAGAGATAGTTGATCTGTTAGATCATGGGATGATCAACCTTCTCTACTACAAAAATAATAGTGATATTCCAGCAGGACTAGGTGAACGACTCACCTATTGCCTACTGATCTTGCAACATAGGTGAACCTAACATGACAATCGGATCAAGTGTAGTCCAAGTTATCAGCACCTTACCCAAGGTAGAAGGTCTACACCAACGACCAGCTTACCAACAGTATTATATTGATCCAATGTTTGTAGTCTACAACAACACTCCTCAAAATTTCCAGTATATTAATAAGCCAGAATTATACAAATGGCTTATGCAGCAAAAACCATCAAAAAACTCCAACTGGCGTCACAGTAATCTCTTAGCAGAAGGACCATATTCAAGATATGGGGACCATTAACTATCAAGCTCAACATTCCTCCATATGGAGAACCATTAGAGGATGTTGAAATGTCTGAACAATATCCTAGTGATGAAGATGGAGATACAGACATAGATCTACAGGGACGAGATCCGTATGATTAAGTCTCTTACTATTTTACACTGTATTAATGGACGATGAGTCATCATCCATTATTTAGCTTTCCTTTAAAAACAAACACGTTTTTATGCTTTATTAGTTCTTTAAACCAGAACCGTTACTTTTAGAAAAGTAAAGGTATCTTTGTAAAAAGCAAGGGTGAGTCACCCCTCTGCTTTAGTAATAGTACTTTGCAGTTTTAATATAAATACCTTCATTCTGCATCAGTTGTAAGCAGAGTGAATTCTTGTATCCACCCAAAAAACACCCCAAAAGCAATAAACACCATGTTTTCTTGCTAAAAACCTAATTCTTATAGCTTAAAGTAGCCCAGTAATTTTTGTTCTTAATCTTAAAATACTCTACCAATTCCGCAGAGATCCTAAAGAGGCATACCCCCCTCTTTAATTTGGTATCAGAGCAAGTAACGATTCTAGCTGAAAGACTGTTCGAGGCCACAGGACGGAAACCCGGGGTGTAGTACGTCGCCGACAAACAAATAGAGGCGATCTCGAAGTTAGTATTGTTATTTAATTTTATACCTTTGTCATAAAAATATTTTTGAGTATTTATTCATAGAAAGAACTTAAATGAACAGTGAAAAAGCTATAAGGTGTTTTAATCATTGAAGAAAATTTAAAGACAATTGCATACTTAGATCTTGCTTATAACTCAAAAGATAGACATTTTGTTTCATTTGGCAAAAACAAGTTTCTTTGTAGATTTGATAGTAAGTTTAATCATAAATTACATAGTGACAGTTCCCACCTTAATAGCATAACAGACTTGTTAATTAGTCTAGCAGATAACCTAGAAAGACAGAATTATCACGAATCTTTAGATAAAATAATCAGAGCCTTTATAGACAATAGATTACTCTTAAAAGAAGTCCATAATAATAACGATTTCCTAAGATCACAGATTAGCTCTCATTAAGCAAAGAAGTTAAGACCTTAAAAGATAAAACTCCTACTAAGGAAGAAGTTAAACAGCTTAGTTTTGACATACAACAAAACAAGCCTAAACTCATAGAATTAGAGACCAAAAAGATCTTAAACCAAACAACAGAAAAATTAAGTAAGGTTGAAGCTTTGCTTCAAGAAGTAAAAGAATTAGTAATAGGTTAATGTCCCGAAAAAATAGAGAAAACTATTTAATAGCTAAAACGAAATCAAAAGAATATTTAGATTTCACAGATAACGAATTTGCAACTTATAATCCACCAACAAAAGGGGATAAGTATAATACCATTAGATTTAATATTATAATAGAATTAATTTTAGATCTAAAACAACAAATAAGGGAATTAAAAGAAGAACTTAGAAGTGTCAAAGGACAGACTTCAGCTACAAACGAAGAAAGTTTAATTAAAGCCTTTAAGAATCTTAGTGTCTCTCCAGAAGGAATAATTAAAAAGGTTAAACCAGTAACAGAGTATAAATATTTTATACCAAAACTAGCAAAATGACTAGTTTTCCAGGAACAAGTAGAACTTTAAATAGATCTTTAAGCACTATAACAGCAGAAGAAGTAGACACTAATAAAAGATTTAGTCCCTTCAAGTGGTTAACTAAGAAAGAGCCTATATCCCAGTTAGAAGAAATAATAGATATAGAACAAAGCTTAGAAAGATTTAGAAATAATAGAGTAAAATTGCTAGAACCAAAGATTTTATATAATCAAGAAATATTCGACAGATCAACCACAATATTTAGAACATATAGAGAAGAAGCCATCAGCGTAATAAATGGATCTAAAAATATAGAACTTATATCACCACAGACAGTCCTAACTTTAACAAAAAAAGCATAATTATCTTCATATAGGAATGATAATTATAGGAGTTAAAGCCTTAATTAGAAAAGAAACAGGAACAAAAGCCTTGTTATTAATAGTAGACAATAGTTGGACAGACCCAGATCTAGCTATTCTATCAGGAATGGAAGTAGATCTATCATCTAATAGAGGATTATTCTACTGCGTACCAAATCTTTTAAAATCTGTGAAAGATACTAATAATCTCAGTATTATAGTTAAAACCAAGGGTTTTGAAGGGTACAAAGGCAATAACTTGTCAATAACAATAGGAACTATAGCTAAACTCAGTAAAACTACTACAACAAACTATAAGTTAGAAGTAGATAAGGTTATTAAAACTATGATGTCCAAAGGGATAAAAATGATAGAACCAACAGTAATAGATAAAGAAATCTTAGCAGGAGAAGAATGGAAACTCTCAGAATTATTTCAAAACAACAAAAACAGTCCTTTAGTCCCACAAAGTAGTTATATGTATAAAGATAGCAAAGGAAGACTTTCAGTTAGATTTGGAGAATATGAAAAACTAGATCTAGATCTAGAAACTGAAGAAAATGATACAGAATATAGCTTAGCAAACCACGAACTCAGTGAAATAGCTAAAGATTTAGACGAATTAAGAAGAAAAATAGAAATAGCAAAAGTGGAAAAAGATTATATTAGTAAAAGACTTAACTATATCCTATTTATAGATTGTCATGGATACACTAGTGCTAAGTTATATACAGAAGAAGGTCGAAAGATAAGAGAAATTGATCAACTAGAAAAACAATTAGCTTATAGTAGGACTCGCACCTAGTTATTGAGATGTTATAGGTTGGAATCCTACCATTAGGATTTTTGGGGAGGTATGTTATTTTTAAACTTATTATCTAAATGAAGTTAACCAACCTTAAAACTACTTTGTGCTTACACCTGATTCAATATGTTCATCCGTTAAACTTAGTTTTTTTTAGGAGAAAACAATCTAAACTGAAAAATAAAAACCCTTTTCAAAACAAAAATAACTTATGATGCAACTTTTGGTCTTCTACCTTTGAAAACAAGAGCTTTGTCTAATTTATATCAGATATATGCATATAGTATGTACATATCTGTGGGAACTTTTTGTGATTTTGGAGAAATCGAAGGTTATTTTGGGTATTCATATAAAAAAATAAGGTGTGTTTTGAGAGCTTTGCCTCAATCTCAAACCTGATATGCGTATTGAGAGACCTTTCGTAAATTACAAATATATAAACATCACATTCATCTGTAATTTAATACATGACTCAATAAACATGTAAGATAGGTGCTTATATATACAACATTTTCTCTACAAAATACAATAGTAGGGTTTAGATATTAAGCTTTTATAAACTAAATACACAACATTTATTGATTCGTTAAATATGGTTCAATTTATTCACAATAATGCAACTAATAATTTTTTACGCATAATGGTTCGAGATTTGACAATACTTGGTATATAGGAATGTTAATAATACAAAAATTATCAAAATTTCCATTAATATATGCAAACAGTAATATAAATACTTTATGTAACTTTTCTTAAAAACAATTATAGTACTACACATAATAATGCAAGCGACCTCCAAGTCATAAACCTCTGAAAATCCCTCACTTTCTCTCTCCTAACTTCACCATGGTCTACATTACTTCATGGGATGAATTCGTGGAGCGATCCGTCCAATTATTTCGCGCCGATCCTGAATCTGTAAGTCCTTCAATCTATTTTTTCTTAATTGCATTGTTTTTCATGTCTTTTTTCTATAGTTGTTGAAAATTGAAATTGGATTATGAAGTATAATTATGTGCTGAATGCAGACGCGTTATCTGATGAAATACAGACATTGTGATGGCAAATTGGTGCTCAAAGTTACTGATAACAAGGAGGTATTACTCGATTTTCTTTTTGCTACTTTTCTTTTTGGAATTTTTAAGCTTTTTTTTTGTGTTAGATTCCAAATTAATTAGTTTTACTATAGTGCTGAATTTGTTAGAATTGGAGTGTATGAGAGTTTTTTTTGTGGATTCAATTTTATGTGAATGATCATGCCGAATTTTCCATTTTGAAGCCTTGGATGTGTTCAAGATGGGGTAGGGTAGGGTATATAGAAAGGGTGTTGTACCAGCTTTTGGGCCGTTTTGCTCATCTAGTCCCAATTCGAATGTGAAAGTGATATAAAGAACAGTTCGTCAACTAATGGTGTTACTCGTCGCGTGTAAAATTCTGTTTGTGAAGTATGTTATGAGAGGAGAAGAATATTGATTTTGAGCCTTGATTGAATATTGGCGGATAACAGTTTTTGTGACTAGATTTGACCGGCAAACTGTAGGTTCTTTAGAATTTTGAATTTGTGATGGTAGATTCTTAAGAATTGTTTGATAATTTGGCAATTCTAATCTAGAAGTGGCAGCTAGACACTTAAGCTTGCAATGAGACTTATAAGACCCAATCGCATTTTGATCTAAAATTGGCTTAGGGGTTTAGTGATCGGGGAGGGAAGTTTTATGCGGGAATCCATTACTGGGGAACTATTTCACAGGGTAATCTTTCGTAAGATGTAAGTTTGGTATGTCAAGATAATAACTACGAGTAATTGTTCCTTGTGCTTGGTACACCATAAGGTAATAAACGTAATTGTAGCGAACACCATTGTTGCTATGGGCAATGTGGGCTTAACATTTAAATTGGAAAAATGACCTACATCAAATCGACATAAGGTAAATGATGAACACCTGATTAGAACAGTTTATTACTGTATCCGTACTTTGAATAAACAGTTTATTAGAACAAAAGGTGGAGCAAAGAAATGTTGTTTCAGGCTTACTTTAAGGAACAGTTCGTTTGGACTTTGAGTTCACAGTTTGTTTGGTATCCTTTGAATTAAATCGACAGAAGGTAAATGATAAATGCCTAATCAACTATAAAGCCTTACTATAAAGAACAGTTTGTTTTGACTGTGAATTATTCGGTTGAGGAGATTGATTTACAAAAGTGCTCTTGAATAAGTTTGCTTTGGCAATGTGGAAAATTTCCTTTTATTTATGTTTAAGGACTGCCACTCTTATGCCTCTTGGGAGTTGGGACTCCGTTGTTGTTGCAGAAGGAACAAAACGATAACAAGCATATCAATAGCCAGAGTCCATGGCACGCCGCACACTTGTAGCATGATGTGCGACAGTGTCGGACATAACGTCCTGGTGATTCAATTGGCTTTTTATGTAGACTTGGGTGGTTTAGATATTCATTGCACCTTCTAAACTAGTGAGAATTGAGATAAGTAGACAAGTTATCTTTGAAACACCCCCACTAAATGAAAAGGGGGTTTAAAGGTGAACGTCATTGATTTCAGATTTTCAGTTGCATATGTTGCCTTGCTTTGTGCTTCTTTTTTGCTGATTAAAAGTTTTCGAGTTTTGAGTGCAAGCTTGATTCTTCAACTGGGGTAATTTTTGCAAAGATTGTGATGTTCAGCTAGTCGCCTGTCGATGTTTACTATAGCAGGGAAAACATTAGCAGATTGTGATGTTTATGCTCATTTCTGAACTTGAGAAGTTGAGAGCCAATATCTAGCCTTTTAACATTTGTAAGAGAGGAAGTCATTTGTATGAGCTTTGCAAATTGATGTCCATCTATCATGGCTGTTCAGAGCCAATTTTCTGTTGCAATTTTTAAGTTATGCACCCTGTTCTGAGCCTTGTCTTTGCTTGCCAGTGCCTCAAATTTAAGACTGACCAAGCGCAGGATGCAAAGAAGATGGAGAAGCTTAATAATATATTCTTTGCTTTGATGGCTCGAGGTCCTGAAGGTATTAGATATTTTCTGCCCCTCATCTTCCAAGGCTCACCATTCCTTTAAATTTTCAATATTGTGCTGCGGTATGGACTATTCATGCGACACAGTATTGACGGGGTTGATGGGAAGAGAAGGAATGGTGACAGTAACTGATTTTAGGCTTCTGCTAGTTGTATTTGAACATGCTAGATTTAGAGTGACGCCCTTTTTGTTTGGTATTTTGGGTTACATTTTGCTGATATAAAGGTCCATCTCTCTTATGTCCTGCAGTGGATATAGCAGAAGTCACGGGGAAAGAACAGACGGAGGCACAGCCATCAAAGAAAGGAAGGGGACGAAAACAATAACTTGAAGCTTAGAAACTAGGGCTTGTAGTTGATCTCGGCACTTCCTCTTTTAAAGCATAAGTAATTGGCCTTGAACTACAATGCGGATTTTTTCATTGCTTTACAGATGATCCGTCCTGATGTCAAATATTATTTGAACCAAGTGCAATGGATGTTAGTAATTTCTGCTAAGTATGACTCAGCGCAAGGTGATTTTATCTTCTTGCAAGTTTGTCCGAGAATGTTGCATTAACCTTGTAACTAATATAGCTCTGAGTTTAGCCATTGAGAGGCACATCAGGGCCTTTTGTTTTTTTGGCAAGCGGCAGCTCATTTTTATGGTCGCTGTTATCAAGCAAAGTTCATACTTACCCAGAATTAATATTTTCGAAGTTTTTTAGTCCAAGCTTCTGAACCTATGAGCTTCCTACTTATAGAAAGTTGAATTGGACTTTAATCTTCAATGATGTTATCACTAAGAACTTCAGGATGCATTCTCGCATTCTCTTTATCTTTAAAAAAAAGTTCAAGGAAAAAATTTCCAATGAGTTTAGATAGTTTATACAAGTTACAAAAACTAAGTTTCAATAAGCTCTTATAAGCTTAGATTAGTTTCAACAAGTTTATTTCACATGAGTTCAACAAAATTTAGGCGAAGAGAATGCACCATGGGGCATAGAGATAAAAGTAACTGAGTAACTCATGCCAAACACAGAAATGTAATTGAGATTGAGAAAGTATATCCTTGAGGATGGACATAGCAGTTCTCTGAGCAGTATTCCTTCTTTTGCCTTTGTTCACGTGATCATAAATTCCCGGAATCCTCTTTTTTCCTTTTGCCCCTTTAGTGATGGCACGAGCAGGATCCAATACTTGGACATGGTCTAATGGAGCAGCTTGTGAAGTGTCATCTACACTACTTGTATTTGGTTCAGCATTTGTAGAATTCTTTTGAGTTTGAATTATTACCAGTATTGCTCTTGAATCATTCTTGTAGCTTTCTTCGATTATTTTTCTAGCATCTTCAATTTTATGGCTTTGGAGTATAAGATTGTAGTAGTTTCTCACCATATGCAAACGCCATGAAGTAAAGTTGTTCAATTCACCTGTTGCCTTTAGTTGTGCCTCACTCTTGTTCCACACCTCAGACTTTGCAAACCTTGTCCATTTCACACATATGTACTGTTCTGGAATTTTCTGAATGGAATGTATATGCAAAACACGGAGACAATGGAAGCATAACCATCCTGCCTCTTCAAAATTCTTGCATGGACATACAATTTTCTGGTTGCCTTCATCATAAGTTACAGCTTGTGTTGTTCCATCTCTTCCTTCAAGGTAAACTTTGTATATGAAGATGCTTTCATTCTTGAATAAAAGCTTTGCTTGAGATGCAATTGCCAAGTCAAACTCCTCTTCAAAATCTCTGAATAGAGTGTGTGTGTAAACCTCAGAAGCATGTTTAAGTAAGGCTGTCATGGGATAATTTGACGTGGGGATTGATAATGTGTAATGGAACTCATCTGTTTCTTCTACTTTTCTCCATCTCTTTATTGTTTGTTGAAAGATGATGTAGAACTCAGTGAGACTTGTCGTCCTATTGGCTTTGAAGCCTACTGCATGATTTGTACTTTCACTTCTCTGTGATGATAAAATTCCGGCAGAAAAGAAGTCTTTAGTAAAGCTGTGGACCACTTGTGTCTAATTTCATATAATCCTTTGAACCACTTGTGTTCTTGCAGCTCATACTTCGTTATCATTCCAAGCCAACATATCTGAAATTCTTATTCACTTAGACAACCATTCAAACATTTGTTGAAAGTTGTTTTGAATGTTGAATCAGATTTGAGAACACCATATCTTTTTACTGCATTTTGACTCAAATGCCATTGGCATAGTCTATGAATTACATCTTGGAAAACTTGTGTATATTATACAGAAGTTAATATGTGTCAAAAAAGGGTCACTATATACTATGTTCAGTGAATTAGGATAATAATGCAAAAAGGTTACTACTATTCTTCAAAAGGTCACTATATTAGAAATTCAAATCAACTTGACACTATTTATGAAATATATTGAACAAGTCATCATATGTCAAAAAAGGGTCACTATACATGAATGTTACTACTATTATAAGAAAAGGCAAAGAACAAAATGATCACTATGTCATGAAAAGAGTAATTATATCTGAAATTAGAAAATATTTACCTTCTTTATCGCTTTGGCCATCGCTGCATCTTGATCAGTAAATATAGTGATTGAAGATTTGTTACCCATAGCTTTCTTGAAAGTTTCAAACAACCAGATAAATGATGCAGCTGTCTCATCTCCTAGAAATGCACAAGCAAACATTATGTTTTTCCAATGGTTATTTATCCCCACAAATGGTGCACATATGGTTGTATCTATTTGTCCTGTAAGTTGTATCAAATACAGTCACATCACCATAGATTTTATAATCTTCCAACATCATCGAATCTCTCCAAAACAAATTACAAACTCTGCCATATTTATCCAATCTAATTCTAAAGAAAAAGTCTGGATCTTCAGAATATGCATCTTGTAGTTTGTCATAAACTACTTGCGAATCACCTCCCTCAATAGCTTTAATCTTCAGTTTATAACAGAAATTCTTATGGTCTTTCAAGCTATGACCAACAACATCGTCTCCTCCAACTTTATTACTCATATATCTAAAAGACTCAGCAGGTCTAAATCCCGAATCATGCATCGCTTCTATTGCAGCACCTTTCATATCAGTCATTGCACGTTTAGAACGATGTCGGATGTCGATGATGATGACTTTTTTTTCTGAAATGAAAGTATTACAAATGACATTGCCGAATGTTTTTATGTCCGCGATTGAAATTCTTGAGTTTGTCAAAGATGCAAATTCTTATCCAAATGTTTCAATTGCTTACCGAATCCTACTAACGATGCAGGTGACAGTAGCATCTGTAGAAAGAAGTTTTTCAAAGTTGAAGTTATTGAAAAATTATTTGAGGTCAACAATGTCACAAGAGAGATTAAATGGTCCAGCAATGTTAAGTATTGCAAAGAATATGTTGGAAAATATTGATATTGACACCATCAATGATTTTGCATCAAGAAATGCACGGAGACAATGTTTTTTATAAGAATTTGTATAGTTAAATATTATTTTTAAGATTGATTTTTGATTGTAATGCTTCTCTTTTGATTAATTAAATGAAAATTTTTCATTAGTATTTTTATATTGTATATATCTTTTAATTTCTCGTGCGTTAGGGGCCAAATTTTTAATCTCGCCCCGGGCCTAGTAATGTTCAGGAACGGCCCTGGTTGTCCTAGTTCTGTTAGGAAACTATGTAATTTAGGTGTTTTAATCGTTTTGCCTATAGGTTTTTACCTTTCACTTGAAAGGATTTTCCCTATTTTGGGCTTTAATAAAGAGTTAGAGTAACAATAGGAGTTTAGTTTGCATTAGCCATGTGTTTTATCTAAGTTAGTCGTGTGTTTTAGTTTGTTAGTTTGTTATTTATGTTTATCTTTTAGAGTTTCCTAGTTCAAGTTGATTTAGGATTCTTCTACTATTTATATTTTGGCCATGATGATGAATAAGATAGTTTTGAGTTTTGCTTAAAGTAATTCTAGTGTGAATTATTTGTTTTGGCCGAGAAGGCAATCGTTTAGCTGTGAAATCACCAACCCTAGTTGATCTTTAACTTGGATTAGTTGAAGTTCTTCGTATCCCTTTTGTTACATTCGACCAACCTAGTTCTCTAGCCATAAAGCGTTTGACTTTCCAATCTAATTGAAACACCTTAAAGATACCATCTTTAATCCAAGAAACTTAAAGAAACACTTAGGCCCTGTTCTTTTGAACTTATTTTGGCTGAACTGAACTGAACTTATTTTATTTTTGCTGAACTGAACTTATTTTTGCTAAACTGAACTTATTTTTACTTATTTTTGCTGAACTGAATTTATTTTTACTTATATTTGCTGAACAGAACTTATTTTTACTTATTTTTGCTGAACTGAACTTATTTTTCCTGAATTGAACTTATTTTTGCTTAATAATAATAATAAATAAATAAAAATAATAATAAAGAATAATAAATAATAAATAATAAATAATAAATAATAAATAATAAATAATAAATAATAAATAATAAATAATAAATAATAAATAATAAATAATAAATAATAAATAATAAATAATAAATAATAAATAATAAATAATAAATAATAAATAATAAATAATAAATAATAAATAATAAATAATAAATAATAAATAATAAATAATAATAATAAATAATGAATAATAATAATAATAATAAATAAAAATAATAATATATAAAAAAAATAAAAAATAATATAAATAATAATAATAATAAAAAATAAATAATAATAATAATTAGTAATAAAAAATAAAAAATAATAATAATAAATAATACATAATAATAACAAATAATAATAAATAATAATAATAAATAAATAAATAAATAATAATAAATAATAATAATAATAAATAATATATAATAAATAATAATAAATAATAATATAATAATAAATAAAAAATAAAAAATAATAAATAATAAATAATAAATAATAATAATAATAATAATAAACAATAACTAATAACTAATAAAATAATAATAATAAATAATAATAATAATATTAATAATAATAAATAATAAATAATAAATAATAATAATAATAATAATAATAAATAACAAATATTAAATATTAAATAATAAATAATAATAATTATAATAAATAATAAATAAATAATAAATAATAATAAATAATCAATAATCAATAATAAATAATAATAATTATAATAAATAATTAATAATAAATAATAATAATAATTACTGAATAATAATTACTAAATAATAAATAATGAAAATATTAAAATAATAAAAAAAAAAATTACAAATTCATCGTTATTATAATTATAATATTAATAGTAATATTGAAAACAAAAATAATAATTACAACATTAATAGTAATACTGAACTTATTTTTGCTGAACTGAACACTGAACTTATTTTTACTTATTTTTGCTGAACTGGACTTATTTTTGCTGAACTGAACTTATGTTTACTTATTTTTGCTGAAAATAAGTCCAAAAGAACAGGGCCTTAAACACGTCCAAGATTGTTCAAGAAAGCTAAACTACAACCTTAGAAGAGTCTAAACTTGCGATTCTTTCATCAAGAAATACGTCAATAGTGGCCTTTACTACGTAATTAGTGCTACCTCGTAGTTAATTTTACTGGGAAAAGTAATTATATATCTCTATTGAGTAATTTTATTAAATAGAATACTCCCTCCGTCCCTGAATACTCTTTACACTTTTCATTTGTATATGTCTCATAATACTCTTTACACTTCTACTTTGGGATATGACCCACATTCTACCTTTAAACTATTGGCCCACACTCTCTCTCCTCAAATGAAATAATACCACTCTTATTACCTATCAACTAGAGGTGATCATGGGCCGGGCCGCGCCGCGCAAAAAAAAATTTGCCCATTGTGCGGGCTGGGTCGGGCCAGGCCCAAATCCGGGCCAAAAATTTGTGCCCAAAGCCCGGTATTTCGGGCCGGGCCGAGCGGGCTTTTGCGGGCCAAAACGGGCCGGCCTAAAATTTAGACTAAAAAGTGTTTTTGGCTTGTCCAAAGCCCGCCCAAAAAAAAAGAAAAATTGGCCGGGCCGCGGGCCCAAAAAAGCTGCCCAAACCCGCCCAAAAACCGGGCCGGGCTGGAGTTGATCACCTCTACTATCAACTCTAACCATGACCCACATTCTCTCTCCTTAAAATAAAATAATACTACTTTTACTAACTACTAACTCCTATCACATCTACTTTTCAATAAAATAACAATTGATAACCAAACAACAACTTATCATCTAAAACTACGTGCCTTGATAAGTGTCAAGAGTATTCTGGGACGGAGGGAGTAGCATTTTTTAGCAGTGATTGAGATCCATAGCTATAAGCGGAAATTGTCAATTTTTGTGTGTCTGTCTCTTGATCAAAGGCTAGGTAGCATCCCCTAAGGGCCTGTGTCTCCCCAGCTTATTTGCAGTTCAGCTTGTTCAGTTCAATTCAGTTCAGTTCAATTCAGTTCAATTCAGTTCAGTTCAATTCAGTTCCTAAATTATCATCATTACTATTAATTAGTTATAAATTAATTCAGTTCAGTTCAGTTGTTTTATGCCGAAGAGAACAGGCCCTAAATGTAAATGCCAGATTTATGAAATCTCATAGAATGTTATTCATTAGTCGTTTCTGGCGATTTTTATCATTAGTGTTAGATTTGTAGGTCTCATATTACTTCAAATCTCTCTCAGTTTTTCTCTCAACAAAAACCTAGCCGCAAAGTACCCCTAGGCGACACTCAAAAACCCAAGGGGCTCGACCACCACCTGAGCCGCCTTGGCACGGTGGCCGTCGAGCCCCCTCCTCTTGTTTTTTCCTTTTCCTGCTCGTTTTCTTCAGTCGTAGTTCGTTTGTTTTCTATTTGTAAGAGAAGCTTCACGTGGGACACAGAGGTGGCGCGATCTTCCACCACCGTCGCTCTGCCGCCGTCCTACTGCGTGCGTCACCGCCGGCAAGTGAATCCCATTCGCTTCTTTCCGTGTTGTTTTCTCCTTCGTCGGTCCCTTCTAAGTCAGTTCGCGTCGTCCTTTAGTTTTCGTCGGCGCAAACAGTAGGTCCAGGTGTTCTCGTCGTCAGTTAGTCGCACCACCGCTCCGTCGTTGGTTAGTTTCCCCTTCCCATAGTGTTTTGTAGCCTAGTTTCGTCAATCTCGCTTGGTAATAATTGTCTCAATCATTGCCTTGACAAAACGATATCTGAAGACGGCTCCCCAATTCGTCAATTGGGTTTATAGCGCGTCAACTCAATCGAGCTTCTCATCAAAAGAGAAGCCGGAAATACCCTTCAAAAAGGGTATTAAGTCACAAAGGCATGTGACTCTTCCAGGACCCTTGGTCGTAGAATCCCATGTGACAGAAGGTCACTGGGATTGGTCCTGTTGCGAGGTCCTAATCTCGCTGTTACTTTGGTTCTCCGCTTGTGAAATCAGCCCTCTCCTCCCGCTCCTTTTGTCAGGGTTCTGGCGATCGTCATCCATCAGCAGCAGTTTTTATCTACAATTCGCTATCAACACAGACCTCCAGATCGAGCAGTTTTATCCTAGTTTACGTTATTTATGTTTTTGTTATGTAAGAGCGAGTATCGCTCAATTTAGTTTCTTTGGTTGTATTAGCGTTAAGATGTACTTTCGGTTTTAATTAATGCACATTTTTCCCGTTGTCAAAAAAAAAAAAAAAGATTTGTAGGTTTGAAGACTAAAGAACCCTTCAAAACTTCATTAACTTTACGTGGGAATTTCAATTTTCAACCAAATAATTTTCTACGACAATTTCACTTTATGCATGGAGTAAATTGAACTAAACAACTTCATGAGAAACGACGCGACCACATAGGTGGTACTGTACAAGTGTACAACTTGTATAGAAGTATGTTTTTGACTTTGGGCCTCCAGCGGATTATGTTGAAAATCCTGATCCATTGTGCATGTGTGTTTATGAAGAAGTCGTATAACATTAGGTATTGCCGTATTAGTGAAAGTGACAGCATTTTTGTGTGTCAATTCAAATAATTTAGAGGTAAAATAAAGTGGGTACAACAATGTACGAATTACGATACACTAATTGTTTAATACTCCAAATAAAAGCACTGAAAGAAGAAATTAAATAGAGTTGGGATCTCTATTCAGTTAAGTCCTTTTCTAATAGCGTTGCTTGCCAGATCAGGCACTCCACACTATTAAAAGCATTCTCATCTATCATTTCGGAAACTTATTGACAAGGCATTTTCATTTGAAATTCTAGTTCATCCCCCCTTTTCAAAAAGAGAATACTTCTAAACGTTTTGAAGTGTGTCTTTAAATTCGTGTTAAAAGTCATAAAACAAACACGAAGTCTTTTTAAGAATAAAGAGATTAATCATATCCGAAACATGCTTAATTTGTAATGGACGTATTGCTAATATTGCATGCAAATGCAACCATTGTAGTTTCTATCCATTAACAATTAAGTAAAGGCTATTCACCGTCATTTTTAATTTTAAACTTCCTAAGTTTACCTCAAGATTAAAATCGATATATAGGAAGTTAGAAAGGTACTCCCATTAACAATATTTATTTTTTTAGGAAAAATTTGTCAAAAAAAACCTTTTAAATGTTCAATTTTGCGAAAAAAAAACCTTATAAAACACTCTTTGCGAAAACAAACCAAAAAGTAAATTATTTTTGCAAGATGAAACCTAATCTCATTTCCCGCTGTTGACCATAGACTTTCCAGCGTTGACCACTTCTATTTCCCTTCTTCCTCCATAATCACCACCTAGTGACCACTACCAACACCTGCCGCCAGCCCCCCACCCCCCGCAACCCCCACTTCACTCCCAGCCCAGCCCCCACCACCTGCAGCCTACGCCACCCCCACCAGCAGCCCCAACCCCTCCCTCCACCCCCTTAGGCGGCTGCCCCCCCTTCACCCCTACCCTCTCTCCTCTCCTTTCTTCCCTCCCTCACCCCTCCCCCCTCTCCTCTCCCTTCGTCCATTCCCCCCACCGTTGCGCCACCCGGAACCCCCCTCCACAACCCTCCCCTCACGCTCTCCCCTCCCACCAAGCCAAGGTTTTCCGGCGCCCTAAAGCATAAAGATAGGAGAGAGAGTAGTAGATAACGAAAATGGAGTTGGGCGCCGCGGGAGGGGGGAGGGGGGGTTGTTGAGGGGGTTCGGGTGGCACAACGGTGGGGGGATGGATGAAGGGAGAGGAGAGGGGGGAGGGGGAGGGAGAAAAGAAGGAAAAGGCGAGAGGGTAGGGGCCACTAGTACAGAACGACGATTTGCATTGGATGCGAGGCGCCCATTTGCGTCGGACATGAGTCCGACGGCACAGGCCTCGACGCAGATCAGGATACAGGATCTGCGTCGGACAACGACGTGATGCAATTGATAACCTATCTGCGTCGGACCCAGCGTACCATGCGACGCAGATGACTCAAGACTCATCTGCGTCGCATGAAGAGTAAGGTGCGACGCACATACCACACCAACTAGCACCTATGGAACATCTACGTCGCATGAAGAGTAAAGTGCGATGCACATACCACACCAACTAGCATCTATGGCACATCTGCGTCGCATATAGAGCAAAGTGCGACGCAAATGACCCTTTTTAAAAAAAAAAATTAAATTTATGAAATAAATCAACCACAACCAAACGGAAACATAAAAAGAAATTGAAAGAGAAAAAAACGACAAATAAACAACAAAGCAAGAATCTGTAGAAATACAACAATTCGTATATAATACAAAGAATTCATGAACATATATAATGCAACAAATTCGTGAAAACTAATATAATACAAAAATTTGTATACAACCTAACCCACTCATTTCCAGTTTTAAGATTGATCTTCAAATTTGAGAATTTTCCAGATTTTGGAGCTGTTCTCTTCAATTCTCGTTCTTATAATTCGAACGAAAAATTGCCCCACATAGACGAAACACACAGACCAAAAACGAGAAGATTTTTGTAGAAATTAAACAGATCTGGCGAAATTAAAACACAAATGATAAATTGAGATACAGACGAAAAAACGAAAAAGGAAAAGAGAAAATTACCAGATCTGGAGAAATGAAAAATTCCTCCATTTTTTTTCCAAGTTTCAGTAGAAAGTAGAGAGAGAAAGTTGTTTCATTGCAGGTGGTTTTGGTTCGTTTTTGTTGCAGAGAGATAAGTAGGAGAGAGAAAAACGACCTACTTCATCAACCATGTTCTTCTCTTTGTTTCGTCGCAGAAATCGAGAAAAAAATTGAAATTATTTTGAAGATTTTCGTCGGTTTTTCACTGATTTGTTGAAGATAAGCTTTGGATTTTCTCATATTTTCCACCACTTCGTTTTTCAACCGTGTTCTTCAGCTTGTCTGCGTCAAACTCGCCGGATCTGGACAAAATTTTCGCCGGATCTGGACAAAATTTTCGCCGAAAGAAGGTGGGAAAATGAAACCCTCGTAGAACAACGAAAATGAAGGAATTTAGGGGAATTTTTGGAACATAAATTAAGAAATGAGAGAGCAAGAAGGAAGAGAGAGATAATGAAGTGGGGAGTTGGGTGGGACTGGGGGGAGAGGCGGGAATATGTTAGGGTTTGGGGAAATAAGTAGCAGGGCAGAGAGATTAATGAAGTGGGGACTGGGAACCATCTGCGTCGGATGGGCCTAGGGGTCCGACGCAGATGCGTGTATCCGTAAATTAGCTGATGCGAGGTTAAGTTAAGGACATGCGTCGGAAGGGCCTCGGGTCCGACACACATTCTTGTATCCGAAGCTTGTGCGTCGCATGGCCTGAGGGTGCGACGCATATGTGCGGATCAAAAACCAAACGCTTGCCACATGTGCAGGACCTTAGTCAAAAACCAAACCCCACCCCACCCCACCCTTAGCCCCCACCACCTGCAGCCCACCCCACCAGCAGGCCCAACCCCTCCCTCCACCCGTATTAAGAAGAAATCATGTGTAAGACCTTAGTTGTATTAAATCATAATTAAATATAAAAGTTGGTACACTTTTATGAATTGTTTATTAAGGAGAGAGAATGTGGGCCATATGGAAAAGTGAGTGATATTATAAAAGTTAAAAGCAAAATAATATTTTAATTGATGGACCCATACCAAATAAGGAAATGGAAAATCTATTTGGGACAAACATAAATGGAAAAATGGGCACACTATTTAGGGACGGAGGGAGTATAATATCTACAGCTACTTTTACCAAACACTTATATTTTAAACAGCTACTTTCACAGCTTTTTAACTAAAAGCTACTCCAACTGCTATTTTTGCCGAATGGGCCCTTCTAAATCAAGAAAATTGTCATTGATTCCTTTCCATAATTCTTAATTATCATGATTTATCAACTGCAATTAATTGAAGACATGTAATTACCAAAATCCAACTATGGAATAATATAATGAAGCACTGTAAAAAAAAAAAAAACTATGGAATAATATATATATATACACATGGAGATGGAATAATCATAAGTTCGGATCAAATACATGAAGGTAATTAATGACAAATTAGCAGTAACTAACAACTCTATAAATTAATATAATCTCATGATCTAACCTTTGGATTTCAATGCAAGTGTGACAGGTGGAGCCATAGTCCTTCTCTTCCAAAGATTGACTTCTTTCCTTGGCTCTAAACACAACCCACCCATCACATGATCATCATGATCAATTGATGATCTTCCACCTAATAACATAGGTGCGGAGTAGGGGATAATTACCTCCCTCTCATAATCATCATCATCATCATCATCATCACTACTGTGATCTCTTCTTCTATGATCTTCATCATCAGAGAAATAATCTCGATCATGATCTAACGGTGCAATCTGAGCCGTCCAATCAAAGTTAGTTAATGACTCTCTCCCACTTGCAAATTTATTCATTTGTCCCAAAGAAGGCACCACAGCCGTTGATGTGATCTTCTTATTAGAATTATGATCCAGTGCATCTCTCCTACCATTCTTACCATGTCCCAAAGAAGGCATCACAGCCGTTGATTTCTTATCAAATTTCGCTGATGATGATGATCTGTTAAAAAACTTACTAATTGCCGAGCTACTTTTCTTGACCTGTTGATGATCAGATTTTGTGTTTTTATTACTATTTTTAGAAGCTCTTTTCATCAACTTCTTTTTCTTGTGCTTGTACTTGATCTGCCCCATGCAAGAGACCTTTGGTGAGGTGGGCTCATGGGCCTCAAAACTCCCATCCTTGTTGCGCTTTGTTCGGGCCTCGTCGGGTAAGACGGAGAAGTTGATTGGGCCTGAAAAGCCCTTGTGTGCATGGGCTTTAAGCTTGGTGGAGGAGTGGTTGTAGTGGTGGTTGTTGTAGTGGTGGTGATCTCTTCCAGGGCTAAAATGAGCATTATTGCTTTGAAAGCTTGCTGCTGAAGCTGGTTTTGGTAAGAATTTGAGAAATAAACTCCTTGGTTTATTTGAGTTCTCCATGGCAAAAAAAAAAAAAGAATTTGGTGTATGTGATTATGAATTATATGATTCCTTGATTTATCTTCTACTCCATGCACATAAATGTATGGAGTTATATACTTATGTATGTAAAGAAAGAAAGAGTTAAATATAATTGTTAAAGTGAATTTGAAGGAATGGAAGAGTAGGTGGTGAGTATATATGTGAATTGGGCAATTTATTACAATTGACCTTTTCATGTTAAGAAAGAGGTAGAAAAAGGGGGAAATTAAATATGTGATTGGAATGGTCAAAGAAGAGGATTGAGGTAATGACTTGGCATTTGGCAAGGGTAACGGGTAACCCAATATGAATATTATGATCTCTTCCTAACTAACATTGATGATAAACATTTTATTTAGTTTCAACTTGGCAGACCATAGAATGGACCTTTTTGTCTTTTTGATAGCTTAGAATGGATCTGACTCAGCCTTCATTACTTTTACTCTTCCAGCTAACACTTCAGGTTTTTTCTTTGAGATGTGGTAAAGGTAGGGTTTTGTTTTTAAATGCTAAAATTCATTCATTTTTTGAAAAATACACGACATTTATAATAAAAGTCAAAATCTAATTAATAAATAGTACGTTCTTTATTTTATTTAGTTGCAATGTTTGAACTTTTACGGTAAGATTTATGAATTCTCCCTTAGGAGGCCTTGCTCACATATTGACAATATATATATATATTGTTAGAATATATGACCATATATTCTTGTATCTTGTATTATTGTGCAAATATCTTCTGTATAATTTGCTTCCACATTTGCGGCACTTGATTCTTCTCATTGGCATGCTCGGTTGGGGCATCCGGGCAATTTTGTTTTGGATTTTCTTAGGATTAATAAATGCATTGCATGTACTCGAACTTGTAGCTCTATTATTTGTCACTCGTGTGTGCTTGGCAAACAAATAAAGCTCCCTTTTTCCCCTTCGCGTTCCTGTACTTCTATGCCGTTTGACATTATTCATAGTGATATTTGGACATCTCCTGTGCTTAGTTCTTATGGACATCGTTATTATGTACTTTTCTTGGATGATTTTACCAAATTTTTGTGGACTTTTCCATTAGCTAAAAAGTCACAAGTGTTTGATGTTTTCTTGTCATTAAAAGCTCACATTCGCACTCAATTTGAACGTGACATTAAGACCGTTCAATGTGATAATGGGAGGGAGTCTGATAATCAATCTTTTTGGTCTTTTTGTAAGAGCCATGGCATGTCTTTTCGTCTTTCATGTCCCCATACTTCTTCACAAAATGGAAAAGCAGAAAGAAAAATTCGTTCTATTAATAATATTATTAGAACTCTCCTCACTCATGCTTCTCTCCCCCCCTATTTTTGGCCTCATGCCTTGCACATGGCCACTTATCTTCATAACATTTTGCCGAGCAAACTTCTAGCTAATTTATCACCTATGCAACTGTTATATCAAAAGGAACCTTCTTACTCCCATATCCGCGTGTTTGGGTGTCTTTGTTACCCTCTTTATCCCTCCACCACTATTAATAAATTACAACCCCGTTCTACTCCGTGTGTGTTTTTGGGATTTCCACCGAATCATCGGGGATACAAATGTTATGATCTTTCATCTCATAAAATCATCATTTGTCTACATCCTATGAATTTCTAGATGAAGGATTATCTCCTTATGTGGTGCATCACCTCACCCAACCCACTCCTTCTCTTTCGGCCCAGCGTGCTATCCATCACGTGGCCCCGTCTGATCCTTCGCCTAGCGTGGCCCAGTCTACGGATCCCCCTTCTGTGGCCCAGCCCTCCTCTCTCCCCACTTATCCAAGACCGGCCCACAACCTCTCCCCAAACCCGTCTCCCTCTTTTCCTCTCCCTCCTGAGCACAGCGAACCACAGCCCACTCCTCACATTCCTTCCTCTGGCCCATCTTCCCTGCAGCCCTCTTCCAATCCAACTCCACGTATTGTCACACGCAGCCAGCGTGGCATTTTTCGTCCTAACCCCAAATACAATCTCCAGACTACCGTGACGAAATCTCCCCTTCCTCGCACTCCCCTTGCTGCCTTACGTGACCCGAATTGGAAAATGGCCATGGATGATGAATTTAATGCTCTAATTAAAAATAAGACATGGGAATTAGTACCTCGTCCGTCTAATGTGAATGTGATTCAGTCTATGTGGATTTTTGCTCATAAAGAAAAATCTAATGGTGTTTTTGAGAGGCATAAGGCCCGTCTTGTAGGTGATGGTAAAACTCAACAGGTTGGCATTGATTGTGGTGACACTTTTAGCTCGGTAGTCAAACCGACTACTATTCGCACTGTTCTGAGCCTTTCTCTCTCGAAGAATTGGCCTCTTCATCAGCTCGACGTTAAAAATGCTTTTCTGCATGGTGAGCTAAAAGAAACAGTCTACATGCATCAACCTATGGGTTTTCGAGATCCTGCTCATCCTGATCATGTCTGCTTGCTGAAAAAGTCATTATATGGTCTTAAGCAGGCTCCCCGGGCTTGGTATAAGAGGTTTGCCGACTTTGTTGCTTCTATTGGTTTTCATAACAGCATATCTGATAACTCCTTGTTTATTTATCGTAAGGGCTATGAGATGGCTTATCTGTTGTTATATGTTGATGACATTATACTCACTGCTTCCTCTGATGCTCTACGGTGTTCTATCATGACTCATTTAAACTCGGAGTTTGCTATGAAGGACCTTGGTCCTTTGCATTATTTTCTTGGCATTGCTGTCACTCGCCACCAGGGTGGTTTGTTTCTATCACAGCGTAAATATGCCGAAGAAATTATTGATCGTGCTGGTATGACTCAGTGTAAACCGAGTTTAACTCCCGTTGACAGCAAACCAAAACTCAGTGCAAGTGCTGGTACTTCTTATGCTGATCCCACTCACTATCGGAGTCTTGCAGGGGCTCTTCAGTACCTCACTTTTACCAGACTGGATATCTCTTATGCTGTTCAACAAATTTGCTTACATATGCATGATCCAAAGACATACCATATGCATGCGTTGAAACACATTGTTCGTTATATACAGGGTACTCTGGATCATGGGTTACATCTCTACCCCTCCTCTTCTACCGCTTTGGTTTCCTACACCAATGCTGATTGGTGTGGTTGTCCCGATACTCGGCGCTCTACATCCGGGTATTGTGTGTTTATGGGAGACAACTTGATTTCTTGGTCCGCTAAGCGTCAACCTACTCTGTCGAAATCTAGTGCAGAGGCAGAATATAGAGGAGTCGCAAACGTTGTCTCTGAGTCCTGCTGGATTCAGAATCTTCTTCTTGAGCTACATTGTCCTGTTACTAAAGCTACGTTGGTTTATTGTGACAATGTCAGTGCCATATATCTTTCTGGTAATCCAGTTCAGCATCAGCGCACCAAGCACATCGAAATGGATATTCATTTTGTTCGGGAAAAGGTGGCGCGTGGTCAAGTTCGTGTCTTACATGTCCCATCCAGATATCAGATTGCGGATATTTTCACCAAGGGTCTTCCTCTCATTTTATTCGAAGATTTTCAGGACAGCCTTAGCGTTCGACGTTCTCCCGCTTCGACTGCGGGGGTGTGTTAGAATATATGACCATATATTCTTGTATCTTGTATTATTGTGCAAATATCTTCTGTATAATTTGTTTCCTATTTGGTAGCCTTGATTATAGGATAGTGAGTAAGCTAAGGTTGTATTATATAGTTTTGGAATGATGAATGACAAACTCACGGAAAGTATTCTTTCATATACATATATATATATATATATATATATATATATATATATATATATATATATATATATATATATATATATATATATATATATATATATATATATATATACTTCCTCCATTCCATTTTAAATGAAACGTAGGGCCTTGGCACGGGGATTTAGAATAGGAGAGAGATAGAGAGGAAAAAAAGAAGGGACCCATGTGATGAGGAGAGAGATAGAGAGAAGTGAATACCAAATAAGGTAACGTTTCACTTATTTTGAAAGGCCTAAAATAGTAAGTGTTTCATTTAAAATGGAACGGAGGAAGTATATATATATATATATATATATATATATATATATATATTTCAAGAGTATAAGTAACTTAATTACCATAATTACATAAGTCTAAGTATGAATACTAAATTATTTACTCTAATATTCTCCTAATGTACAACTTTAATCATTAATATCTTCAATTTTATGTAAGTATATAAATTTAGAGTTAAGAACATTAAAAGGACCTAAACTTTGGTCCAAGTTATCATTAAGGACCTCAACTTTTAAAAGTTGTCAAGCAAGAACCTATACTTAACTTCATGAGTTAAAATTATTTTTAAAAGAAAAAAAGTTATTTGTATTAATAGACTAAAAAATTAAAGGTATGTAGTAATTCGTAAATTCTTCCTTATTATCTCTTCCCTCTCCTACCCCTATCCTTTATTTCATTCCACAAAACTAGCCCACCACCAACACTGTCAGTATTAATGTATTATGTGAAGGGACTCAAAACTTTATGTCAAAATCTCTCTTAATTTGTAGCTTTTGCTTCTCTTTTAACAATATATATCCCAACTCCTTTAGTTGATGTGTTGCTTCATAATAGTTAGTGAATTCATGATATAATAAATGTACAGTATATATTTTCTATAAGTTAATAAAACACTAATTATTATTTGAATATAGTAACTGTACAGATGGATTCTTTAATTGTATCCTAGGATTATGAATGTCTTGTGTATATTATTGAGTATTGTTAATCTATGCAAATCAAGGAATATTTTTTTTTCAAGCTGTCTATCCCTGAAATTAATTTCTTGTCATTCCATCAATAGAAGAAGTAGAAGATGGCAATGAAGAAAAGAACTTACCTTGTAAATATGGCTACATGGATTGACACAATCATTATATATTTGAAATACTTATTGTTTGGGCCCATTCCAAGAACCAGCCCATCGTGGGCAAAATTACCAAAATACCCCTACTCCTAGGGCCATCAACCCTCCACCAGCTGGAGTTGACCTAAATACCCTATTTTATTGGAATTCACAACCACTATAAATAGTGCTTGTCCCATCAGTCAAAAGGGTATTCAATTCTCACCTAAAAAACTAGAGCATCTCTCTCTACAATTACTGACTTGAGCGTCGGAGGGGCGTTCCTGGAAAAACCCCTTGGGTAGTTTTAGTGTGCTTTGCAGGTTTACCAGCGTCAAGACCATCGGAGCTCTCGTACCCTCTCAGCATTCAGTTGGCATCCTCTTCATCATCACTTACTGTTTCTTGACAGAAACAGTTTGACACCGTCTGTGTGGATACAACAATCTCAAGCCACAACCGAGATCTGAAATTGCACCGATCCGCCGAAACCGTAAAGCTCCTCAGCTATAACCCAATCCACCTTCTCATCGCACACCTACCGTTGAGACACTCGACCCGATCATGAGGATGAGAGCCCTACGCCTCCGCCAGAGCAGGGGCCTCAGCCTCAGCCGGCTGGACCCCCTCATCCACAACCTCCTCTGCCTGCTAAACTCCAGAATAGCGGACCAGCTGAACCAAAACATTGAACGAAACCTAAGGGCCATGTTAGCTACTCTTCAAAATGGGGGGCAACCACAACCCCACCCTCAGCCTGAGGGGGAGGCGAGGGAAGGGGCCTCTCGAATGCAAAGATCAAATGTTGCAGGACCCCCTCAGCCCTCGTCCCGGAGGCATGAACAACCAAGAGAGCGAAGACCCCCTCAGTCAGCTCAGAGACTCCCTCAGTCAGCCCATAGACCCTATCGGTCAGAACAGAGACCGCCTCGGACAGAACGAGGGCAGAGGGATGCTCGTCAGACAATTGAAGAGAACCGACTCCGTAAGGGGCAAATGGATGCCCGGGAAATCCTGAATAGGAAGGAAGCTTCAAGGGCGGCCCCATCAAGACGCGAGCGTGAGCCTGATCAGCCCCACTCTCCTCGCCGGGAGCGAGAGAGATCCCCTCCTCATTCGCCCAGACGCCGGGAGGATGAATGGGACTCGGCCTCATCTCAACCACGCAAACGTGGGGACCCCCAGATGGTCAATAGAGGTGTCCTGAACTTCATGACCCCCTTCAGCAAAGAAATCATGGACACCCCCAACCCAGGCAAAGTGAAAGTGCCTCTAATCGAGCAATATGCGGGTTCGACGGACCCGGATACAAAGCGCAAATGAGTGTGCAAACGGGTTGCGAGGCAGCATGGTGTCGCTACTTCCCAACCACACTCAAAGGGTTGGCGCTTAGCTGGTTCTTAGAGTTATCCCCCGAAATTACTACTAACTTCTCAGTGCTAGAAGCACTCTTCCTTCAGCACTTCATTGCGGGAAGGAGACACAAGAAGACTAGCATCCATTTGATGTCGGTCAGCAAGAGAACAATGAGAGCCTGAGCGACTACATCAAGAGGTTCAACGAAGAGTCACTAAGGGTGTCAGACCTCCAAGATGGGGTAGCATTCACCGCACTTATGTCTGGGCTCTTGCCGGGCAAGTTCCGTTGGTCCTTGGCGGAAAACGAAGTCACTACGTTCACGGAAGCCATGACCCGGGCTCAAAAGTTTATACAAGCCTCTGACATTTGTAAGCCAAGCAACGACAACTCAAGGAAGAGGAAAGATGACAAGGGTCTTGCGGATCACCGCAACGGCCGAGATCAGACCAAGGCTCCTCGATCCAACTCCCAGCCTAACCGGCCCCCCGCAAGTAGGGAGGATTCTCGATTTAACAGAAACCAAAGGGCGATTTACTTGGACCTCAAAGAGAAGTCGGTGTTACCTAGGCCACCCCCCATCAAGACCTCCACGCACTCGACGGGACAAATGATTATGGTGTGAGTACCACAAGGAGTGCGGTCACACCACCCGTGATTGCAGAGAGTTGAAGAAGGCCTTGGATAATCTAGCCGACCAAGGGAAGCTCAATAGGTACCTCAAAAATCCTGATGACAAGGACAAGAGGAAAGAAGATCGAGCTAACAGTGATGACACTGAAGGGTACGTTGGTGTTATATCGGGTGTATTTGCTTCAGGAGGCCTAACCGGCCGTTCCCGCAAATCCCACCTTCAAGAGCTGAAGCATCACGTGTTAAAGGTTGAAGGTACCCAGGCAAGCTGGCCCGTAATGACCTTCGGAGAAGCAACTCGGCGCATTTAGACACCCCATGATGACCCGTTAGTAATAGAGATGAAGATCGCGAACTCGAGAGTGAAGAGGATCCTAATTGATAGCGGATCCTCCGCAGACATCATCACCTTGGATTGCCTCAAAAAATTCAAGTATCAAGAGAAGGACACAACTCCCATCCATCAGCCACTGAAAGACTTCGGGGGCAGCTCAGTTCATCCCGTCGGCACTATCAAGCTCCTAGTGCGACTCGGCGAAAAAGGAAAAGGAAGAAGCCTACCAATTGACTTCTTGGTAAGTGGACATCCCATTGCCCTGATAGGTGGCTCCCGTATTTTTTAGCCCGAAGGGCATCATCTTGTAAAACAGAGACCCCTTGGATTGTGATGAAAGTAGTGTGTGGCCTATCCTTCTCAGCCATGGGTATTTGATGGTACCCTGCATTGGCATCCATGAAACTAAGAAGCGCATGGCCTGCTGTTGAGTCCACCAATCTGTCTATCTTGGAAAGGGAATGGTTGTCTTTCGGACATGCTTTGTTTAAGTCTGTGAAATCCACACACATCCGCCATGCTTCACTAGACTTCATGACGAGCACCACGTTGGCTAACCATTCTAACCATTCTGTGTATTGACACTCTTCAATGAATCCCGCTTCTAAGAGCTTATTCACTTCTGCTGCTGCGGCCGCGTTTCTCTCCGGGCCTTGGTGCCTCAACTTCTGTTGAACTGGTCTTGTGAGGGGGTGATTATGAAGAAGAACATGTTGCACAATTTCAAATTGGCCTTCATCATTTAGTTTTGCCTTAATAAGAGCATTACATCCTGTTCTAGTTAGGGCAACTCTTCTACTTTTCCTTCTAGGCTTCTTAGAAGAACTTTCTTTTGTCAATTGAGGCTCTTCTTCCTCAACACAAACTTCCTTTCTTTTACCAGAATTCCTTTGCCCTGCTGCAGAGCATAGAAAAAACTTTTGTGTGATTTCTACACTCCCTGTTTTCCTTACTTGTTTTGCTTTTCTTACACTAAATCCCACAGTGGCGGCATGTTGACGATATAACTCATATATGTCATCAAGTGTTTCCCTTGTTTGCCCTACTAACCACCCTGAAATATCTTCATCAACATTGTTTCCTGTCAATGTGAAGCACATTAAATAATTAAGTTAATATTTTTGTTTATGTTATTCATATTGTAGGATATAGTGACCTTTTCATAAGTTGTAGTTACCATTTTGTATTTGATTATTATGATAATTACTATTTTTATTATAGACTCAAATTAACTTATAAATGGTTACTATATCATTTTAAAAGTAACTATGTTTTATTAAAGTTTTTATTAGTTATTCTTTATTATATGGACATATAGTTACCTTCTTTATGTCATAGTGACATCTATTTTATATATGTCAGTGTTGTCCAGTATATGTTAATGAAATTTCTTATAGTAAACTCATTATCAACATAGAGTTACCTTTTTGCATGATATAGTTACTACATTCACCTAACAACATGTTGTAATCCATGCATATTTAGATTTATATATAGTGACTGCTTTTGAAGTTATAGTTACGAAGAGAACCGTATAACATCATACACGAAATAAATCATCTCCACAAACATCCAATTCCGAGATCGAAAAAACATTATCACATTGCATGCATAGTTTCTTCTAAGCAGAGTCTTAAGCAAATATACTACAAAACGGTATTAACAGAAGCATAAACAAAATATCAACATAAGAGAAATTAATTTCGAAATAATTACCTTCAGCACTTGTAGAAATAATTTCGTGATTTTCGTTTTCATCGTCTTCAATATTTGAAGCTTGGATTTCTACATAATTTGAAATTTTTTTTGTAATCATCCTTACTTGCACAAGCAAAGGTAATTTGGAATAATAACCTAATTTGATTCATCAATTTAAAATCGAAAATCATACCTTCATTGTTGTTTCGACTCGATTCACACTTGATTATGTTGTTGTTGAGATCAATTTGTGAGATTATTGAAATTGCATTAGATTGTTGCTCCATAATTCTCTAATCTTCTTTGTAGTTCTGATGATTTTGATCGTAAAATTTCGCGAGATTGCAGATTTTGATCTGAAGAGAGAGAAAATTGTGCGAGATTGCGTGCGAGGATGCGGCGACACATCCGAGAAGTGGAGAGAGAATCTCTGGATTTTTTTTGGAAAAGCTGCGGTGTACAAAATGAGGAGAGAGAATGAGTTATGGGGTTCATTTTGTTTTAGGCAATTCGCACGTGTGAGGATATTGGTCCACAATAACTTATTGTAGACCAGGTCCACACAAGTTAAACTCGCCGATGAGATGATGGATTACATAGCTGCAACAAGAAATAATGAACCAATTGTTATAATTCTTCAGTTAGGCCAGAGAGAGTCATATCAAGGTAAACAATCTATAATATTGACATCTATTTTCTAAAAAAGGATGATCTTACAGCATAGCTATAGATATCTGTTTAATTTATAAAATTAAGATATAATAATCTAATAACGTGTATCCAATGTTTCTTAGTATATAACATTGAATCATAAATTATGGGTCAAATTAAAACATTAAATCATGAATTATATATATGCAACAAACTATATCATCTATAATTATAGATAAGCAACAAAATATAATCTAACGAACAGTTATTTAGTTATTATCTATATCTATTATATATGGCGTAAATATATATGATAAAAGTGGACGTATTGATCATGATATGTTATTTTGTTATTTCATGAGAAACCCACGAGGTAAACTCATTTTATGCTTCTAGGCTATTCATAAACAAGGACATCCCAGAACTAAATGACTTCAAAAATAGATAATCTATTATAAATGTAGTAGTTGTTTTAAGATTGATGCAATAATTACAAATTAATTTTTTAGACAAAATAGAAGAATTTATATAAGGTCACTATAGATTCAAGTATCAATATAATGTAGTAGTACTACACCTTTGATTGATTTCTATACTTTAAAGAAATAACATAATAATACCTTTTTATTAAGATATAATATACTTTCACATGGTGACTAATAGGGACGATATAGTACACTAAGTAGGACAAAATATCATGATTACTAATGGGGACAATGTTTTAAAATATTAACTAGTTGTTAGGCCCGGGCTACGCCCCGGGTAAGGAAATTTTTTATTTATTACTATAATACTTTACGATGATAACGCTAAATGTTATTTGGTCTAGTGGTTAAGACTTTAGTATATGTTCTTGAGATCCCGGGATCAACTCCTATACTATGCAATTTCTAATATTTTTTATTGTTGTGGATTACATGGAGTAAAACGCCCTTAGGGAGCGTGCCACGTGGCACCGTTATTTGTTTAGGCACGCCTTTTAATATAGTAGTATAGATTTCTACATATTCCATTTCACACGTGGAGATTATCTTGAATGTTAAATACAGGTTGAATACAATTTTAATTAATCTAATTTTCCATATCGCTTCTTATCAAGTTTAATATTAGTATGATTTCGGTTGGCTTTAACAAACTTCTTCCCTAATCATTTAGAGTATATGAATTGCTAATTGAACATCTTGATGTACACAGAATGCTTGCAAAAAATGATCAACAAAATTCTCAGCAATTGACTGTACTATCCACTGATACAAATGACTTTCTCAAGGAATACTCCCTAAAAGACACGGGAGACATTGTAAATATGAAAAAGGTGATGTTAATTATGACTTGAAATCTTGTGAATGGCATAAGGGTAACTTTGAATGCACATATCTTTCAATCTATAAATGGTTTTGATGTGATTCAAATTGGAGGTGAAATCTTGTTCAAAGAGCTTTCCAACGATAGGTCATATGCCCAATTCCGCTAAGAAACGAGAAAGTTATGGCTGTTTTACGAAGAACTGCCGAACTGGAATTTCGTCTCGCCCGACCGGGCGGGTTTTGGCCAGACCGGGCAGCAGCGCCCGACCGGTCGGTTTTGGCCCGGTCGACCGGGCGGCTGGGTTTTGAGGTTTTGCGGTTTTCGAATTTGATTCTTTCTAGGGTTTTTTGTACGAGGTTTCCTTATGTTATAAATAGGACCTCTTAGTGCTCATTATTTGATACACAACTCATGAAACACTTTTAGCCTCTAGAATTTAGGACTCCTTGTATTATTCTCTCTGATTTTCTCCATTATAGTGAAGAAGCTCTAATCCCCCACCTGTGGACGTAGGTCAAATTTGACTGAACCACGTAAATCCTTATGTTATTTGTTTGTTCATCTTTATTGTTTTCTCACCTTTATTATTTCATTGATTTTCTGTTCCGCATTAATCAAACTACAACACCCAGATTCCTAACAAATTGGTATCAAGAGCTTGGTTGTTTAAGATCTTAGGTGTTTATAGAACAAGTTTGATTTTTTGATTATGTCAATGAAATTCGATATTGAGAAATTTGATAGGCAAGTAAATTTTGGCCTATGGCAATTGAAGATGAAAGCCATCTTGGTTCAAAGTGGCTGTCACAAGGCTCTTGAAGGTGCATCCAAAAAGCCTTCGGGTATGACGGATGATCAGTGGGAGGAGATCGATTTGAAGGCACTCTTGGCGATTCATTTAAGTCTATCTAATGAAGTTTTGAGAGAGGTTGCCAAAGAGACGTCTGCTGCGGGTTTGTGGTTGAAGTTGGAGTCACTTTATATGACAAAGAGCGTGACCAACCGTCTACTACTCAAATCTAGACTTCATGATCTCAGTCTAGAAGAAGGTAAACCGCTTGAGTCTCATTTAGATGAATTCTTCTCTATTATTATGGATTTGCAAAACATCGATGTTGAGATCGATGATGAGGATATGGCTATTAGGTTGTTGTGTTCTTTACCGCCTTCGTATAAGCATTTTCGAGATACCTTATTATATGGTAAAGAAGATTTGAGTTTGCAGGATGTTAAGGAGGCCTTAACTCAAAGAGATTTAATTGACAATAAGTTGGTTAATAAATATGCTCAAACTAATGCTTTGGTTGCTCATGGGGGAAAGAATTTTGGTAAGAATAAAATCTGTAACTATTGTCATGTGAAGGGTCATATTAAATCTGAGTGTTGGAAGTTAAAGAAGAAGAATGGGGAAAAGTCCAATGAGGACCAATCCGCAAATATCGCCAACAATGGCTCTGATGATGATCTTGCACTTTAGGGTTATAAGATTTGGGGCTGCGGTTTCTACGATCTCTTTATGATTGGTGCCCTTTGAGATCTCTTGGTTAAACGAGAAACCGTGTGGATATTTTGCTATGGAGTCTATGATAGATTGTTTTTGAGTTTTTTGTAACAATCTTGGTTATTCATTAGATTTTGTTCTAGTTATGCTATTTCTTATCTCAAATTTGGTACTTTTGTGTTTTGTTAAGTACAATTGCAATTTAGATGTTATTGATGTCAATTGGTTTTCTAGAATTGCTTGAGTTTGTTGTTGAGATGAAGAAGTGTTTGAAGTGAGTTTGGTCAATTTGAGTAAATTTGTTTGGCGTTGGTGACTTTATACTCTCAATCTAGGTCATGTGATGGTTTTGTATACGGATTTTGTGTTCGAAGACGCATCGGTACACAATTATAGAAGATGTCCGTTTTCTGGGTTGCCTAAAGTGAGTAGGCTCATGGAATTTTGTTTAAGGTGGAGGTTTTATGATTTTGTTTTGGGTGAGCATCACTTCTTGGTTCAAGGTGAAGGTATCTTGATTGATTGGTTTCAAGTCAAGGTGGAGATTGTTAATTATGACTTAAAATTTTTGTGAATGGCATAAGGGTAACTTTGAATGCACATATCTTTCAATCTATAAGTGGTTTTGATGTGATTCAAATTGGAGGTGAAAGCTTGTTCAAAGAGCTTTCCAACGATAGGTCATATGCCCAATTCCGCTAAGAAACGAGAAAGTTATGGCTGTTTTACGAAGAACTGTCGAATTGGAATTTCGTCTCGCCCGACCGGGCGGGTTTTGGCCCGACCGGGCAGCAGCGCCCGACCGGGCGGCTGGGTTTTGACGCGGTTTTGCGGTTTTCGAATTTGATTCTTTCTAGGGTTTTTTGTACGAGGTTTCCTTATGTTATAAATAGGACCTCTTAGTGCTCATTATTTGATACACAACTCATGAAACACTTTTAGTCTCTAGAATTTAGGACTCCTTGTATTATTCTCTCTGATTTTCTCCATTATAGTGAAGAAGCTCTAATCCCCCACCTGTGGACATAGGTCAAATTTGACTGAACCACGTAAATCCTTGTGTTATTTGTTTGTTCATCTTTATTGTTTTCTCACCTTTATTATTTCATTGATTTTCTGTTCCGCATTAATCAAACTACAACACCCAGATTCCTAACAGGTAATGATATAAGATTGATATTGGGAGAACATCCTCCACTTAGTGGGTTTGGTAAACACCTGAACATGTTTGGTAGTTACCTTAAAACATATGATTGGGGTAATTTGGGCTTTTTAGTACAAGGAGGGACAATGGAGGCCCAAAAGTCATGTACATGGGCTTTGGTGAGGTATTGGGCCTAATGGACCCAGGGGCATGATTGTCCAATTCCCATAGGATGGATTTGATAAGCAATGGAAATGGATTAATATTGGATACATTTGGTAATGCCCAAACCATGTTTGGTAATTACCTAAAAGCATATTATCTTGGGTTAATTTGGGCTTTTTAGTACAAGGAGCGACTAAAACTCAAGTCCATGGGCTTTGGTGAAGTATTGGGCCTAATGGACCCAGGGGCATGATTGTGAAAATCCCATAGGATGGCTTTGATGAGCAATGGAAATAGATTGTGATTGATACATAAGATGATGCCCAAATCATATTTGGTAATTACCTAAAGGCATATGATATGGGGTTAATTTGGACTTTTTAGTACAAGGAGGGGCAATGGGGGCCCAAAACTCAAGTCAATAGAGTTGTGGTGAGGTATTGGGACTAATGGACCCAGGGTAATGATTGTCCAATCCCCGTAGGATGGGTTTGGTGTGTAATGAGAAATTATTGTGATTAGATACATTTGGTAATGCCTTAACCATGTTTAGAAATTACCTAAAAGCATATGATCTGGGTTAATTTGAGATTTTTAGTACAAGGAGGGACAATGGGGACCCAAAACTCAAGTAAATAGGGTTGTGTGAGGTATTTGAGTCTAATGGAACCAGTGGCATGCTTGTCCAATCCCCATAGGATAGCTTTGATGAGTAATGATAAGGAATTGAGATTGGGAGAACATCTTCCACTTAGTGGGTTTGGTAATCCCCTGAACATGTTTGGTAGTGACCTAAAAGCATATGATTGGGCTTAATTTGGGCTTTTTAGTACTAGGAGGGACAATGGGGGCCCAAAAGTCATGTACATGGGCTTTGGTGGGGTATTGTGCCTAATGGACCCAGGGGCATGATTGTCCAATTCCCATGGGTTGGATTTGATGAGCAATGAAAATGGATTGTTATTTGATACACTTGATAATGCCCAAACCTTGTTTGGTAATTACCAAAAAGCATATTATCTGTGGTAAAATTGGGCTTTTTTACTACAAGGAGGGACAATGGGGCCCAAAACTCAAGTGAATAGGGTTGTGTGAGGTATTGAGCCTAATGGAACCAGTGGCATGCTTGTCCAATCCCCATAGGATAGCTTTGATGAGTAATGATAAAGGATTGAGATTGGGAGAACATCCTCCACTTAGTGGGTTTGGTAATCCCCTGAACATGTTTGGCAGTTACCTTAAAGCATATGATTGGGGTAAATTTGAGCTTTTTAGTACGAGGAGGGACAATAGGGGCCCAAAAGTCATGTACATGGGCTTTGGTGAGGTGTTGGGCCTAATGGACCTAGGGGCATGATTGTCCAATTCCCATATGATGGATTTGATAAGCAATGGAAATGGATTATTATTGGATACATTTGGTAATGCCCAAACCATGTTTGGTAATTACCTAAAAGCATATGATCTGTGGTTAATTTGGGCTTTTTAGTACAATGAGGCACTAAAACTCAAGTCCATGTGATTTGGTGAGGTATTGGGCCTAATGGACCCAGGGGCATGATTGCGAAAATCCCATAGGATGGCTTTGATGAGCAATGGAAATAGATTGTGATTGGATACATTTGATAATGCCCAAACCATGTTTGGTAATTACCTAAAGGCATATGATATGGGGTTAATTTGGACTTTTTAGTACAAGGAGGGACAATAGGGCCCAAAAATCAAGTCAATAGGGTTGTGGTGAGGTATTAGACTAATGGACCCAGGGTCATGATTGTCCAATCCCCGTAGGATGGGTTTGATGTGTAATGATAAAGGATTGTGATTAGATACATTTGGTAATGCCTTAACCATGTTTAGAAATTACCTATAAGCATATATGATCTGGGTTAATTTGGGTTTTTTAATATGAGGGACAATGGGGGCCCAAAACTCAAGTCAATAGGATTGTGTGAGGTATTGAGCATGGAACCAGTGGCATGCTTGTCCAATCCCCATAGGATAGCTTTGATGAGTAATGGTAAAGGATTGAGATTGAGAGAACATCCTCCACTTAGTGGGTTTGGTAATTCCCTGAACATGTTTGGTAGTTACCTTAAAGCATATGATTGGGCTTAATTTGGGCTTTTTAGTACAAGGAGGGACAATGGGGGCCAAAAAGTCATGTACATGGGCTTTGCTGAGGTATTGGTCCTAATGGACCCAGGGGCATGATTGTCCAATTCCCATAGGTTGGATTTGATGAGCAATGAAAATGAATTGTTATTGGATACATTTGATAATGTCCAAACCATGTTTGGTAATTACCTAAAACTATATGATTTGGGGTTAATTTGGGCTTTTTACTACAAGGAGGGACAATGGGGGCCCAAAAGTCATGTCAATAAGGTTGTTGTGAGGTATTGGACCTAATGGTCCCAGGGTCATGATTGTCCAATTCCCATAAGATGGGTTTGATGAGTAATGATAAAGGATTGAAATTGAGAGAACATCCTCCACTTAGTGGGTTTGATAATCCCTTGAACATGTTTGGTAGTTACCTTAAAGCATATGATTGGGGTTAATTTGGGCTTTTTAGTGCAAGGCGGGACAATGGGGGACCAAAAGTCATGTACATGGGCTTTGGTGAGGTATTGGGCCTAATGGACTCAGGGGCATGATTGTCTAATTCCCATAGGTTGGATTTGATGAGCAATGGAAATGGATTGTCATTGGATACATTTGGTAATGCCCAAACTATGTTTGGTAATTTCCTAAAAGCATATTACCTGGGGTTGATTTGGGCTTTTTAGTACAAGGAGGGACAATGTGGTCCCAAAACTCAAGTCAATAGGGTTGTGTGAGGTATTAAGCCTAATGGAACCAGTAGCATGCTTATCCAATCCCCATAGGATGGGTTTGATGTGTAATAATAAAGGATTGTGATTAGATACATTTGGTAATGACTTAACCGTGTTTGGAAATTACCTAAAAGCATATGATCTGGGGTTAATTTGAGCTTTTTATTATAAGGAGGGAAAATGGGGGCCCAAAACTCAAGTCAATAGGTTGTGTGAGGTGTTGAGCCTAATTGAACCAGTGGCATGCTTGTGCAATCCCCATAGGATAGCTTTGATATGTAATTATAAAGGATTGAAATTGGGAGAACATCCTCTGCTTAGTGGGTTTGGTAATCCCCTGAACGTGTTTGGTAGTTACCTTAAAGCATATGATTGTGCTTAATTTCGGCTTTTTAGTACAAGGAGGGACAATGGGGGCCCAAAAGTCATGTACATGGGCTTTGGTGATGTATTGGGCCTAATGGACCTAGGGGCATGATTGTCCAATTCCCATAGGTTGGATTTGATGAGCAATGAAAATGGATTGGTATTGGATACATTTGATAATGCCCAAACCATGTTTGATAATTACCTAAAAGCATATATATGATTGGGTTTAATTTGAGCTTTTTACCACAAGGAGGGACAATGGGGCCCCAAAAGTCATGTACATGGGCTTTGGTGAGGTATTGGGTCTAATGGACCCGGGGGCATGATTGTCCAATTCCCATAGGATGGATTTGATAAGCAATGGAAATGGATTGTTATTGGATACATTTGGTAATGCCCAAACCATGTTTGGTAATTACCTATAACCATATTATTTGGGGTTAAATTGGGCTTTTTAGTTCAAGGAGGGATAATGGGGGCCCAAAACTCAAGTCAATAGTGTTGTGGTGAGGTATTGGGCCTAATGGACCCAGGATCATGATTGTCCAATCACCATAGGATGGGTTTGGTGAGTAATGATAAAGGATTGAAATTGGGAGAACATCCTCCACTTAATGGGTTTGGTAATCTCTGAACATGTTTGGTAGTTACCTTAAAGCATATGATTGGGGTTAATTTGACCTTTTTAGTACAAGGATGGACAATGGGGGCCTAAAAGTCATGTACATGTGCTTTGGTGAGTTATTGGGCCTAATGGATCCAGGGGCATGATTGTCCAATTCCCATAGGTTGGATTTGAGGAGCAATGAAAATGGATTATTATTGGATACATTTGATAATGCCCAAACCATGTTTGGTAATTATCTAAAAGCATATGATCTGGGGTTAATTTTGGCTTTTTAATACAATGAGGGACAATGGGGGCCCAAAACTCAAGTCCATGGGCTTTGGTGAGATATTGGGCTTAATGGACCCAGGGGCATGATTGTGAAATTCCCATAGGATGGCTTTGATGAGCAATGGAAATAGATTGTAATTGGATACATTTGATAATGCCCAAACCATGTTTGGTAATTACTTAAAAGCATATGATATGGGGTTAATTTGGGCTTTTTAATACAAGGATGGACAATGGGGGCCCAAAACTCAAGTCAATAGGGTTGTGGTGAGGTATTGGGACTAATGGACCCAAGGTCATGATTGTCCAATCCCCATAGGATGGGTTTGATGTGTAATGATAAATGATTGTGATTAGATACATTTGGTAATGCCCAAACCATGTTTGGAAATTACCTAAAAGCATATGATCTGGGGTTAATTTGGGCTTTTTATTACAAGGAGGGACAATGGGGGCCCATAACTCAAGTTAATAGGGTTGTGTGATGTATTGAGCATAATGGAACTAGTGGCATGCTTGTCCAATCCCCATAGGATAGCTTTGATGAGTAATGATAAAGGATTGAAATTGTGAGAACATCCTCCACTTAGTGGGTTTGGTAATCCCCTGAACATGTTTGGTAGTTACCTTAAAGCATATGATTGCGCTTTTTAGTATAAGGAGGGACAAAGGGGGCCCAAAAGTTATGTACATGGGATTTGGTGAGGTATTGGGCCTAATGGACCCAGGGGCATGATGTCCAATTCCCATAGAATGGCTCTGATGAGCAATGGGAATGGAGTGTGATTGGATAGGATTGGTAATTCCCAAACTTAGAATTTTCATTGTTATTAAAAGTACTATTGAAATCTTTGAAAATTTAATTACATTTGAATAACATTGGTGGCTAAGTCTTAACAGTCTTCACAGTTTGGTTATGTAAGGATTGATGGTTGAGTAGTTTTTATGTAAAAATTAGATTCTGACTTTGTTTGGTAATCACCAAATAAGTTTTAGTAATTACCTAAAATATTTGTTTTGGGGGTAAAATACGAAAATTTAAAATAGAATTGTTTTAAATAATTTGTAAATCCAAAATAGTAAGGGCTTTTGTACTTTTGTCGACCTCTATTTTAAAGAACCGCCAACTTCTTCCTTCAATTTCTCTCTCCTAAAACTTCCCTCATTCTCTCTCTCCTAAAACTTCCCTCATTCTCTCTCCTAAACCTTCCATAATTCTCAATTTCCTCCACATTCTCTCTCATCAACCACCACTTTGTTCTCCAAAATAAAACACAACGGTTATCTGACGAACGCATGGCGTTTTTTCGCATCAAATCCGGTACACTTTCAGCATTAAATTTTGTTGCAGGTGAGTTTCAATCTAGGGTTTATTTTTTTATTTCAATTTGGAAGTTTTGAATAGTGGTACCATACAACTCCATTCATGATTTGAATTGTGAAATAGTTTTTGTAATTACCTAAAAGTATATGATATGGGGTTAATTTGAGTTTTTTTGTACAAGGCTGGACAATGGGGGCCAAAACTCAAGTCAATGCTGTTTGGTGAGGTATTGGGCCTAATGGACCCAGTGGCATGATTGTTCAATCCCCATATGATGGCTTTGACGAGTTATGAGAATGGATTGTGATTGGATATGTTTGGTAATGCCCAAAGCAAAAAAAAAAGGAAAAAAATGCAACGTTTTAACCCGATACAATCTTATCATATAAACCACTTAAAACCTCATGGATTAAGTTATCAATAACCCATATCTTAACCATATAATTCCCCCATAATATATGTTATAGTCACATGATTTGAGGCCATTGTCCAGTACAATTATTATTTTAGGTAATGCCCTAAAATGGTCTAGGTAATGACCTAAAGGTTTGGTAATATCCTAATCTAATTATGTGATTACCTAACATATGTAGTGGTTGTATTAGGTCATGACCAAAATATCTATAGTGATTACCTAAACTTTGCATTCACTTGCACAATAAACAAGTGACATTCCACTATAATGGAGAGGATTTTTTATAGAGATTGTTCGACCATTTCAATCCGCTGTTCACATAAACATTCTATCGATGAACCTTTTATATCACCATAGTCATTCAATTCTATCATTTGAAAGTAAAAGAAAAAGGAAGGGTTTTTCTATGATATACCCCTGTGTTTTTTAAAATTCTATAATGTACCCCTAATGTTTTTTTATTCTACACTGTACCCCTGTGTTTTTTAAGTTTTCTACATAGTACCCCTACGTTAAATGAACGTAACGTTTACCGTTATCTCTTTGCATTTCTGGGCTTCTCTCTCAACCCTCCCACCTGCCAGCCCCGCAGCCTAGCCCCCACCCTCTCCCCTCCACCCCGTAACCACCATGACCGCCGCCAGCCTAGTCCTCCACCCCCGTAACCACCATAACCCCCGCAACCACCAATGTTGTTATAAAAATCAACCCAAATTCAACGGGGGAGGGGGTGGGGGCAACGGGAAATCGAAGGGGAGGGGGTAGGGGCATGCGGAAATCGAAGATGAGGGTGTTGGGGCAACGGGAAATCGAAGGGGAGAGGGTGGGGGGCTGCGGGAAATCTAAAACTGCATTTTGATTGGTGACAGACTCTTGCCAAATCACCATTATCCATTCCCCTCCACAAAATAAATTCATTTCTGGCTAGATAACGATTTCAATTAGGGAGAAAAAACAAAGAATGACTGGGCACATTAATGTGCGTCGCACATAACACACATCCGACGCAGATCCTCGTGTTTGCGGGAGAAGACATCTGCGTGTTTGCGGCCAGATCCGACGCAGATGCTAAGATTCAATTATGTGCGTCACACATACCATACATCCGACTCGCATAGCTTGTGGATTGATGTTTTGGCTTCTGTAATGTGCGTCGCATGTTTTGTCTGTCCGACGCACATAGATGTTTTGCGTCGCACGCTAGCTAAATACGACGCACATATGGAGTCTTTTGCGTCGAGTACCAGTTACATGTGACGCAAATGAGGCACCCATTCACTTCTGCGTCGTATTTCCTGTTGTGCGGCGCACTTGAGGAGACGCAAATCGCCGTTTTTCTACTAGTGTCCATAAATATCCATAACATCCAATATATCATTATCCATTTCCCTCCACAAAATAAATTCATTTCCATAAATATCCATAACATCCAATATACCATTATCCATTTCCCTCCACAAAATAAATTTCCTTCCATAAATATCCTCTCCTTTTCACAGGAGTTTCGAACAAATAAAAAAGATCTTTTCGAAAACTTTTTTTTTGCTTTTTTTTTTGTTTCCTACCCTATCCATTTTTGGGAGTGAGTCTTAAGTCAACAAACAGGGTAATCGAGAAACACTTCCGATAGCTCGTTCACGTGCGCGAAAGGCTAGACTTGTTCCACCAGCTAAAACACGGTTAACTGTTGAAGCAAGGATAGGTGATGAAACGGTTAATGAGTTGACTAATATCATCACACGAATGGCTAAGAACTTGGAGGAGGTCACTCTCCGTCTTCACCAAGTTGAAAGTGGTGAAAATGCTGGACTCACCAAACAAATGAAAAATGTTGTTAAAAAAGTTACCAATAAGGAGTCATACGATTTGGATGAGAACAACAAATTCAAGGGAAAACTACCTGAAAATTTTTCCACAAGTGGCTTTCCTAAGTTTAAGCCCACTGACAATCCCAAGTATCACTTGAGGAAGTTCAAGGCCACTATGATCATTAAGTATGTGGACCCCGAACTTTATCCAACGGTATTCCCGATATCGTTGGACTCTGTCTGTCAAAACTGGTTCTACTCCCTGGACCCCAAACATGTTAAAACATGGGGTGATATCACTAGAGAATTCATGAAGCAATATGAACATAACACTGTAATCCAAACCTCACTAATAAGGGAATTGGAAGTGTCACTAGTAGAATTTTTGCTTATTGCTGCGGTGGTATTGCTGCGGTTTTACCCGTACGCAGCAATAAACCACGAAAAAAAAAAGAAAAAATCCAAAATAAACCTATTGCTGCGGTTCCCAACCAAAACCGCAGCAATAGATATCAACTGGACAATTTTTCAAATTTGGTTGACTAGTTTGACCAGCTCTATTGCTGCGGTTTTCTAAAGAAACCGCAGCAATAGATTAAAATATTAATATTTTAATCTATTGCTGCGGTTTCTTTAAAAAACCGCAGCAATAGAAATGCCCAATATTATTTAATAGTATTTAAGTAGGAAGATCGCACCTCTCTAACTAAACCCTAAACTTGCCCGCCTCCCTCACATCTCTCACTTTCCTCTCACGCCCCTCTCTCTCCTCTCTCTCTCTCCTCTCACTCTCAATTCTTCGCGTCAGTTCGTTCACTCTCGTCATACTCCAATCTCAGTTTGTTCAGATCAACGAATCATCATCATCAACGCATCAATTTGTTCAGATCTCCGGCGTTCTTCAACCTTGTCGTCGGTCATCATTCAACCTTGTCGTCGGCGTTCTTCATCATCCTTCCAACTCACGCTCTTCATCAAAAAATCTGCTCGCCGGCGTTCTTCATCTGCTCCCCTTGTTCTTCATCAACTCGCCGGCATTCTTCATCTGCTCGCCGGAGTTTCCAGATCTGCGTTGTTCGCCTTCTCTCAAGTCGTCGGTTCTCGTTTGCTCGATCTGCTCGCCGGCGTTGTTCGTCTTCTCGCAAATCGCCGGTTCTCGTCGAACGCAGCATACATCGTAGATCTAAGCTGATTTTTTCGTTATTTTAGTTCATAGTTCTATTTTTTTTAGTTCTTATTTTTTTTAGTTCTTATTTTTTTTAGTTCGAAAATCTGATTTTTTTTTAGTTCGAAAATCTGATTTTTTTTAGTTCGAAAATCTGATTTTTTTTTTAGTTCTTATTTTTTTAAGTTTACGCCTTTTTTAGTTCGAAAATCTATTTTTTTTGTTAATACTCGTGAAGCTCGAAGATTAAATAATTTTTTTTGTTAATTTTTTTTCGTTCTGTATTTCATTTTTTTTACATCTGTATTTTTTTACATCTGTATTTCATTTTTTGTACATCTGTTATTTTTGATTTTGTGGATTGTACTCATCTTTTTTTAATTTAATTTTTTGTTAATTTTGTAGATCTAATTGAATTTGTAATTTAGGTTTATGGTGAATTAAATTAATTTGTATTTTCTTTAGATATCATTTGTATATATTTTTTTAGATTTTATATGTGTATTTTCTTATTTCAACATAAAACTTATAAAGTCAAATGTATAATGTTGTTATGTAATTTGTTAATTAATTTGATGCTTGAATGAATTCAACAAATTTGGTTGTGGTTTTGAAAATGTTGTGTGGGTATAGAATGTAGTATACTAGTATATGACATTATAAATGTATAAATTTTTTTTATTAAAAAAAAGCAACCTATTGCTGCTGTTGTTTGGTAAAAACAGCAGCAATAGACTCACCTATTGCTGCTGTTTTTACCAACAACAGCAGCAATAGGTTGCTTTTTTAATTATTTTTTTTTGTTATTCACACTACCTATTGCTGCGGTTTTGGGTAAAAACCGCAGCAATATGTTGCTATATTGCTGCGGTTTAAAACCGCAGCAATATATTAATTACCTATTGCTGCGCCCTTTATTGCTGCGCAGCGAAAACCGCCGCAATAGGCTACTTAATGACCGCAGCAATAAACAATTATTCTACTAGTGTGTTGAAGATACCAATAAAGGCTTTACCACCTACCTTAATAGGTGGAGGGAAAAGTCTGCCTACATGTTCTCCAGACCTGCCGACAAGGATCTCATCCGCATCTTCGTCAACAACTTGTTGTCCAAATACAAAACTCATCTCAAATACTTGGGTATCAATAATTTCACTAAGCTATACGACATAGGTGTGCAAATCGAAGATGACAATCGTTATAAGGGCAATAACAACAAGAAGAAGAATGATTATAGATCCACTTCTAAAGGTGGAGAGGTAAGCCTTCTTAAGGCACCCCAGAGATCCTTCCAGAGGACTGTAAGAAGGACATTCACTCCAATAGGCATGTCGTATGCCACTGCTTTTGATCGCCTCAATTCAAAGGGCGCTTTAATTCCCATTGGACCAACTCCCGATCCGGAAGAAAGTAAGAAAATATCAAATTGGGACAATAATGCCTACTGCAATTAAGTACCATAGAGGGAATTGTCACAAAATGGAGGATTGTCACAGACTAAAGCATGCCATTCAAGACATGATTGATGACGGTAAGACTCTCCATTCCTCCTGCAGGAAAGAAGCCTAATAATCAAGATAGGCTGCTAACCCAAGTTCTGGCTATCTCTAAAGATCAATACTATTACGATCCATCCCTCTTGATTACACCAATTGGGGATCCTATTCCCACTATCACTATTGATGACACATCACCAGATCTCAATGGTATATGAGATAGTGATGAAGAAGACGAGTATGTCAGAAGAAAGTGACTACATCTAGGGAACATGCATCCCTCCACCCCTAGGATTATATGACGACGATGAAGTCGTTGATCTTCAAACACTAGTGGAAAAAAGCCCATTGGATCCGGTCAAAACCGGGCTTACAGATCCGGTTTTGGACCGGATCCGCTGGGCTCGCAACAACTAAGAGTAAGCAACTGATCCGGTCCAAAATTGGATCAGTTGACACTTAACTGATCCGGTTGTATTACAAAACTGGATCAGTTAGGTGAGTGAACTGATCCGATTTTGCGATACAACTGGATCAGTAAAGATCCATTCACAAATAAAAGAAATTGAGGCTTTCATTCGCCAGCTACACATGCCAGCCAACAAAAGGAGATTATTAAAATCACAAAAAGCTGCCAATGTCCCCCACCTAGTAGCCCATAAAACCAGCTGGCAGCAGCAAAAAAAAGACTAGACAAATAACAAAAATGAAATAAACTAAAATAAACTCACGTGCAGCTACATCATACAAATATGGTTGTTCTCCTGACTCCTATGTCACCTTGCACCAGACACCTGTGTATTTTACATCCTCCACTATATAACCACGATTCCACAAATGGAAGATGGACATCACACATCAATCACTACTATGTTAAATCTTTGATTAAAATGTTTTTTTTTTCATACCCCTACTCTCTCCCAGATAAATCCTACTGAAGTTGGTCAAGCACTACTAGAAGCAGCATCAAGACCTTCAATGGATGAGGAGCATACTTCTGCATGAGCTTGGTCAGTGTAGCAGCGAATTCTTTCTCTAGCTCCAGCTCCTCCTTCTAGTGCTTCTTCTTCATCTCCATCTTTTTGTCCTTGTGTATCTGTATGATCAGCTGCTCTCTCTCAGTACTAACTTCCCGATTTTTACCTGTAAGGCATGTGATAGCTTTGTTAAATGCAAAACGATAGTCTAAAGAGAACGAGAGCAATTCATTCATGAACTGAAAGAAGAATGTATTTGATAAAAATGAGTACTCTTTATTCAAATTTAGCGAAACACATTCGATATGAATGGAGTCAATACCAGTTCCATGTGTTACTGGTATTCGCCTTACAGTTGTGTAAGCCCCATCATCCTGAAAATTAGCAATTCTTGTTGCTATCCTGAAAATCACAACAAAAAACTCAGAGCGATGAGTCTTTTTAGACTGCAATCTTATATCAAATGAAAAATAAATGTACAGAAAAAATAAATGCACAATGCCACACAATAAGCACAAAATCGTTTATGCAGCAATATCATGAACAGACGGTTGACTAATGGTGCAGCCAACTCTATTCCATAACTTTCACAGGAGGTTTTCTTTCATGCAATCATTCATGCAATCAGACATACTTGACTAATTTAGCAACAATATCAACATTATGTTTGGTAAATCCAATTTATATTTCATGTTATTTGTCTTTCATGCAATACTTGTAAATTCTATTATTGGTAGATCGGATGCTAGAAGTGTACAAGCAGCAAAAACATCAGCTCAATACTAGAATCAGACTCAGTCCCTTTTATTTATGAGAACGGGAAAGATTTATATGGACAGTCTCAGAGGTAGAACAAAAGGTAATATTTATTGGCTTATCAGGACATATCATTGATCGGAATATAACAACACAGAGATCACTGTCATTTGAAAGCAACTGTGCTGAATTTTCACATACTTACAGTAAAAACATGGTGTTAACTGTTGACAGCCAGCAGATACAATCACATTTAGAGCATTTTAACATACTAGAGAATTTCCATAAGCTTTTACCAAATGACTTCTACCGTAATACTCCCTCCGTTTTATTTTAATCTACACACTTTCCTTTTTGGTCTGTTACTTTTTAATCTACACACTTGCTTTTTCTATTTTAGGTAACATGTCACATCTACTTTCTCCTCTTTTTCCACCCATGTCATCCACTTTTTAATATTTTAACCCACTTTTTACTTTCTCTCTCTCACTTTTCAGTTTCTCTCTCCACCTTTTCAGTTTATCTCTCATACTTTTGTACTTATTCCTTGGTTCTCCCCCAAAGTAAAGTGAGTAAATTAAAATGAAACGAAGGGAGTATATGACAAATAAAATGAAAAACTTTATAATAAAAAAGAAAATGCTTAAGTTTACAAGAATTACCTTTGTTTTGCTAAATCTATGACATTCAATTCCAAATCCTGCTTTTCAGACACAAGTGTAGAAACTCGGAGTTGGTCTTGATGCCTCAATTTTGACTCTCTTTACAATAAGACTCAACATGTAAAAATTCCCAAGATATCGAATGACAACAAATCCTTAACTCGTTCTGCCAAATAAGTAAGGACTCACTTCTAATTCAGATTTCAGGTTAGCTAACTCCTTTTCCAATGAAAAGTGATCTTGTGAGCTTCCCATAGCAGCCCTGCTACCAGCAGAATCATTGAATTCTTGTTGCTGAATCGAATTGGCTTCTGCTTTTAGAGAAGCTGCATCTTCTTCAGCCTTATAAGAACACGATAATTAAAGAAATGATATCAAATCTTTTTCTTGATACTCCCCTAAGCAAATCGAGCGCCTGTTCATGCATAAAATATGGTTTTTAGAGACTTCTCTTGTGCTATTTCAGGAATATTTCCCTGCCGACATGAATATTTAGTGCTTTGGCGACAATGATACTTACTGAGAATCTTCAGCGGAGCTAAATGCACCCTGATGAAATTTCATCGTGGGTATCGCAGCAACCACAAAGGGTTCAAGACCATCAGTTCTTTGCTCTGGCTATCACAAAAAGGACGGACCAGAAGCATTATACACCATCTAATTAAAGTCGATTGTTGCAAACATCGCCACTCTACTGATTTACTATTAATTATGAATGTGAAACTAGTTAGGAAAGCACATTTCTAACTCATAAGATAGTCCGTGTTCAAGAATATGCTTCAAGAATAAAACAAAGGTCATAGACTAATATTTGTTATCAAGAAAGATAAGACAAAACGTTTACCTTTTTTATTTGTGATGCCGACAGTGATGAAGAATTTCAGCACTTTAGACCAAATCAAGTAATGCTTTATTACCATTATTTGGAGAATAGTCAAGTTGCTAAGTTTCTGGTATATAGTATAGCTATGTTTTAGCTAATGATTCTGACATTTAGGTGTTCTTCCCTTCACTCTAATTACGGAATGCACGGAATCCCTCCTCATCTGTGTGTGCATTGCTCCATATATCATCGCATTGACATCAATGTACGCACCTTCTTTTCTCTCTCTACCCTCTTGACAGCAGGAGTCCTTTGTTGTTTCTTCTGATCCTCCAGCCAAACTTCTCGCACCTTTTCAATTGAATGTAGAAGTCTTTTCTGTGGTGTTAAAAAATCAGAACCTTTCTCATTGTTGTCTGCATTCGTAGGTGTGATCTTCCATACTTGAGTGGTTGGTAAAGTTGAGGCTTTACAGAAATGGTGAGGAGAGGGGTTTGTGAACCAATTTCTTGCTCGACATTAGCAGTCAATGCTGCCACTGCTTTTGCATTGGTCTCTTCTTGAGGAGCTTCTGTTGTTTGATTCAATTCAGCTCTCCTCCTTTCAATGGCCTGTGTATATCAGAACAAAGTATTCATTGCTGGCAGTCAAGGTACTAGCTATAGCAGTAAAGTAACCAGGATAAATTCTTTGTGGGTGCCCAATTGAGCATTTTTATCAGTCATCTCACTCATACATTGACTTGAAACTGGCTTATTCTAACTGAGAATTTAGCCTACTACAAACTCCAACAAGTTTTATTATCACTGAAATCAAGCTTTTGCACTAAATGCCTATTTCCTCGAACATGGCAAGCGAAAGAAACAACTCATCCAAGGAACATCTGGATTGGAAGTTGTTTTCCCTGATACAGATGCTTGATTCTACTAATCCAAAAATATTGCACATGAAAGATACCCCTTATTAGAGTTAGTGCATTAATCTATTGCACAATTTGTCTAATTCTTCTCACAGAAGTCCAAAATTAACTAATCTGGCAGAATTTTGAATAATGCAGTAGATTGTCCCAACATCTAACCTATCAATCACGTATACTATTTGACCCACACATTTTGTCTCATTAAACAAAATAACCTCTATTTACTAGCAACTATTCCAGGTTAACTATTTCAACATTAAAGTTGATACAATATGTCCGACCATAAAAGAAAATCCAATCTAACCAAATAACTGCAAAACCAGAAATACCCAACATTCATATAAAAGACTCTCCATTGAAACCCACAAGTCATAAACATTAAAAGAACACCATCAATTAAACCAAACTGAATTTGAACAAGAATATTCTATTCATTAGTAAGAATCATTACCCTCACAATAGCAGTGATATCTATGACAGGAGTTCTTGGATACAAAGAAGGCAACCTACTTCCCCTGCCTCGGCTACCACCACTACATCGTGCCATCATCCCTGGAGTTCTATTCTCCCGACCAGTCATTAGTGGCCTATATAAATTCCGGCCTCGCCCAAACCGACCTCCATAAAATCCAATTGATCTACCACTTGAATCACTTCCACCACTTGAGACGTTTCGAGGCCCATTTCCAGATAACTCTGTCCAAACTGGCCTCCATAAACTCCAATTGATCTTTCCAGCTAAAGCATATCTTCGGATGATCCCATATCACAATATTCCAAGCAAAAAGGGGCTTCAAGTTCATAATGAATAATCGAACTATCTCTCTATCTTCCAATTAGAATTTCACTTCTTGCAATTTCCTACCTATACAAAACAAAGATAGACAATTAATCAGCCATTACTTTAAGCAAAACAATCGAGGAAGAAAGTCGTTAAAAAGCAAAACTTAGGCTCAGCAGTATCTTGAACCTCAAGCCAATGATTATCTTTAGAAATTTAGTAACTTAGAAAGGTAAAAGAACAAAAGAAAACTCATCAATCAGAAAACGCAAACCAGGTGTTTGACGTTTTGCCTCAATGGAAAAATTCGGAAAAATTAAAATTTGAGCTCGACCCTGGTGAGCACAGAGCAGATTTATCAACTCAATTTAAAAAAAGGGGGACTCTTTACTCTCTAGGGTTGACTAGTTAATAAAATCCTGAAGCCAATTCATACGAGAAACTAAAAAAACTTAAAATTCGGCCCACATTTTGTCATGAATCAAACTCTGAGAACAATGCAGTTATTAAGTAATTGGTAAATCATCGAATTGATGGATTACTATAGGAAAATTGAGCAAAACAACTGATTAACTCGAATATAATTCATAGTCCAAAACATCAGAAAGCATAGAGCTGAATATATATTGGCAAAAAAAAAAAAGCAGAAGAGTTACCTTGGGGCAAGCAGAGACCAGGACAGTAGAGAAAATAAAAAATAAAAAACATGTATCAAACAGCAAAATTCGACGAAATCAACAAAAGTAGCAGCAAAATCGAGGACAGAGAAGAACAATTATAATACAAGCAGACCTCTTTATGGTAGGGAAGATTGAGAAATTTACAGCAATCTCCGATTTCATCGCAAGTAAAATTTTCGCAAGCTTTGCTAGGTCTAATTCGACGAACTTCAGCTATCGTTTTCTTCGAATTGATGTAAATTGGGTTAAACACCACCCATTTCTTGACATTCGGCAATTCGCCATTCATCTTTTCTTATGACGAAACCCTAATTCAATCAAATTTCTGGAAAGAAGTAGATTCGATTGCAGATATGAGCAAATTGGTTTCTTTGATCAGTAATCAAAGAAATGTGAGAGGATGGGTCTGGTAAGTGTTTGTGAAGAGAGGAGGAGATGAGAGTCCCTCGAGCGAAAATTCGAAGGTACGCACGGAAGTATGGTGCTTCCTGTGCGCACGCTTCAAAACGTAGTGTTTAAACGGTCTGCAATGAACATCTGCAGTTTTCCAATAAATATTTGTGGGACCCACCTCAATTTCTCTTTCCTCAAATTTTTCACCCCATGTGCGTTGTAAATCAATAAACATCAAGATTATTCCAATGGACATTGTAGTCTAATGAACACCAGCTAATTTTCAATGGACATTTGCAATTTTGGAATAAACATTTGTGGGATTTACTATTGTTCATGTAAACCAATAAACATCAAGATTATTCCAATGGACATTGTAGTCTAATGAACACACGCTAATTTTCAATGGACATTTGCAATTTTGGAATAAACATTTGTGGGATTTACTATTGTTCATTTCTCACTTCATTAACATATTGTTGATTCAAATGTTAGTTTGTTCATCCAAGTCTTCAAAATGTTCTTTCAAATTACTTATATGTTCATTGTGATAAATATTATGTTGTCATTACTTATATGTTCATTGGAGATGAACAGATGTTCACTGCATTAACATATTGTTGATTCAAAAAAGGTTCCCATGTGGTAAATTTTTAACTGTTCAGTGGAATATTGAAGATGTTCATTGAGTTATTTTTTGTTTCCAGTTTTCCGCGTTTTGTTTGTTTTTTGGTGCGTTTTGGATGGTGCGCACCATCCTATTCCTACACTCGTGCGCACCATCGACGGACTCTCACTCGAGTGTTGAGGAGAGAGAGTGAGAGGAGAAGGGTATGGTAGGGTTAAATTGTAATAGCCCATATTTTTAATATTTTTAAGCAGGTTTAATTTGATGCAAATCATGTATCTTAGCTTAATTATAATATCTTAGCATAGTTTGATGGAGTTTGTTAATAATATTTAGTGTTTTAAAACAAAAGGAAAACTCTATTTTATATTGCAAAAGATATTTGCTTATATGGTTTTACCCTCAAGTCATTTAAAATAAAACAAGAACAAATGTCCATTTTCATCTTCTCTTTCTTTTGTGTCTTTTGCTGGGAGATGCCACAACAAGCTTGAGTTGTCAAATTTTCATCCTTAATAAGCAAATGAAGATCATCAAATTAAGGCTTGCTATTCTATATGTTGCATCTCTAAAAAAAAAATTCCCTCAACATCTAGGATTCAAAAAGCCCAAACTCCAAACCCAAATTTCTTCATTCATCTCATGGTTGGCCCTCTTCTCACCACCGCTTGAAGATTTCCGGCCACCATGGCTTGGTGTTTGTCGCACCCTTGACTCGCCACCACATCGACACCTATCTCCTCTGAATTCTGTGATGGCGAGGTTGTTGTCTCTCACCGGAGCCTTGCCGGTGCTGCTGCTAATTCCGTCGCCGCGTGTGACGCTGTGTGTTGCTCTCTCGTTTCTTCACTCCTCTCGCTTCGTTTACGTGATGGGGGTGCTGCTACCGTTGTGCAAAGATCAAGCTACTGCAGCCTTCGTGGTGATGCTTCCCCTCTTCAGTGTCGCTGATGTGTCACGCCTTATTGGCGCCGCTGTGAGCTGGCGATACCAACACCTTGATGTTGTTTGTGTTGGTTACTAGCGCTACATGTTGTTGTTGGGTGTTCTTTCAATTTTTCTCTCTTGGTTATCATGAACCCAACTGAATTGATGGAGATAATTATGGTGTTCAAGCTAGAGATTAGTGATCAAGTATCTATGATCATGGGGATCATGTAAAGAGTTCATGATTAAGTGTTTTTGCATGTATAAGGATTTGACAAGAGTAATTCAAGGACCGGAAGCATAAAAGGGGTAAAGTTGAAAGTGAGATGTCCCGGAGAATGTGATGGTTAATGAAGGATGATTCTTATGTTCTCTTATCGTATACTCAGGGGATCCAGTATAAGATAAATTGAGTCATGAGCATTTAGATATTTCTGTTTGAGGATTGTATTTGAGTTTATACTTTTATTGTAAGTGAATGACTAATTATGGTTTATTAAATAATAATTGAGACTTGTCTATTCTAAGTATGCTTAGCTAGCAGTTGGGAAGTTCGGGCTATTATAGGTGGTATCAGAGCAACCATGCGATCGTGCGCTGAGTAGCCACATAGCGGGGGTAAAAGATCTTTGGGATTATCTGAAATTGATTCGGGTTATTAGTAAGTTAAAAATTGAGTAATAGAGATTGAGATATCGAAGGTTGATTATTGAGACTGAAAATTTGCAAAAGTGAAAAGTTCTATTGGGGCTTTAGCTTTGAGTGGCTCTTAGAGCAAGGAAGATCGAATTATATTGATTGAGATTGTGGAGAATTTGGATTCGAAATTATTGATTATTTGTTTGGCAAGCAAATCTTTCAAGGTATTGGGGTTAAGTTTAGAGGTGAAGTGATATGATTTTCGTTAAAGATATTTTATGTGAACTTATTCGTTTTCAGATGTTCAAAATTTTTCTGTTTTTAAGTTTCGAGGATGAAACGTCTTTTAAGGGTGGTAGATTGTAATAGCCCATATTTTTAAGCAGGTTTAATTTGATGCAAATCATGTATCTTAGCTTAATTATAATATCTTAGCATACTTTGATGGAGTTTGTTTATAATATTTAGTGTTTTAAAACAAAAGGAAAACTCTATTTTATATTGCAAAAGATATATGATTATATGGCTTTACCTTAAGTCATTAAAAATAAAACAAGAACAAATGTCCATTTTCATCTTCTCTCTCTTTCGTGTCTTTTGATGGGAGATGCCACAACAAGCTTGAGTTGTCAAATTTTCATCCTTAATAACCAAATGAAGATCATCAAATTAAGGCTTATATGTTGCAACTCTAAAAAAAATTCCCTCAACATCTAGGATTCAAAAAGCCCAAACTCCAAACCCAAATTTCTTCAAAAATCTCGTGGTTGGCCCTCTTCTCACCACCGCTTGAAGATTTTCGGCCACCATGGCTTGGTGTTTGTCGCACCCTTGACTCACCACCACATCGACACCTATCTCCTCTGAATTATGTGATGACAAGGTTGTTCTCTCTCACCGGAGCCTTGCCGGTGCTGCTGCTGATTCCGTCGCTGTGCGTGACGCTGTGTTGCTGTCGCTCTTCTATTTCTTTACTCCTCTGCTTCGTTTCTGTGATGGGGGTGCTGCTGCCCTTGTGCAACACTACTACTGCAGCCTTCGTGGTGATGCTTCCCCTCTTCAGTGTCGCTGATGTGTCACGCCTTATTGGCGCTGCTGTGAGCTGGCGATACCAACACCTTGATGTTGTTTGTGTTGGTTACTAGCGCTGCATGTTGTTGTTGGGTGTTCTTTCAATATTTCTCTCTTGGTTATCATGAACCCAACTGAATTGATGGAGATAATTATGGTGTTCAAGCTAGAGATTGGTGATCAAGTATCTATGATCCTGGGGATCATGTAAAGAGTTCATGATTAAGTGTTTTTTGCAGGTGTAAGGATTTGAAAAGAGTAATTTAAGGACCAGAAGCATAAATGGGGTAAAGTTGAAAGTGAGATGTCCCGGAGAATGTGATGGTTAAGGAAGGATGATTCTTATGCTCTCTTATTGTATACTCCGGGATCCAGTATAAGATAAAGTGAGTCATGAGTATTTAGATATTTCTGTTTGAGGATTGTATTTGACTTTATACTTTTGTTGTAAGTGAATGACTAATTATGGTTTATTAAATGATAATTGAGACTTCTCTATGCGAAGTATGCTTAGCTAGCAGTTGGGAAGTTCGGGCTGCTACATAAATGAGAGAGGAGATGGGTATGGTAAGGGAAGCGAGATATGTTATCGTTGGGCCGTTTATTTTGGGCCGTTCAGTTTGGGCCATAACTGATCCGGTTGGGATGAACCACATCAGTTAATAAAAACTATCCGGTTTTCCTCCCAACCGCTTCAATTAATCGACCCAAAATTTTGCGCCCATAATTTGGTGGATTTATTGATCCGGTTTTGAGAGAATCGGATCAGTTTTGTTGTGTCATATAAGGTTTTTTCCACTAGTGAAACTGATCGCATCACTTTAGCAATGGATTGGTACAAAAGTGATGAGGAGGAAGCAGTCTGGGTGCTTAACCGAACTGGAAGGTTAACTCAGCCAGTTCAAGATAACCTTCCCACATCGTCTGCATCTCCTGAAGGAGTTCTTCCCAAAGAGAACTCTCTCATTCATCAGCTCATGAAAACAAAAGCTGACGTTAACATTTGGCAATTGATAGCTTCCTCTCATGAGCATCGCATGGCATTACTAAATGCCCTCACAAAGATAAATGTGTCATCCGATACCTCACCTGAAGGGTTGGTCAATTTCCTAACTGCTGATAAACCAATCCAAGGAAATATTATTTCCTTTACTGATGTCCTCCCTTTTGAAGGAAGCAAACACAACAAAGCTCTGCATCTTACTGTAGCATGCATGAGCATGAATGTCCCCATGACATTAGTGGACAATGGATCTGCCATTAACGTGTGTCCATTACGAACTGTGCGCCGACTAGGTTTCAAAGATGAGGATTTCAATCCTTCTCATCAAGGTATCCGAGCATACGACTATTCCCGTCATCAATCCTTGGGAACTATAGCCCTAAACATCTCTACAGGGGTTATAGAAAAGCGCACGATTTTCCTAGTCATTGATATCAAGACCTCATTCAACTTACTATTAGGACGACCATGGCTTCATGAGCTGGGTCCTGTCCCATCTTCCTTGCATCAAAAGGTCAAGATGATTATGGATGGCATTCCCATAACTCTCGATGCCTCTACAATGAAGATACAAGTAATAGACAAACCTCTCATCCACATAGGCCATGATGATGAGGATGAAGATCTTCGACGATTCGTTCCCGAAGAAGTAGCCCTCATTGAAGAGGATTTATCGCCATTTGACTTTGATTACTTCTCCAATCTAGCAGTCAACTACATCATACGCAAGAAAGGATATTTCCCAGGCATGTCACTGGGTAGTAAGAAGTCTAGAGCATCTCCTGTCACTGATTCTAAATCAGTGGAAAATTTGTCTGGCCTAGGATACAAGCCCACCAGGAAGGAGCTCAGAGAGCGTATTGCGCAACGGATGACATATCGCAATACCGAAGACAAGGACAATATCCCTTTTCCTCCCTATCAACCCACTCTGAATGGGCAATTTCCGAGGGAAGGAGAAGATTATCCTTGCTATGAATTCCCTGAACCATTCTATCAGGCTCAGGAGGGAGTGGTCTACCCCGGATTTGAAATATTTCTGGATTGTCGCTTTCTGGAAGAAGGGATTCCTGATCCCAACATTAGTCAGTTCACCGAAGATTGTTTAGACTACAAGGCATTGGGATTTCTATTCGGACAAGAACGAGTCAAATGCCAGATAATACTGCTCATATCCAGGCTGTGTTACAAAACGAGGACTTCGATCCAGCTATGCTGATTACTCCTACAAGTGGCGTCATGCAAGGATGGAGGAAGACTATCAAGCTGACTACTCCAGACGGAAAGAAGATGATATTCACCACCGGGGAAGGGCCGATGTTTGAAGAGTCCGAGTCATCTGAGTCAGAGTCTGAGTCTGAGTCCGAGTCTGAGTCCGAGTCTGTTAAGTCTAGTGTCCCAGTTGGGACTATTTCTAAGCCTGTTAATCCTAGTGTCCAAGTATAGTCTTAAAAATCTGCTGAGTCATTGTTCAACTCTATGATTTCCGATTTCAATAATATGAACTCATTTGCTTATGACTTGTGCAAAAATCTCTACTTCCTCTTCTCCTTTTCCTTCTGATTGCAACAATGAATCTGAAAAAGAAATAATTAAAGCAATGGAAGAACATGAAAATAAGACTCCAATCATCGAGGAAACAGAAAAAATTAATCTTTCAGATGATAATGAACCAAAGGAGGTAAGAATTGGATTAACTTTAAGCGAATGCGAGCGCGCTCAATTAATCACAACGTTAGTTGAATATATCGATGTATTCACATGGTCGTACCAGGACATGCCAGGCATTGATCGCGAAATTGCTCAGCTAACCATTCCCCTAATCGAAGGGATGAAACCTGTCAAACAAAAGTTGCGCAGAATGAAGCCGGATGCGGCTCTAAATTTTAAAGAAGAAGTCATTAAACAACTTAATGCCGGTTTTATAAAAGTAGCAAACTATCCTGGCTGGATTGCTAACGTTGTGCCTGTGCCTAAAAAGGATGGGAGAGTTAGAATGTGTGTTGACTATAGAGACCTCAATAAAGCAAGTCCAAAAGGCGGCTTCCCCTTACCTCACATAGACGTCCTAGTAGACAACACTGTCAATCATGCCCTTCTCTCTTTTATGGACGGGTATGCGGGGTATAATCAGGTAAAAATGGCCGAAGAAGATATGGAAAAGACTACCCTCATCACATCGTGAGGGACCTTTTGCTATACAGCTATGCCTTTTGGGTTAAAAAACGCTTGGGCCACCTATCAAAGAACTGCGACTACCCTTCTCCATGACATGATACATAAAGAGGTAGAAGTCTACGTAGATGACATGATAGTTAAGTCCAAAGATAGAGAGGGACACCATACCGCCCTTGAGAAGTTCTTCATGAGACTTCGCAAATACAATATGAGACTTAATCCACAAAAATGCGCCTTTAGGGTTACTTCTGGGAAACTCCTAGGTTATGTCATCAGTTCTAGAGGGATTGAAATTGACCCTACTAAAATAACGGCCATCATGACCATGCCTCCACCTAATAATGAAAAGAAAATAAGGGGGTTCCTAGGTAAAATCCAGTACATCAGTAGGTTTTTCTCTAAACTGACCATGGTGTGTGAGCCCATCTTTAAAAAGTTTAAGAAAAGTGTCGCTGCCGAATGGAATGAGGATTGCCAAAAAGCCTTTGACAAAATTAAAGAATATTTATCTAACCCACCTGTCTTAGCGCCTGCCTTGCCAGACATACCTTTAAGACTCTATTTGACTGTGACTAAGACCGCAATTGGGGCCACGTTGGCACAAGAGGTTGATGGGAAAGAGTGCGCCATTTACTATCTTAGTAAAAAACTCTTAGACTACGAATCCCGTTACACTCCCTTAGAAAAGCTTTGTCTCGCACTGGTCTGGGCCACTAAGAAGCTTATACATTATATGCTTACTCACACAATCCATATAGTGTCACGACTAGACCCTCTTAAGTTCTTGTTCGAAAAGCCAGCCCTCATTGGTAAACTCTCCCGCTGGGTAGTAATGTTGGCTAAATTTGACTTAAAATTTATCCCTCACAAATCCATTAAAGGCAACGCTGTTTCAGACTTCTTAGCAAATTTCCCTGTAGTTGAATCTCATGAAGAGTATGAATATCCTGATGAAGACCTTCTCATGACGGAAGATGAAAGTTGGGCACTATACTTCGATGGTGCTTCCAACGAAAAGGGATGTGGTGTAGGGGTACTCCTGGTATCACCTGAAGGCGAACACACTCCTCTCTCTGTTAAACTCGACTTCAATGTTACTAATAACGCAACCGAGTACGAAGCATGTATCATAGGGCTCCAGGCCGCAGTGTCCCTCGACATCAAGAAACTAAGAGTATATGGTGATTCATCTTTGATCATCAACCAAATCTCTAAAAGATGGAAAGTTAGAAATGAAAGCCTCTTGCAATACCAAATTCATCTAGAAGCCATTGCTGAACAAATCCCTGAGATACAATATACATACCTTCCCCGAGAAGAAAACCAATTTGCTGACGCTTTGGCCCGCTTAACCTCTATGATTAGGATCCCTCGCACCATGCCGGGAATGCCCCTTGTCATTGAGAGAAGGCAAGAGCCTGCTTATGTTCACACCTTAGACACTGAGCTAAATCCTATTCCTTCTGAACCCTGGTTTACTGACATCCTCAACTACCTAACCAAAAAAGAATATCCACCTGGAGCTTCAATAAGAGCCCAGCGTGCCTTAAGGCTATTAGCCTCCCAATATGGCAAGTATAACGGGACACTGTACAAAAGAACACTGCAAGGTGTGCACTCGCTTCCGTATCGATAAACCTTATACCACAACAAGTCATGGATCAAGTCCATAGTGGAATTTGTGGCACGCACATGAACGGACGCATGTTAGCCCAAAAGATCATTCGCTTAGGTTATTACTGGACTACAATGGAGAAAGACTGTTACCTCTATGCCAAAACTATCCAAAATGCCAATTATGCGCTAACTTGCAACATGTCCCACCCTCATTGTTATACACCTTTACTTCACCTTGGCCATTCTCAACTTGGGGTATTGACATCATTGGTAAAATAACACCACCTGGTACTGGGGGGAATGAATTCATCCTTGTAGCCATAGACTACTTCACTAAGTGGGTAGAAGCAACATCCTATGCCAAATTGACAGCCAAACATGTAGCTGCCTTCCTAGAAAAGACTATAATTTGCCGCTATGGGGTTCCCCACGAGATCATAAGTGACCAAGGTACCCACTTCCAAGCTGAATGTGAACAAGTACTTGAAAAATATAGCATCAAGCACCATCGCTCATCCCCATATAGACCCCAGGCTAACGATGTGGAGGCTGCTAACAAAAATATCAAAGTCATTATCCAGAAAATGACCGAAAATTATATGGATTGGCTAGATAAGCTACACATTGCCTTATGGGGCTACTGTACTTCCATTCGAACATCAACTGGAGCTACACCTTATTCTCTTGTCTATGGAGCAGAGGCTGTCCAACCAATCGAACTTGAAATACCATCCTTACGCGTTGTCTTGGAAAGTCAAATTCTGGAAGCTGATTGGGTCAAAGCTAGATTCGAAGAGCTCATCTTGCTCGATGAACGACGATTAGCTACCTTGCATCATGTGGAGGTTTATCAAAATCGTATTGCACAATCATCAATAAGAAGGTCAAACCCCGAAATATTAAAGAGGGAGACTTAGTGCTCAAGGCATTAAGGAAAAATGTGTTAGATCCCCGAGGTAAATTCAGACCTACTTGGGCCGGTCCATATATTGTCAAGACAATCCTATATGGAGAAGCATCTCAACTAATTGGGACGTCACTGAATTTCATAATCTAACCAATCTTGATCAACTCAAGAAATTTTATGTGTAAAGCACAACCAATTCTTTGATTGGTAAAAGTAATCCAATTCTTTAGCATAAACTATGTGCGGCCTGATTCCTATTTGGATACGTAGGCAACCTTGTACATGGTTCGACCCCTTCATTAATCAAAACCTCCTTCGGTTCATACGAGTCTAAAGCAAAATTATAAAAAATGTTCAAATCACTATTCGCACCAAACGCATGAAAGCTGCGCCTGGGCCGCACGGTGCGCCGCGCCACGCAGCCTCTTCGCGTCTAGCGCATAACACTATTGTGCCGCTGGTTCGATCAGTCTTCCAACATTCGTTAAAATGCTAAAAAAAATATTAAAAAATAATGCGACAATATATTTTTTTTTGCGACATATTTTAGGCTCACTTCGGTCTAAATAAAAATGAACATTGTTTTTATTATTATTGCTGAATGGAAAATAACACATGAAACATAAGTTATGACTACTCTATAAAATAACTATGTGGCATGCAAGCCTTATTGAAAGCAATAAATAAACATAAAGACAATAACTTGAAACAAAAAATAAAGCAGGAAATAATCTAAAGGCATTGTTGCAATCTGTCCTTCTTTTGCTTCCCCTTCTCAGCCTTTTCTTCCTCCTTTCCCTTGGTAGAAGTTTCTCCCTTTCCATCTGTAGCTTTGGTCTAGGTGCCTTTCTCTTTTCCCAATACACCATAGGTTCCTTCCCTTTGCCTGTAGGAGTGTCTGTCTGTCGAGTCGTCCTTCCTGTGTCAACCCTTTCCGTGATTATTACACCCCCTAAGCGTAGTCTTCTCTTTGTCGGTGTCATCCGTGGCCCAAGTCTTTCCCGCTCTGGTGCTACCTTTGGCCCTAAACGTTCCTTCACAGAGGAAGTTTTAGTAACAGGTTTTTGGCTGCTCTTCCCTACAGATGAGTTTCCAGCTGGTCTCTTGCCCCTGTTATCCAAAGTCTCTAAAGTTTTCCCTAAGGTTCGTGGAGTAAATTTTCGCTTCTTAGTCACTTCAGATGATTCCTTCTCCATCATCTATTTCCTCACAGCAGGATCTCTAGTCAGCATCCATACTATATAACTCTAAGACACCTTCTCAGATTCTATTCTTTCTTGGGTATACCAAATTGGGTGCTCTCCCCAATATCTCTCCCACTTCCTAATTCCGCTTCAAGTCATACCATATATTTTGGGTGCAATAGTGTCCTCTCCAGGAATTAATTGACGGTACCCATATTGTCTCAATACCCTCAATGGAAAATAAAAGGTCATGGTATACATACTACACAACCTCACATAGGGAGAATCATCACGAATACCTACCATGGACCTAATTTTCCACCATGGCACTACCCATCTGACGCTCAGCTCCTCATCCCCAAAGAAAAGGGTCCAGTCTTCAAAATATTTCTTAGTAAAAATCTGCTTCCTGCCGATGAAACCCTTTTTATTATATCTCTCCATGTTCTCGGGAGGATCAATCAGCCTCAAATGCTTCATCAGCCAGTTCTGCATCAATAGATAAAATCTATATTATTATTGCTTCCCGATGAGTAATAATATATATACGCACTATTTTATTATTGCTTCTTAAAGAGTAATAATACATGCAAAACTTTTTATTATTGCTTCCTAACGAGTAATAATACGTGCAATATTATACGCAATATTACTTCCTATAGAGTAGTACAATGTACGACACATGTTGCTTCACATCGAGTTGTCCAATCATCTACCTTGCGCCTGGCGCGCACCGTCTGCGCTAGACGCACACCATTAGCGCTAGACGCAGCAGAACGCGCCAGACGCAATAAGCTGCGCCCATCGCACGTTCCTGTTCGATGTTTTCCTTTTTTTTTGGGGATATAATACCATATTTCCTTTATTTATTCGAGTCGTCATAATCCGAAAAATTATTATATATTATTACTTCGCATAGAGTCATAATATGTCCAGATATACAAGGAAAAATAAATTCTTTGGTTCATGACTGAAAAAAAAATATATATTTACCTACAACAGTAGGGGGCTCCCTGAAAATTACCCTTTCGCGTCCTTCTTCACAAAGATCCGGGACCGAGATCATCTCCCCTACACAGGTGTGGCATCGGTGTCCGTCCTACCTCCAATTGCTCTGCTACAGTAATCAGGGAAGCAAAACCAACACCGTTCTCCCCGTTCACAAATAGAAAACGATTAAGCAGGCAAAATACCAACACCCGCATACGATATGTCTGCCTAGCCCTTTCAATGGGAGGACTATACATTGCAGCTAATCTAGTCAAATTAACCCTCCTCCCATACACAATTTAAGATATATTTTCTTCCTTCAAATCCATGAACCTTTCAAAGTCCTTAAAAAATAATCCTCCAGACTAGGGACACAAGGTAATTGACTACAAGGCCAGCCAATTATAGCACCAAATTCCTCAGGAAAAATAGTTAACTCATGGTTCCCAAAGCAAAACAATGATTGCTAACATCCCAAAAATTAACAGCTGCATAAGGGAAATTATAGTCCAATTGCACAAACCTCAAGGATGCCAACACATCAATATGTCGCCTTCCCAATTCGTGTGTCTCAGCATTAGTCAGCGCCGACAGCCACCCACTTAGCATTGGTTCAAAAGCCATAGCAAACAGTCAAAAGTTACAGAGAAGTATTATAAAGAAAAAGTGCAGAGAGAAATAATGCTGAACTCGTAATACTGAAATAACACACGTATCCTTCTATTTATAATAACATAACATCGCATCTCAACTCTATACGGATTCGGATTTACCGTTGCAGACGGAAAACGAGTCACACTCTAAACCTGCGCCTAGCATAAGATAGCGCGCCAGACGCAACGCTAAACCTGCGCCTAGCGTAGAATAGTACGCCAGAGGCAGCGTGCTGCGTCAGACGCAAAGGTTGCGCCCTGCGCAACATACATGCGCCCAACGCACATTTTTCCCCTCTCAGATATTGATTCGTATTTGACATATCACACGATTTTGGGCCACTCCTCCTCCAATTCGGATGAAAAATACTGTTTTATCTTTTTGAAATACATTTTTGGTTCATTTAAAACCCACCCGCCCAAACCCTTTTCGCTGTCCTTTTCTTTTCTTTTTTTTGTTGGGAGAAGGTCGGCTATGCTCCATTCAAACTTGTTTTAAACAAAAACATATTTCATTCGAGTCAGTCACATTGAAAATATTATGATAGATTCATACGTTGCATTTTAGGATAGGAGTCGTTGCTAGCAAAATTTCATCAACAACATAAAAAAGGCAACACTAATGAAATGACAGTTTGAACAAAACGCGCTATACATATCAATATGCAAAATATACATCATAATAAAAGTGCAGGTTACAGGTACACAAGAACAAAGCAATGCAGAAATCTAAGAAGAAGGCGAGTCCTGCTCCCTCAAAGAGGAATCCTCAGGCTCCTCGATCCGGACCCCACTCGACTCGCCCACATGATAACCTATCCCAGGCAGCATGAAAGGATGCATAGGCGGAGTCGGCCGCATGGGAGACATCTGCTGCATCCTCAACATCTGTTGTTGCATATGCATCTATTGCATCTGCTGCATCCACATCAGAGAAGGCCCAGAGCATGGATCGAGCCTTACACCCCCCATATAATCCATACTGCCCACGCCGAACTTCCCAGCAAACGGACTCATTTGAGGCCTCTCAGATGTCGACTCTCGAGGAGTATGGGTCGAAGTCCAAGACTAGGTCGATATCCTCACCTCGGGACGAGGCCCGCTCTCATGAGGACGACGTTGTACAAAATGTCACAAAGCATTAGCAAAACAAGTACAACAAAGGAAAAAAACGATTAAAGCACGGTATGTTGGTTCACCTGGCTATGCGCGTCGCTACGGCGACAGGACATGCTCCTGTTTAGCTTTGCCATCCCATGCTTCAGAGAGTCAGCCACTCGGAGGATCTGGACGACAGTCTCCCGAGGAACCTGAAAATAAACAATGCATAAGTCACTACAAACAAAGTGAATAAACGAAAATTCCTGACTTTCAACACTTACCGAGCTCACATTGGCTGGCATAGCACGAACAGCGTGTTGCTCTGCCTCTGGGGCAACATCAATCATCTCCTCAACAGGCTCGGAATCTCCAACGTACTGAATTCTCAGATCTGGAACGAAAGAGATACGAGCCGCATCAGCTTCCTGGCAAAAGAAAGCAATAACAGTCAATACTTTGATCATGTCAAAATAAACAAGAATAGGCAAATTCAATGTGCATGCCTCATTAAACTTCACAGGAGGAGCCAAGCGAGGCAAGTGGGCAGTCTGGTAATCACGATCACGAAAAGCAAAGTCGTGGTAGCTCGCCCGAAGCGTCGCCCTTCCCTCGACAGCCTGAACAAGAGCATCCCTGTCCATCATAATGACGGGGGGTCATGAGGCACCACTAATAGCATCGTACCGTCGTGCTGACGTGTCACCCGCTCGCCCATGAACCACACAAGGCGTAACTCCCCATAGAAAATGACCCTCTCACGGGTCAGAAGGCGAACTATATGAGCCTAGTCAAGCATCTCCGGAAACGACGCCCAACGGTAAAAAGTAACCTGCAGAGCAAAGAAGAGTTAACATCTGCTACATGCACGGAAGAATGAGGTTGATTCACTACGATTACCTTGTCATCCTTGACTCGCCGGATAGCCTTCCGGACACTCTCCACAGCACCGTATCGCGTCCTCCTGCACAACGCCCATGAACGGCCAGCAGGAAAAGAGCGATAACGAACCCTTTCCGGGGACAATCCATGAAAGTACTCATAAAACCAGATCTGTAACAATAAGATCACCTCAGTTCCAATCGAGATAGCGAAACAAAAGACAGACGACGTGTACAATCATACCTCCAGAAGTCTCCACGGACCAAAGAGAGAGACTGATCCACCATCACTTAGCTGCCAGCAAGCAGTGTGCAGGCAGGACAAAAGACTGCAATAGCCTAGCTCGGCCCAGTCATAGGTCAACACTCTAGACAAGTCCTCTAGGGGCTTCAGGTATCGCGTCGAGACACGCGACCCCCCTATCAGTTCACAATAGGCCGCAGATAGCCAACCACAACGGAATGCGTACCTTCTGCTCCTCAGTAGTTCCCTGCATGATAAGTCCTTTAGCCACCGCTGACCGAGAAGTATAAGACGCACCTGGACGAAGAACATCGGCAACCGGGCCGATCAAACCTTGACCACCGCCGTGTTGAACGACAGCGAATCACCTATCGGCACTCGGACGCGGGTAAAAGACAGGCCGAAAATCAAAGAGAAATCCAGCGGGGTAATAGTCAACTCTCCGTGACGCGTGTGAAAGGAGTTGGTGGTATCCCACCATCACTCCAGCAGGTCGCGGACCACAATCTAGGAGGAGTGAACGTCTCCCATACTCTCATAAACATCAAGGAAAAGGGCTAGACCACTCTGCTCAATGAGGACAGCTCGATCCCGGACCTTTCGGACCTTCCTGAGCCAATTGAAGTCGAAAGTACCAAAATGACGAGTATTACCCTCGTCCTGCAAATATAAGTACAGTTAATAAAGATGCCTAGACTTTAATCTAAAATGAGGTCGACATAAAACGGATACTTACAACACCCGAGAGCGGTCGGTGCGAAACATGGTGCTCTGGATCAAAATACAGCTGATCAGGAGTCCACCCCTCGACTTTCCACGCCTTCCTAGTGCATAAAGCAGCCCTATCATCGTCCTCTCTACCCGAATCTTCCGATGACATGCTAATCGGGTTGAAAAATAAAACTAAAATCAAAGAGTTCCCGACTCTAACATAAATTACTAGATTTCATGAATCGGTAATTTCTAAAACCGCTACATGAGATTCCCAGAATCTATTTCAGTTATAACATGCAGAGTATAGCAGAAGAATAGATATCATTTCCTAAAACATGATTTCTACCAGCAGAATCATCACACATTCAGATTTCCCTAAGCATGTTTCTAGGTTTCCGACTTAGAAGCTACGCTAATCCTGATTATGAGATTCATGATCCAAGAATCATTACACATTCAAAATTCCCTAAGCATGTTTCTAGGTTCCAGACACTGAAACTACGCTAATCCTACTTCTAAAGATTCAGGGTCTATGAATTATCAGTACATGTTGAGTTCCTTAAACATGTTTCTAAGTTCCAGATTTAGAAACTACATCAAGCACAATATAATTTTAGATTCATGATCTAGAAATTTTTTGAACCACCAAGTTAACAACGAACTCAAATGGAACGAGTATCAAACTCGTGAAGAACAACAAAATTGTCCGAAAAACTCGCCGGAGCTCGCCGGAAAACTCATCGGGGCTCACCGGAAACTCGTCGAAAAAAAATCGCTTGAGCTCACCGGAAATGGAGCATGTCACCTAACACAAGAATCAGCGGCCATAATCACATTTTCGCCCCACATGCAAATCGCGAAAATCAAATAAAAAGGGGGCTGTCGATAAAAAAATGGCCAAAAAAAAGAACAAGAGAACTAACCAGAATAAGTCGCAGGAAAATCGATCGTGAATGGCGTGAACTCGCCGGAAAATGGCCTGGAAGTGGCTCGAAATTTTCGCACCCTAAACCTCTTGAAAACCGCTCAAAAACCACCCAAAAACAACACAAAAGTGACAACCAAGCAAAAATACTCACTCCTCTAAGTTAGATCTAAAGAAACACTCGAGAACCAAGAAGTTTGAAGCTTTGGAAGTTCAAAAAATGAGTTCGAACTTAAGAGAGAGAGAGAGAAATAAAAAAAGATCACCCGTGTTTTTTTTAGGTCTTTTAAAGACCTGCACCCATCGCGCCACGTGAGCGTGACGCACAAGCAAATCGCGTGCGTCTGACGCACAAGGCTGCGTCGGCCGCAGCCTTCCCACGCCATGCGCAGCCTATGCGTCTCGGCGCACGATCCCGTACAAAGCACGCTTGGGGGCTTCTTAGCCAAGTGGGGTCCACACTCTCTAATTCCAATGAATTCAAATATTCGTTACACTTCGACATTGCGCACGACAAACCAACGAACTTTCAAAAGCTTACAAAAATACAATCTTGCCACTCTACAAATTTTCATCATGCATTGCTCGAACGACAACGAATAGTCAGGAAAATCAAACCGCTTGGTCTGCGGACCACCTTCAATTTAGAGGCGACATACCACCGCCTGGTTTGCGGACCACCTTCAATCAGAACGCGACATACCACCACCTGGTCCGCGAACCACCTTCAATCAAAAGGCGACATACCACCGCCCGGGTGCAAGGACCATCTTTAATCAAAATGCGACATACCACCGCCTGGTCCGCAGACCACCTTCAATCAAAAGGTGACACACCATCGCCTTGTCTGCGGACCACCTTCAATCAAAAGGAGACATACCACGGCCTGGTCTGCGGACCACCTTCAATCAAGAGGCGACATACCACCGCCTGGTCTGCGGACCACCTTCAATCAAAAGGCAGCATACCACCGCTTGGTCTGCGGACCACCTTCAATAAAGAGGCGACATACCGCCGCCTGGTCTGCGAACCACCTTCAATCAAGAGGCGACATACCACCACCAGGTTTGCGGACCACCTTCAATCAAGAGGCGACATACCACCGCCAGGTTTGCGGACCACCATCAATCAAGAGGCGACATACCATCGCCAGGTTTGCGGACCACCATCAATCAAGAGGCGACATACCACCGCCTGGTCTGCGGACCATCATCAATAAAAAAAGGCGACATACCACAGCCAAGTTTGCGGACCATTATCAATCAAAAACGCGACAGACCACCCCCAGGTCCACATACTATTACCCATTGAGACAGCATAAGTCCGACATGAGCCGGGCTGGAAATAACTCATGACACCTTCTTTCACACCATCTCAGGGCTTGCGTGGAGCGCACGTTTTTTTTCCTATAAATACGGGATGATTTCCAGAATCAGAGATGGCTTCGAATTATTATTTTTACGCACACACAAACTTACGAATACTTCTGAAATACACTTCGAACCTCCAAATACTCAAACACTCAAACACTTTCAATCTTTCAAATCAATTCCTGATCCTGATCATACTATATTCCTGGTTTCACGATTGGTTCGTCTGAAGGTCGTTACGCTCTCCGATCTAAACCGCATAGGTATAATCCTGAGGGTCCTTGAATAATTATACTATATTATATTAAATTTACTAACATCTTCTTGTCATGATGTAGATTTTTATTTAATAATCGCGTCTCTTTGTAAATTCTAACCTCTTCTCTTTTATTTATGTATTTAATATTCATGTTATTATGATTGTCCAACATGTTTTTATCACCCACATGTTATTATTGCTAAACAAGACCTAAAGAACTGTTCTAATTAATTCAGATAATTTGGACAACCTGCTAGGAACCTTGTAATATGATTGCTTAATAACTTGTCACTAAATAATTAGTCTTTATACGTGTTTTCTGAACCAACTTAGGTTAAAACGTTTATTTGATTATTCATTTGCATTAAATCTGTAATGAATCGATATTTAGTAAAGGCCAGCAATGGGCAATATAGTTCCTGACTATATTGTACCCTCACCCTCGGACTAAATTTTTGGTTCCGGACCATCTATAGAGTCATGATAGGGAAATCTACATTGGATAAGTCCCTAAGATGTCCCTTCCGTTTCAATATCCAATTAGGTTTATGATTCTTCCTCCAAAGAATTGTTGGCGACTTCAAAACATATTTTTAATAAAACCTTAACAATGGGGTAGTCAAATAAACGCGCTCATACCGCGTGTAGGCATAAAAGATTAAAAATACACGCCTACAACATGTTTAGTATGAATATGACTAATTTTAAGCGCATCATACCCCTTATATCATATGAGTTTTATGTTCATAAAACCAAAAACTAGAAACTTATAGTGATGCCGAACGGGCCCTTAGCTTAAGTAAATTAGATTTTAGGCCCAACAATAAATTAAGTAGCTTACTAAATAAATCAGATTTTTAAGCCCAACCAAATTCATATAACAAATTAAACTAAATTGAATTAACTAAACTGATTTGAGTCCAAATTTAAACTAATCTAACAATGGTAACATTGGGCTTAACTTTAAAATCTTAGAATTCAGAATTTAAGAGGCAACTAAGAGGTAGATTTTACCTCTGCTCACTAGGAGTAGCGAAGAATAGAGGCGGAAGGGGGCTTGACAAGCACCAGCGAGGCTGGCGAGTACCGGCAGGGAGGCGGCGGCGGCGTGCGTCGGAGAAGCGCGCAAGATCGGGCTAGAGCAGCAGCAATGCAGAGCAGCGAACAGGGGGAGAGCGCGATGAAAAAAAAAGGGGTGCTGGTGGCGCTGCGGTGCGGCACGGCTGCGGTGAAGGACTAGCGAGGGTTTCTGGTGTTCGGAGGGCGGCAGTGCACCGGAGGTGGTGCGCACAGTGGTGGTGATATGGTGGTGCTGTGAGAGGAGGAGTAAGAGGAGAAGTTTTTGTGATTTTCTTATTGTTGTGAAATTGTGATTTTCAGAGTTCTAATTCTTGGCTATTAGATGGTGTTTATGGGAACAAAATGGAGGTGGATTTATGGTGAATTGGTGATTGGTGATTGGTGAATTCACATCTTGGAGAGCAAGGTAGTGGACATTAGAGGAGAAAAGGTAGAAGAAGGAAGAAGGTGGTCGGGTGTAGTGCCGTGGGATTAGGGAGCTGAACTCGGCTTTCTTTCTTCCTCATCTCTTTTCTTTCTATACTTCCTCCATTTCAAGTTAAATGCAATAGTTTCTAAAAACGGATGTTTCAAATTAAATGCAACACTTTCCTTCTTTCTATTTTTGGTAAAGATTTTGAGTGCAAAATTACACATATACCCTTACTAAAACTAATTAAACCCCCCTTAACCTAATCCAACCAACATTAATCTACCAAAACTTCACCCCCCTCTCTCTCTCCAACACCCACTTGACCAACATTGACCATCCCCATTCCACCGTGACCACCAAACCACCACTTACTTTCACCAGCACCACCCTACCACCACCTCACACGACCACGAGCCAACCACCACCAACCCATCGCAACAACCACGAAACCACAACCCAATACCCAAATACCAAGAAACCACCACCAGCAACACTTCCCTTCTTTCTATTTTTTGTAAAGATTTTGAGTGCGAAAAATTACACATATACCCTTACTAAAACTAATTAAACCCCCCTTAACCTAACCTAACCAACATTAATATACCAAAACTTCACCCCCCTCTCTCTCCAACACCCACTTGACCATTGACCACCCCCATTCCACCGTGACCACCAAACCACCACCTACTTTCACCAAGACCACCCTACCACCACCTCACACGACCACGAGCCAACCACCACCAACCCATCGCAACAAGCACGAAACCACAACCCAACACCCAAATACCAAGAAACCACCACTGCACAACCCAACCACCAAGAAACCACCACCGCACAAACCACGAAATCACAACCTAACACCGAGACACCACGAAATCTCCACCGCACAACCCAACCACCACCCCATAAACCACAAAATCACCAACCAACACACACGAAACCACCAATTATGGTAATTCATTAAATTTTAGTTTTCCTTAACAATACAAAATTCATAATATGATTATTTAGCAATTAATTATTATTGAACAAAATTTTAACCCCTAATCGTAATTATCCTTTTATTAAACAAGTTTAAATTTTTCAGGATATTACAATTAGCTACTGAGTTAATACTAAGAGTGTATTTCCTAGATGCAAGATGAAGGTGGATCTCAAGAAGGCTTATGATTCTATAGAATGGCCATTTCTATCTACTGTTATGGCTAAAATTGGGTTCCATACTCAATTTTGTGAACTGGATGATGGCTTGTGTCACTTCTGTTTCATTTTCTATTTTCGTGAATGGCTTGCCTAGTTTACCTTTTGCTGCTAAAAAAGGTTTGTGGCAAGGAGACCCAATGTCTCCTTTCTTATTTGCACTTGGGATGGAATATCTTTCAAGAAGTCTTGGTAAGCTCAAAACCATTCCTGATTATAATTTCGATCCAAGATGTGAGAGATTATGGATTACTCATCTTATGTTTGCAAATTAAATGATTTACTTATGTTTGCTAGAGCTGATCAGAACCCCCTCTAGCTGTTGTTTGATGCTTTTAGTAAATTTTCAAGAGCATCAGGGTTGGAAGCAAATTTTGGATAAAAGTAATCTCTATGTTGTTGGGATTTCAGATGATGAGAAGGTTCAATTACAACAAATTGTTGGTATGCCTTTTGGGAGCTTCCCTTTCAAATACTTGGGAGTGCCTCTCACAACTTGTTAATTAAGTGCTTCATGGATTTTAATAATTATACAAGTGTCATATTTTTATCATGCCAAAAAAGGTCATTAAGGAAATACAGGGCATTTGTAGGATTTTTCTTTGGACTGATCAGGATGCTCACTCCAAGAAAAGCGCCTATAGCTTGGGAGACTTTGTGTCAAAAGAAAGTTTGTGGTGATAAGTTGGAACAAAGCTGCCATTGCAAACACTATTAGGCAGTCTCTCAAAAGCAAGATAGGTTATGGATTAAATGGATCCATACCTATTACATTAAGAGGCAAGATGTAGTAACTAAGGTTATTCCTCAAAGGTTGTCTTAGGCATGAAAAAGATTATTGCAAGCAGAGATCTCTTTGATGAATATAATGCTCATCATTTACTTGAGGGGAATAATTTTGCTATCAAAAAGCTTTACAGGTGTATGCAGGGTGAACGAGAAAAAGTTAACTGGATAAGAATAGTGTGCAATAATAAAGCTAGTCCAAAGGCAATATTTATTACTTGGCTTGATCTCTATGACAGGTTGGCTACCAAAAGCAGTCTTCAATCATGAGGAGTGACTGGTGACAACTTATGTGGTCTCTGTGCTGCTACTGAAGAGACAGTAGCTCATTTGTTCTTTGAGTGTTATGAGTAGGGGTGAAAGTTTGGTGTACGGTTTGGTTTAGGGCCTAATCCAATCCGATTCGAACAAAATTTGGATTTCAATTTTCCAATCCGAATCCAAACCAATTAGAGTTTGAATCCGATCCAATCCAATCCGAATTTTCATACTCTAGATTGGATACGATCCGAAAATCCGATTTTTTTAAACTCTAGTTTTTTGATGAAATAAATTAAGCACGACAACAGCCTAGTAGATTTAGTAAATGAGGAATTAAGTGCTGTTAGGGTTTTAAGGGAAGGGTTGAAGTGCTACGCCTACATGGGTACGGACTAGGCTATTTTAAAAATAAAAATTAGTTAAGCACTTAAGCCCAATTCTGATACATAATACAAGGCATAATATTATTCGGTTATATTGGATTTTTGGATCCAATTACCCTCAATCCAATCTAATCCGAAAATCCAATTTTTCAAAAAATCTTAATCCGGATCCAATCCGAACACAGTTCGAATCCGATCCGAATTACTATTTCCGATTGGATTGGATTGGATTTCGTATTTTATCTGTATAACTTTCACGCCTAGTTATGAGACTCAAAGTGTGTGGCAACTTTGCTTATTACAACATATAGGTGTCAGATATAGTAGGTGTGATTTCAAGGAATAAGTTAAGCTTGTTGCTCAAAAAAGCCATAGCAAAGCTCCTCCAGCTCAACATTACACTATGTTTTTTACTGAGGCTTTGTAATAGATATGGACTTGTAGAAATATCATTACTTTTGGTGGAGCCGGAACTGATTGTGTTGTGCAATGTAAGCAAATCATGTTTAAGGTTGCTTGTAGATGCACAGATGATATTAGGAGATTACTTATTGTGTAAATATGTTGTAAGCAGGGTTCACTAGTGGGAAAAAAACGCAGCCCTTAATAGTGAAGGGTTGCGGTTAGCCCAAAAACCGCATTCTTTTAAGTGAAGGACTGAGGTTAGCCCAAAAACCGCAGCCCTTTATGACTAAAGGGCTGCGGTTTTTGGGCTAACTGCAACCCTTTTCTTTAGCCCTAAATTCCTTACCACCCTCGTATTTTCATTAAGCCCAGAAACGCCTCTCTTTATTTCCCCACTCTCTCTATCTCCTCTTTTCCTCTCTCGCTCATACCCTCGCTAGTCGCCTCCCTCTCTCGCTCACACCCTCACCTTGCTTGGGCCACCGATGACCGATCATTCGCTCAATATGGAGATGTCGTTGATTCGAAGGTTTCTTGTTACTAAATCTCAAACAAACAAAAATTCGATGATTGTGTTACTTTGATATGAAAATCTTGTTTTGTATACTGTTACTATTGTTACTTGATCTATTATTTTATGATGATATCCAGAGACGGTATGTTGGCGAGTTCATAGATCTTTAATTTAACATCAATTTTTTTTCCACAATTTTTCTTATGATTTCTTCATAGATCTATAATTTAACATCAATTTTTTCGATTTTTTCAGGTGAACAATGACAGAGAAACATGCCGATCGATGTTGGCGAGTTCAAGTGGCGGCGAATGCAATGGCCACTCTACGACAACGAGTCTCACACACCGTGATAGGCTAAGGAAGGCGTGTCGAAGATCACGCGACATCGACGAACCAGAAGCCGACGCTCCTTCTTGCACCTACTTCGATGTCGCCTACTTTCAGTCTTTCTCTCCTCAACCGCGCCTCCTTCCCTCACTCTTCTCCTCCTTTCGTCTTCGTCGCGTGATCTCCGGTTGATGCTCTCATCAATGGCCTCGCCGGCAGTATCATCGCTCAACTCATCACTGGCCTCTCTTCTTTAATTTTTAACTCTTTTTTATCCAGCTTCATTTCAATTATCATTGTTTGTTTGAAATTAAGTTTAACACTCGGCAACAAACAGATCGAAATCCTAACAAGGCGATGACCAAAATTGGAACTCTTGAACATATGCATCAGGTGAAAATAACTAATTATATCTTAGTTTTTTTATAAAAAAAAATTGTTGTTATGAGATTTGGTGATGGTTTAGGTTGTGAAACATGAAGGATGTGGAAGGCTGTATGGAGGATTAACTCCATCTTTAGTTGGTACTGCCGCTTCTCAGGTGATATTTTTGTTGTTTTGTTGGTGATTTCTGTTGGTGAAATAAGGTTCTCCAGTTTTAGAACTTGGGTAATAACTTCTACTATGTTCGAGTCATAATAAAACTTACCTTGGTTGCAGTTTAGTCCAAATATCATTTATGAAATTCAACTTATGGAATGTGTTAAGCATTTAGATTTTTCTATTCTTGTTTCCTTGGTATGTCTTGTCTTAGTCTTGTATATACATGTTTGTTGAGGCTTAGCTGATAGATGAACTATAATTGTGGTTTGACTTAAAGGTTTACATGTGCCGAGAGCATCTTTATGCTATTACTCTTGGAAAAGGTGCTTACCACTTAATTCGCTTAGTATAGCTGATTCCAAGTAATGACTAATGATTACAAGTGTACTATCTGTTCAGCAATTAAAATAACTTTGTTTATGATATTAGACGTTGGTTTTATGTTTTCGTGATGTTGCAGCCTTGAGATTTCGGGACAATGGAAGTCACTTTATACAATACATTTAATCTAATAGATTGTTGTGTTGGTTTCATTGGCTATGTGATGTATGGTGGCATCTTGTGATCACCGTCTGATAGAACGAATATCGTATTGATGTTGTTTGCAGGTTTGAGCAGGTTCCTATGCTTGGGAGTAACCCGTAGTTTGTTGTTTGAACTTTGAAGGTTGATGATGCTAAAGAGTTATTGTGGCTGAGAAACTCCTTAAATTTTTTATGGACTGAGTTATGTGCAACCTTGTTCAATGAAAAATGTTCTTGTTGCATGATAAAATAAGGGCGAAAAGAGGTTGGCTTGCTCTGACTTAGTGTGGTTCAGTTGAGACTAGAATTAATTCAATTAAGTCAAGATATGTGTTTGAAACTATGGTCAGGTTAAGGTTAACGCTGAAAAGGGTTCATGACTAAGAGATTTATCCCATGCTTCGTACCTTTGCTTAAAAAGGTGGCCACGTGTAAGACGCACTCCACTTCTTAAGCCAGAAACAAGAGAATAATGTCATGGTTAGGTAGGTTTGCTTATGACTAAGAATCTAATATCCAACACTATCGCTCAGGAAGCTATCGGAAGGACAAAGCACGAACCCCCCTGGGGTAACCTCACGCATAAAACATGCGCTAATGAGGAAGGGACGATTGTCCTTATAGTGGCCTAAATCAATTGCCATGCATGTGCAAAACAGTATGTCATTTAAAAGCATAAAAAGAGAATGAATCGTATTTTTCAAGTTTCACATACTCATTTTAAAAATTAAATTTTTTATAGAAATCCTCTCTAGTGGAGTCGCCAAATTGTAGGTGTGTTTTTATTGTCTACACGGGATGAGCGCGTATTTGACTATCTCACTGTAAAGGTTTTATTTTGAAATACGCCAACAAATCTTTAAAGGAAGGCTCATAAACCTAATTGGATATTGGGAAACCTAAGGATAACTTTGGGACTTAACCAATGTAGATTTCCCTGTCATGACTCCATTAATGGTCAATGAACCATAGATTGGGTTCGGGGGTGAGGGTACGAATAAGATCAGGAATCAAATTCGTCGGCTGATGACCTCTACTTAATATCGATTCATGTCAAGATTTATGCCAATAAACAACTACATAATATTTTAATGCAATCTAAATTTAATCTATGTCGGTTCATAAAACAAACAAAAGAATAATTTTGGGTGACATATTATTATGCAATCCAATTGATAGGATCCCAATCAGATTGTCCAATTATCTTATTAACCGTTAGAACAGCTCTTTAGGTCTTGATTAGCTTTAATAATCATGTGAGGTGATGAAAGCAATAAAACATATAACATGCAAATGAATAATCATGAATAATATAGATAAAATAAATATAAAAAGAAAAGGTTTAGAAAAGAATGTACAAGAACGTGTGAATTCCTTTAAGAGCTACATTGTGACAAGTAAATTGTTAGTAACAAAGGAATTAAATTGGAATTGACCCTCAGAATTTATACCTTCGTTGGTTGGGTCTTATGCAAGGATCTTCAGGATGAGCAATCTTGAAACTTAATGAATTTGGATGGAGTTTGAATGTGTTTGTAGAGAATTTGAGTTTTTAAATGTATTTTAGTATAGGAGAGTATGTATAGAAGTCATAGGGAAAAGTGTTGTAAAACCGTGTGAATATGGTAGAAGGCGTGTGGAAAATCGTCCGAATAAGTCAGCTATTTGTAGGAAAAGGAATCCGAAAACGAAATGAAGAGATATAAATGTAACACCCCGATTCTTAAGAGCGTTTATTTAGTGTTAATTATAATTATTAAGCTAATTATAATTTGAATATTCTTAATTTATTTGGGTTAGATTATGAATATTTTTTTTGTTATGTTTGTAACATCTTTATTTGTTTTATTTTATGAGATTATTGTTATTATATATTTTGGAATATATTTATTTAAAACTAGTTGAGTGTTATTTGGCCGATTACGAAAGCAAAGTCGGATTTTATTTCTTTCATTCATTTATGTCGGATTGTACGAAGACCCAAACCCACCCAATCCTCTCTCTTCCCAATTTTTCCTCTCACCTGAGGAATCCCCATTTCTCTTTATCTCGTGAAAAACCTCAAAACCCCCACACCTATCTCTCTTCCTCTCGCGTCGGTGAAACCTCGCCGCCGCCCTACCGACGCCCAGCTGATGAGTGATATTTATATCACTCTAAACCCCTTATTTATCCCTATATTAAACCTTTCTTTTCTATTTTATCCCTTTTATACATTTGTTTAGCTTAAATTGCATCTTTTTGTTTTACTAGTTTTTTTTAGATATGTGTCTTTGTTTTACTTTTCGAGTTACTTTTTACATTATTTTATTGGATCTTTGTAGGTCCAATTAAAATATACTTTTAATTTCACCTATAAAAGCCAAAGGCACAAATGAGGAGTAAAGCATGAATAATGAAGGGACGAAGCTAAGGCAAATGGGAGTTGAAGAAGCAAAGTTCACAATATGGTCCACTTTGAACGACCATATATTCCAGACCACACATCATTTTGCACTGATTCAAATTGGAGATTAAAATTGGCTCGTTATCTTTCCAACAACCGGTCGCATGCTTGATTTGGATTAAAAACGAGAAAGTTATGGCCATTTGAAGTTGAGTTGTTTGCCCAGTTTTCTTAGGAGCGTTCACTCCCTTTTTCAATGGAGCGCCCGCTCCCTGTTATATGGAGTGCCCGCTCCCTGGTCGCTTAAACTTCCTGCCTTGTCCTGTTTACTTAGGAGCGCCCACTCCTTAAAATTTTCCGGACAACTCTGTTTTTTTTTCTGGACTCATTAATGATGTAATAGTTGTACCTAAATATAGGACATATCCCTAATTTATAGGGGGAGACCCGAGTTGAGGGAGGATTAGCCTCCATTAGTTTTATATTAGGATTTAAAGTGAGAGAAACTCTCAAAATCTAGAGAGAGAAACTGAGAAAATCAATGAAAAATGGAGGATTTTGGATAATTATCTAGTGACAAGAAGATTTAAAGTTTTATTTTTAACTATCAATGAGCATTTCTTACTCTCTCTCTCCTCTTTTATTGCTTTATTTTAATTGTTTTTCTTAGATTAGTTGTTCATGATTAGTTTAATTATTTGTGGTTTATTTTGTTTAGCTGAATGTTAGATTAATGTTTAATATCATGTTATTAGTTGGTAGATTCTCTTAGTTTATAGTTTATTATGATTTGTGAGTAGTTATTTCTATGGTAAGGATTTGAAGCCATTGATGAGTTCATGAACCTCTAAATCCAATATTGGGTTTTGACTTGGGGTAATTTTGGTTAATTGATATGGCATTATCCTGAATGTTTGTGTAATTGGCCACCATATGAGCATAATTTAGGTACCCTTAGCGAGGGATCGAGAGATGAAGTTAAGGGGTTGTCTCAAATCGATTATTAGGCTTGAAGGACCATGAGAATAGGGACTACTTAGCCTAGGGGACTTAGTTTACTTATTTATGTTCATCTTGTTTATGGATATGCTTGGTTGAATGCCTTAGCCATGAGAATAGGTCTCGATAAAAGACTAGGAAAATCTAGCTAACTCGAGAGAGTGGTTATGTAACACCCCGACAATTCTCTCTTTTCCAAAATACCTTTTAATATAAAACTTACATAATTATCAAAGCATTATAGCCCATGTGATAACGTATCAGCTTATTTAGAATTTTGCAACGGAAATAAATAAATTAAGAAACTTTGAAATTAAAACTTAGTCAACCCAAATAGTCAACTCTAAAAGTCAAACCAACATAAAGTCAAAAGTCAACCTCAAAAGTAAAAGTCAACTACAACAACCAAAGTCAAATATGAAAGCATAAAGTCAAAGTAAAATGTAAAGTCAACACAAGCTCTCCAATTCCCGAACCCATGATGCATCATCTTCAAACCTGTAAATGACGATGAACTATTAATCCTGAGCGACTGCTCACCAAATGGGTCATCACAAGATCAATAAGGCATAGCCATGATCAACACATACACACAAAGCACGTAATCAGCAAAGCTGAGTACTACATAGTAAATAAATAAACAATCCTAACATGATACTAATAAATGTTAAGCAGGGATAAATAATCATACAACAACATAGCAGACTACTTTTACTGAACTAAACTCCACAACTAGTAAGTTAATTAATTTAGATGGAATAGACAATGGAAATAGTTGTCCAAACCAAACCAGTCTTCAATTTAGAAGACGAAGTACGGGCGCGAGTCCGTACTCGCCTTACCTACGATATCGAGGAACCTTTAAATAAAAAAAGGACACGGTGATCAATCCGGTCCCAAGAAAAGCCATGGGCTACCACCATGTACTCTAACTCATACTAGTCCAACACTTCAGACGTGCACAAGTCTAAAGCTATTGTTATTCACGTTTCACTTTACATGATTAATAATTTATTCACTTGTTATGACTCACAAGTAAGACAAATGGTAGAACCATCAAAGATACATAAACTTCCATTTTTATCTTAGGATTAGATAAGGTGATCATCAACTTAACAGCCCAAGAACAATTCCAATATTAAGTCCATAACCTTTATTTATTTGTTGAACCAAGTCAACAACCAAACAACCTTTCATAGGTATAAAAATCAACTTACCAAATAAGGCCCTCGGTCCTCATAAAGTAATTAAATAATCCAAAGGGAACAACATGATTCAATAATGATCCAATACCAACATAAATATTAATCCCTCATGTGAATTAATAAACTAAAGTTCCCAAATCCCATATGCTTGCATCAGTATTCCATACAAACATAAGATCCCAACGTGCTTCACACAACGACATAAAACATGCAAATTCAATTGAATGTAAATCACATATGAACTAAAAATAGCTCCCTATACATGATACTACATAAATCCCTTCCTTAGGACATGATACTAATCCAACCCGCACATAGGTATGTATTCACCTTGTGTAGACAAATTGAGAGGCCACTTTCACAACGTTAAAAGTAGCCTAAAGAGAATTCTCCGCCCAAAATAACCAATATAATCCACAATCAATACTTTATAAATTTCCAGCAATAATAAAATACTTTAAACCATTCTCAAGAGTGTTTAAAACCTTTCCCATCATAAAACTTAGTTGTTAAAACCTCCTATTATAGTACTACTCCCTCCGTCCCAGAATACTATTGACACTTATCAATGCACGTAGTTTTAGATGATAAGTTGTTGTTTGATTATCAATTGTTATTATATTGAAAAGTAAATGTGAAAGGAGTTAGTAGTTAGTAAAAGTAATATTATTTTATTTTAAGGAGAGAGTGGGTCATGGTTAGAGTTGGTGGGTAGTATGAGTGGTATTATTTTATTTGGAGGAGAGAGAGTGTGGGCCAATGCTTAAAAGGTAGAAGGATTAAAATAATAGTGGATCATATCCAAAAATAGAAGTGTAAAGAGTATTCTGGGACAGATGAAAAAGGAAAGTGTAAAGAGTATTATGGGACGGAGGGAGTACTACACTAGTTGTTTAAAACCCTTAAAAACACATAGTTTAGTCATGAAAACTATATCATCAACATCCTTTTCAAATTTCCAGCAACTTATAAAATAATAAAACCCTTTCTAAACCTACTTAAACGTACTTAAAATCATAAAAATACTCAATTTCACAAACTACAATATACTACTATGATTTTCCAACTTATAAAACCCTAAAAATCCATGCTTTTTTTAAAACCCTATTTTAAATATAACTACTAATCTGAATTTTCTAACTTCATTATATAAACTACATAATATTAGATTCATAATTAAATCATCAAACTATAGCTTTTAAACAGAAACATATTAAAACAATCCTTAAAAATACAAACTTTGCAATAAAATAACTTGAGGAGGAAGAAATAAACAAAGCAAATCAAAGGAGGAAAGTCACGGCAAGGAGGGAGGGCGGCGTTGCTGCTGGTGATGGTGGCGGTCGGCCGGTGGTGGTGGCGCCGATGCTGCTAGCCGAAGAAGACCAAAGGAGGAGGAAGAGAAAATCGAGGGAGATGGAGAAAAAGAAGAGGGAGGCCGAAAGAAAAGTGGAGAAAGAGGATAGAGAAAATAAGTGTATGGGGAAAATATTGGGGTTTTGGGAGTTTATATAGGTTCCCCTTTTGCGCTTAGGAAAAGGTGATTGGGCTAAAGGTATTATTTAATGGTTGATTATTTGAGTGGTTGGGTTCCTCATAGTTCATACCCAATTTAAAATCTTTTTTACAAACCCAAAAGTGTTTTAAGCTATTCAAATATATTTCAAAGTATGACTAAATAAAATGTTTGATTCTTTAAATCATTAAATAATTTCTTTGACTTTCAAATAGTCAACCTTTCAAGAATAAATCGTTTCATACTAAAATATATACTAATATATATATATAAATATACATTAAAATATATTTATAATATTCATAAATTTACGGGGGATTATAGTCTACCCCTCTTAAAAGAAGTTTCATCCCGAAACTTGGCACGAAAACTCACACATTTTCAAAAGTTTTACAATCAAGTTCCATTTGAGAAATACTTGTGTCACACATGTGCACACTTTTACCAACTTTAGAAATACTTGTGTTACTCATGAACACATTTTTTATGCGGATAATCTATTTATTTTGCACCAACATGTGCAAATCGCCAAACTAAGCACAAAAATGCATTAAAAATACCATAAAAGAAGGTAAAAAGTGTGAAATTCTATAGCATTCTACCCCCTTTAAAGAAAATGAGTTACGTCCTCGTAACTCACCTCAAGGAATAACTCATGATACTTCTTCTTCATTTCGTCTTCAGCTTCCCACGTTGCCTCTTCAGACTCGTGGTTAGACCAAAGCACTTTTACAATATTCACATCCTTATTGTGTGTACTACGCACCTTTTTATCCAAAATTTTCACAGGCCTTTCCTCATACGTGAAGCTACTATCGATTTGGATTCTCTCAGGCTCCAAAACATGACGCTCATCGGGGATATATCTTTTGAGTTGGGAAATATGAAATACATCGTGCATTTTCTCAAATTCCATTGGCAACGCCAACTTATAAGCTACCTTCCCAATTCTTTGCAAAATATCATATGGGCCAACATACTTAGCACTTAATTTGCCCTTTTTCCCAAATCTCATTACTCCTTTAGTCTGTGATACTTTCAAAACCACTTTATCACCTACTACGAATTCATCTTCTCTTCACGTCAAATCAGCATAACTCTTCTGCCTATCTTGAGCAGCTTGAATTCTAGCCTGAATCAACTTGACATTCTTAACAGTCTCCTCACTAAAATCATTCCAGCAAATGGGACTTCTACACTTCCTTCCATACAATGCCTCAAAAGGAGCCATCTTGTTGCTCGCATGATAACTATTGTTATATGAAAACTCAATCAAGTCTAAGTGATCTTCCCAACTACCTTGGAAGTCAATTGTGCACGCTCTAAACATATCTTCCATAGTCTGGTTAGTCCTCTCAGTCTGACCATCGGTCGCAAGGTGAAAAGCAGTGTTCATCTTCAATGTTGTTACAAGATTCACATGTTTGTTGTACGTCTTTGCAAGTTGCTTCTTCTTCCATGTCTCTTTAATTGGAATGAACACGGCGGACTTCGTCAGACGGTCCACAATAACCCAAATAGTATCATTGTCGTTCCTCGACTTCGGCAAAGCAGTCACAAAATCCATTGATATGGAATCCCACTTCCATCCAGGAAACTCTAAGGATTGAACCTTCCCCATTCGTCTCTTATGATCTATCTTTACTTTCTGACAGGTTAGACACTTTGACACGAACTCAGCGACTTCACGCTTCATATTCGGCCACCAATAGATCTCCTTAAGGTCCTTATACAACTTGTCACCCCCAGGGTGCACATAATATGGAGTATTATGCCCCTCATCCATAAGCCTTCTCTTAAGCTCTTCACATTTTTGTGGTACACACCACCTTCCCTTGAACTTCAAGCTTCCTTCATCATGAATCTTAAAATCAACTTCCTTACTTTGCTTGACACTCTTTGATCTCGTCGAAAACTGCCAACCTTAATGACAAAGCACTCAATCTTGCCTCGATCTCCCCAGGATTTAAGATTTATAGGCTAAGCCTTTGCATATCTCGACACAATCCCTCAGAAACTACCAAGGCATTCATGCTATGGCTCGACTTCCTACTCAAAGCATCGGCAACTACATTCGCCTTCCCTTCATGATACTGGATATCTAGGTCATAATCCTTTATTAACTCTAACCATCTCCTATGCCTCATATTGAGATCCTTCTGGGTGAAAATGTACTTCAAACTCTTATGGTCGGTAAAGATCTTACAAGTTTCCCCATAACGGTAATGTCTCCAAATTTTCAAGGCAAATACGATAGCAGCTAACTCTAGATCATGGGTAGGGTAATTAGCCTCATACGGTTTCAACTGACGCGATGCATACGTGATCACCTTCCCATTCTGCTGCAGAACACATCCCAAACCATTCTTCGAAGCATCACTATACACCTCAAATCCTTCATTTCCATTAGGCAGGGTTAAAACGGGTGCAGAGGTTAAATGCTCCTTCAAAATCTGAAAAGCTTCTTCGCACTTCTCACTCCACTCTAATTTTGACTCTTTCTTCATCAAATTAGTCATTGGCCTTGCTATCGTCGAGAAATCTCTCACAAATCTCCTATAATAGCCAGTTAATCCCAGAAAACTCCTAATATCTGACACATTCTTTGGAGTAGGCCACTCACTAACAGCTTGAATCTTTGCAGGATCCACATAAACCCCTTCTTTTGACACATAATGACCCAAAAATGCTACTTTTTCCAACCGAAACTCACACTTAGAGAAATTGGCATACAATTGATTCTTCCTAAGTGTCTCCAATTAATATAATACTCAAGTGCTCATCATGCTCTTCTTCACTCTTTGAATAAATCAAGATATCATCAATGAATACCACAACGAATTTATCTAAGAACTCATGGAAAATCCTATTAATCAAATCCATAAATATCCCCGGAGCATTGGTCAGTCCAAACGGCATCACAGTAAACTCATAATGACCATAATGCGTCCTAAACGCAGTCTTAGGTATATCCTTATCAGCTACCCACAACTGGTGATACCCCGAACGCAAATCAATATTTGAAAACATACTCGCTCCATTCAACTGATCAAACAGGTCATCTATCCTAGGCAAAGGATACTTGTTCTTAATAGCCACATTTTTTAACTCCCTATAGTCAATGCACAATCTCATACTCCCATCTTTCTTCTTCACAAACAACACAGGAGCTTCCCAAGGCGACACACTAGGCCTAATATAACCCTTATCCAATAGCTCTTGCAACTGCGTCTTCAACTCACTCATCTCAGGAGGTGCCATTCTATAAGGTGCTTTAGAAATAGGTGTTGTAGTCTATGGTGAACTCAACAGCTCTTGCAGGCGGCATATCAGAAATCTCACTTGGAAACACATCCATAAACTCGTTCACGATTGGAACATCGATCTTTAATCCCACTTCTTTACTCACATCTTGCACACTACAGAAAAATAGCTCACACCCCTTCTTCATCAACTTCTTCACTTGCATAGCAGAAATAAATACAAAGCTCTTAGGCTTCCCAAAACGTCGGTATGAAGTTAACTTCCCCAAAGGGCTTCTCAACACTACTTTCTAAGCTTCACAGTCTATTTTGGCCTTATAGAATTCTAACCAATTCATCCCAAGAATAACATCTAGGTCTCCTAAATTGAATTATATTAAATCAGAAGGAAATACACAGTCTCCTATCTTCAGAGGCAAATCTTTCCAGTAGGTATACTAATAGACTGGTCAATTACCTCAAAATCTACCAACCCTAGACTTTTAACAACAGACGACGAAATAAACGAATAAGTCACCCCAGAATCAAACAACTCTTTAACAAGAACGAAGTTAATAGAGAAAGTATCAGAAACTACGTCGGCAGATCGATCAGCTTCGTTGCGTCTCATCACGAACAGTTTACCCGGAGCCTTATTCTGGTTGTTGTTGCTCTCACTAGCAGGCTTACTGAAGCTTCCTTGGTTGTTCTGTGCCCCTACTGGCTTCGAACCTTGGTTTCCTGACTGGTTGAACTCATACCTCCCTTGATTACCACTCCCATTACCATTTTGCTCTTTCTTCTGCTTGGTGAAGCATTCATACTCCCTATGGCCTTTTATTGGTAGTATTTACAGGTTACTAGGTCTCCCTTACAGTCTCTACCAGGGTGGTTCTTGCTGCACTTCTTACAATGGTAAACTCTTTCAGACTGGCCCATATTGTTATAGCCCTGACCATTTCTCCCTTGGAAATTTCCCATTCCCATTTATGTTCTTCTTAAAGTTTCCTTGATTTCCTCCAGCATTGAAATCCTTTCTCTTCACACCCACTACAACATTCTTTTTATCACGCCTCGACTGAAGACCATAAATATGGGCGGCTCTTCCATACACGACATCAATAGATGCAAAAGTCTTACCACCTAACTCCAGTTGGATTTCCTCAGTCAACCCTGGCTCAAACCTTTAAGCTTTTAACTCCTCAGTGGCTACTACCTCAGGTGCAAACCTCGACAATGCTATAAACTTACTATAGTACTCCGAAATGGTCATGCTCCCCATCCTAAGGTTTATGAATTCCTGGGCCTTCTGTTTTCTCATAAAAACAGGGTAAAATTTTCATCTTAAAGCATTAATAAAGGAATCCCAATTAAACACCTCAACAACACTCACTCTAGCCCCATTCTCTTTCCACCATAAGTCAGCCTCATCCTTTAGGTATAGTACAGCTTGACCTACTTTCATACCCTCAGGATAATTCACAGCCCCAAAAATCTTTTCAAATTCCCTAATCCAACTTTCTAAGAAGGTAGGGTCCGCTTGCCCCTTAAAGTACGGCGATTTAATTTTAGCTAATCTTTCAAACATGTCCCCAGCATGATCGGGACGATCAGCTCTTTCGCGAGTCAAATTCTCCGCTAATAGACGAATAACATAAGCTAAGGCGTATCATTGTTAGCCATTCTACTGCACAACCTAAAATTTAACGTAACTCTACTTTAGGTTTCGATACACAACTTACACGCCATTCTCTACGAAGGCAACATTTGATTTAACCATAAAGATCGCATCAACATACAATTCTCATGAACACGTGTGAGGATCAAATAAGCTTCAATCACAACAATAAAATAAAATAAAATATTCTCTTCATGTGCCAAAATAAATTCTTGCTCACTTGAGTGTTTAAATCTTTACTTTTATTCCTCAAAATGATGATAGTAACCCCTTTTAATCCATAATAACTATACTTTTTCCTAAACAAAACAAAGGTACCAAATAAATAAATTTAAACCATTGCTTGACTAATTATCCCACATTTATTCTTAAAGCATAAATACAAAAACTAGGGTGATACATCATCAGTCTTATCCTTAGATTCCTTGTAATTTTCTGGAGTGAAAACCTCATCTTCAAAATCTTCAACGTCCTCAGCATTATAGTAGACATATCCTTAGATTGGCCACTATATGAGCATAATTCAGGTACTCTTAGTGAGGGATCGAGACATGAAGTTAAGGGGTTGTCTCAAATCGATTATTAGGCTTGAAGGACCATGAGAATAGGGACTACCTAACCTAGGGGACTTAGGTTACTTGTTTATGTTCATCATGTTTATGGATATGATTGGGTGAATGCCTTAGCCATGAGAATAGGTCTTCGATACAAGACTAGGACAATCTAGCTAACTCGAGAGAGTGGTTATGTAACACCCCGACAATTCTCTCTTTTCCAAAATACTTCATCCGGCCTTTGTTAGTTTACCCGTATTCCATTTTGGGATGTCCCTTATTAGTTTATCCATTTCTTTTGTTTCTATTTTTGGAATAGGACCACTAACTTTCCATCACACATATATTCAACTTTAATATAAAATAATAGTTTCTCTTTCTTTCTATGTCCCGCAACATTGTTTTTCCTAAAACTTTGTGCAAAAGAAATGGGTAAACTAACAAAGACCGGAGGGAGTACCTTTTAATATAAAACTTAGAGAATTATCAAGGCATTATCACCCATGTGATAACGTATCGGCTAATTTAAAATTTTACAGCAGAAATAATAATTTAAGAAACTTTGAAATTAAAACTTAGTGAACCCAAAGAGTCAACTCTAAAAGTCAAACCAACATAAAGTCAAAAGTCAACCTCAAAAGTAAAAGTCAAGTACAATAGCCAAAGTCAACTATGAAAGCATAAAGTCAAAGTAAAATGTAAAGTCAACACAAGCTCTCCAATTCCCGAACCCATGATCCATCATCTTTAAACCTGTAAATGACGATGCATTATTGATCCCGAGAGACAGCTCAACAAATGGGTCATCACAGGATCAATAAGGCATAGCCATGATCAACTGATAGCGGTTTTAAACAAGTTATAAAACCCTATTCTTGCAAGTGAACAAGACTTAGTAGTAAGTGATAAATAATAGGGTATCATATCCACATGAAACAGTTGATTAAAATTAAACGTAATGTCTACTAATTTTATCCTAAATAAAAATATAATGGGTTGTATGTGAATTAATTAAACTAGTCTGAGATATAAAATAACTAAATAAACTTGACAATAACAAAAGTGAATCAGAGAACAGACAATAATATTAAATCTAGGACAGTCCAATCCACCACTAATAATATGACTAATAAATTAATAGGAATGAGAATTATAAGGTTTATCAAGTATCTTAAACTACAAGCCGAAATACTCACAAAAATAGCATTGTGATTAATTAGGTGACATATATAACTTATCTAACCAAAGCATAAATTATTCAACTTTTAACCACATATCATCAAACATCACTGCATAACATCACACTTTGAACTACAAGAACAAAGTATGTAAATTTGATAACAATAAAAACCAATAATTAATTCTACAAGAATAATCATCAATTATATTGAATACAATAATCAAACCAATAATAATCTCAATAGTTATGCAATCATAAACCAAAAAATCAATTCCCAAACACATTTAAACTATCAAATCATAATAATAGGGTTTCATGTAAGTCCTAGAATAAGAGAACTAGCTACTCATAGATAGGAGAAACATCACCCAAATATGAGAATTCATGGCCATTCGGAGCTGTGGTACGCGTCAAACTCTGTGCTATGTTCTTCGCGTCTGCTGCTACCTGCGTGTCTTCTGTCGAACTGCCCTCCGGTTTTTCGTAACCTCTGCTTCGTCGCTGCTTCGTTGCTTTTATCCTCCAGCCAAAACTCTTGCTGCAGCGTGTGATCTTGTCATCAATGGGCCTAATTTTGTCTCCTGCTAGTTTGATGTAGCGTGGGATCTCCTAAGCCCACAAAGCAATAATGTTTTCCTTCTTTTACTTTATTTTCTTTTATTCTCTCCATCTGCCTCACTTGATTTCATCCGTGCAGTATCTTGGCACATTTGGGCTTTATCCCAACTTCTAAGTAGCCATATGGGTTAAAGTGTTAGTATTGGGTTTGACCCAGTTATCCTATTATTTGACTCCGATATAATTACGTACCTGTCAACATGAGATAAATTATTAATAATATAAAAAAAACATAGTTCAAACTAATAAATAACCAAATAAACGTAATTACTAAATAATCTATGAAAACCATTAAAACCCACAACTTGTAGTTTATAATACTAATAAGGAGTTACCAAGAGGGAATAAGAAGGTTATAACATAAAATAATTCACACTTATCATCAACACATACACACAAAGTACGTAATCAGTAAAGCTGAGTACTACATAGTAAATAAATAAATAATCCTAACATGATACTAATAAATGTTAAGCAGGGATAAATAATCATACAACAACATAGCAGACTATTTTACTGAGCTAAATTCCACAACTAGTAAGCTAATTAATTTAGATGGAATAGGCAATGGAAGGAGTTACCCAAACCAAACCAGTCTTCAATTTAGAAGACGAAGTACGGGCGCTACTCTGTACTCCTCTGACCTACGATATCGATGAAGCTTTAAATAAAATAGGACACGGTGATCAATTTAGTCCCAAGAAAAGCCATGGGCTAACACCATGTACTCCAACTCATACTAGTCCAACACTTCAGATGTGCACAAGTCTAAAGCTATTGCTATTCACGTTTCACTTTACATGATTAATAATTTATTCACTTGTTATGACTCACAAGTAAGACAAACGGTATGACCATCAAAGATACATAAACTTTCATTTTTATCTTAGGATTAGATAAGGTGATCATCAACTTAACAACACAAGAACAATTCCAATATTAAGTCCATAACCTTTATTTATTTGTCGAACCAAGTCAACAACCAAACAACCTTTCATAGGTATAAAAATCAACTTACCAAATAAAGCCCTCGGTCCTCATAAAGTAATTAAATAATCCAAAGGGAACAACATGATTCAATCATGATCCAATATGGTCTCGTGAGGATTTTCAAATGGCAACCCACAAAGCCTTATTAACAAAGATTTCCAAACCAATTAGCAAAGTTGTGTAATCATAGACATTAAAACTCATATTATTTTGAAGATATTTAAGTGTCACAATTAAAAAGCATGAATATGATGACATTAATAATGAATCTAGCACCCTCCATGACAAAGCAATCTTACCACTTCCTTTCCCCAAGTTTTGAATCGACCTCTCGTGGCAACCTCACTTTAGTCATGAGCACTCAACACTCTCAAATGATAATAATATAATAATGATGGGTCACTCTTTACTCGACTCAACTTGATTACCCGCTCTATAAGCTTGAATTGCATCTCACCCTCCATCGACATAAACTTAATCGCATGGTTTAAATCATGAGGTCTTTATAAAAGGTTGTAACGGGGCTAAGGTTGATTAAGGTGGGAATTTATTTAGGAATGTGGTGTTATAAAGAGCCAAGCTAAATGGAGTAAAAATACATGACCTATGATATTTACGTCACAACAAACTCCAATTAACCATAGAACACTATACTCCAACAACTTTATTTATGCATTTCCTTCACCTTTTTTCCATAACCATCTCAGCAATGAAACAATAACATTTTTCTGTATATTTGTATTTCATAAAAACTGTTGCTGTCTTTTGATTTTCGTACTTTTTTTCTGTTTTTTTTTTCGCCCTTTGATTTTCATAAATACTTTTTTTTGTATTCCTGTTGTAACCCAAACTTACAACTCTAACATTAATAATCACTCCATTTAGCCAGGCTTAGGGTAAAATTTGTAGGAGGCCACAAGCTTGTAATGTATGGTTAGCAAAGAAAATAGGACATTAAGGCTCAAAAAGGCTATCAAAGTCAGTATTTGTAAAGATATAACCTATAAACTCTAGAAGCTCTAATATGAAAAGAATGCCTCAATCATATTTTAAACCTGGATAAGTGACAATTTTGGGGAGAATCAATGCAAACTCAAGATATAAGTAAACAAGGAGGAGATAAATCACACATGAAAGAAAAAGTGACCAAAAGATTGTCGGTCACAAACTGTAGATGGCTCAAAATTTCCTCACTAGGTTCAAATGTCACCACTAAAGGTCTCATCGCCTTTGGGGAAAAACAAAACTATCATACCATAAACCATATCAAAGAGGGATTTATGCCATCTTACATGTCATTTGTAATAAATCCAACGCGAGTTAACTAATGACAGAACATAATATAATTTTTTTTCCTTATGAATACACATATTTTTGCCAATTAGTTTGGAAATCAACTAACTTGATTTTGTAACAAACTTCACAAAAATTTTGGGTAGCATGTCCCCAAAAATAGGACGAAAGGCAATATGTGCCACTTATTTTGAACCTGTAATTGACTCAAATAACGCTTAAAAGCATAAAAAATGAACCACAAAACACACTATACATCACCAAACCATCTGAAGAATATGCCAGCCATAAACTGCACCCATTCTTCCCCTACACTTAATGTAACACCCCGTAATTTTCACCCTTTATTTATGGTATTTGTTTACATTAAAATGATATTTTTTTTCGTAAAAATAAATAATTTATTATTTAAATTATTTTGGAACGTGCTGTGAAAATGTGTATATATATTTATATGATGTGATATATTTATATATATTTATTTTAAGTTGTTAGTTATTTATTTTAAAGGTTATATTAATTTCGTTATTTGTTTAGGCGTTTAGGATGCAGTTTTGTCGCGTAGCGTTTTTGTAACGATGTTGGACCGATTTGAGTGATGAAATGTTGCATCGCATGTGGCGTGTTAATGTGTTTATTTTATTTATATTTATAATATAATTTATTAGAGTTATTTTCATTATTAAGTATTTTCAAAGTTTAGGCGCGATTTAGGAATTTATCGATTTATCGCGTGACGGACTTTTGATGCATGGACCTTTGATGACTTGGGCCGAAATCTTCTTGGTGTACTTGGGCTTGGACAGCCGGCTATGGGGAGGGAGAAGGAAGAAGTTTCTCCTCTTTTATTTCATTTCTTTTAATTGGTGACTCTTGGTAGATTGTAACCCCCATAACCCCCCTAATCATTTCTCCTAAACCCTTCATTTTTCCTTGCCATAAAATTCTGATTTTTATTAAAAGAAGTTCAGCATCATTTGCATTTAACCCTCACCATTTTCAATAAAAGAAAGAGAGAAAAGGAAGAGGAAAAGAATAGAAAGGTTCAACCCGGTTTTTCCTATCACACCTTCACGAAAATAACCGTAGCCGGAGATCTAATCGTTGGATCATCTTCAAATTTGGATAGAACGTTTATAACATCTTGTTCTACACTCTGACCGGAGCGATTTAGAATTTGAGCTTTTGATCACCGGGAATCATGGTCGGAACAGAGCAGTGTGACATGAGATATATCAACGTTCAAGAAGAAAATGCCTAGTGACTGGTTACTTCAATTCTCGTTCATTGTGCCTTGGGGTTAGAAGAGGAATTGGAGTGTATGCGTAGCTCTTAACTATCTCTTTAGACTCACCTCTCCTCCCGACATTCCAGGTAACTAGTAGTTATCTTAGAACCATAGTGATTAGAGTATTATTCGGTATTAGATTATTACGCTAGGAATTATTTAAAATACTTTTTGAATGCAATTATTGACGAAATTTGACATGAATATACTTGATGCATGATGTGTGATTATTGTAAAGAGAAAAATAATTTTCGTATGATTTTTGGTATTTATTTGATTTAATTGGTGTTTTGTGCGTTTTTGGCTAAATTGCATAATAATTATTAAACGGATGTTAAAATTGCTGAAATTATTTTTCTTAGATCATGTTGTATTCTTAGTATGTATTCCATGCCTTAGAACAATTTTTTTCCTACTGTGTACTGGTTTATTTAATTGATATATCTGTTTTTGCAATTTCATTTCTGTCAGTATATAAATCATGAAAATTATTTCTGGAGGCAGAAAAATTCATTTATTTGTATAATATGTATTTCCGTGAGTTTATGCATTTTTTTAAAATTTTTGGTAATTTTTGGGCGTTTATTTATATTTTTAGTTATTATATTGGCTTTATTGAGTAATCTGTATATTAACTTTTAAAATTACTTTTGGAGTCCGAAAATTATAAATAAAATTTGTACCATGTCATTAGAGCCATTAGGGTCATATGATAATTTTTTTGTGATTTTACTGCTCGAACTTATTAGTTTAATAATTATTATCGTCTTTTTGTTGTGAAATTGAGGATACTCTTTTAAATTATTTGAGAGCTTGTTAATCAGAAATAATTTGTGATCTTTTATGTTCTTGGATGCTGGTGTTTAGTAGGTTGCTGTAAGTATTATTGGTATCATTATGTTTATGTTTGATTTATGTAAAAATGATTAATTGTGTACTATTCATTTATTTAATAAGCCTTGGAGTTAATTGGTGATGCATTTTTTATTGATGTTGTTAGTGCTGTAAAAACTATTTCATTATCATTGTTGATGCTTAGTGATGTTTAAAGTATTGTGGTTGGAGATATTTGTTGTAAATTTGTAAGTTACTACTTTGAAGATTTTTGAAAAATTACTTTTGATGAATTATGGGTATAAGGCCGGGTGGCATCCCTTTTGACGAATATTTTTGAGATGAATGATACTTTGATGATATTTATGATTTTATTTTGAGATAAGAACATCCGGTGGGATAGATGTAGTCCCCGGTGAAGAACATGCCAACCACCTGGTTTGCGAACTAGGGGTACACCTGGGTTAATTGTTGTCGTCCGAGAGATCAGGGAGTTCTGCGTGTTCTACCCTGCATCGGGAGTTTGGCCATTCTTAGACACAGGCAGTGGGGAACGTAAGCCCATAGACTGACCTGGAGCTTGCGATCTTACAAACCTTAGGAAGTGTTTTTAAATTTAGGTGTGTTTTTAAACTGCAAAATAGAGCTTACTTGTTCACTTAGGACAACTTTTTCAGAACAATGCGTCTTCGATTTTCTTTTAAAAGTGCACATATCTTTAAGGAATTTAGCATAGGCAGGAATTTGTTTTATTGCATCTAAGAGAGGAAGGTTAATTTTAACTTGTTTGAAAGTCTCTAAAATATCTTCTTTTTGCTTGTTCTTACTATAAGGTGAAGGTGCATCTAATGCTTGAGGATAAGGAACTCTAGGTTCGTAAGGAATAGAATGTGAAGATTTAGACACGGTAGGGGAAAGGGAGTTATCATTTCCTTTTTCAGTTTCATTTTCCTTAGTTTCCAACTCATCAGATTTATCATGCTTTTTCTTTTCCTCTACTAAGTTATCTACATCTATGCCATTTCTAAGCGTCATAACAGCCTTCACTTGTTCATAATTATGGTTCTTAGGATTTTCAACTGAATTACTAGGTAACTTGCCATCATCTCTTTTACTCATTGTATAGCTAGTTGACTTATTTGCGTTTCAAGCTTAGCTATAGACTGAGTATGAGAATCAACTATATGCATCTTATTTTCTAGAGCTTTAATAGAAGAAGTAATAGTACCTAATGTAGAAGCTACGGTTCCCAATTAAGACATGATTTTTTCATATTCAGAATTAGGAGCAGGTTGTGCAGTAGGTACAATAGGTGTGACATACCTTTGAGCTTGAAAACCAGGAGGAGTGTTACTCATACCAGGTTGATTAACTTGAGTAGCTCGCTGCCCTTGCTGTACCTCACCAGAATTTTGCTTCCAGGAGAAGTTCAGATGATTTCTCCAACCCTGATTGTACGTATTTGAATATGGATTATTATGCGGAGGGAATCCTTGTGCTGCATTCACCTGTTCATGTGATACTTCAGAGTATATAGTAGGACAATTGTAAGACAAATGACTAGGATTCACACATTGAACATACATCATGAGAAGTAGTGGGGTTCATATTCATGTTGTTAATAGCCATTAATTGATCCAACTTTTTAGTGAGAACCTCTACCTTGCTTGACAGATCAGGCGAATGAGAGATTTCATAAATACCACCTTTACTTCCTAGTGATCTAGTATTTCCCATACGTGAAGAATTAGCATGTTGTAGAGAGTTATCACTCAAATGCTCAAATAGTTCCCATGCTTCATTAGGAGTTTTTATGAAAAAGGTACCACCACAAGAAGCATTGATCATTTGTTGATTACGCTCATCTAAACCAGAATAAAAACTTTGCACTTGTTGCCATTTAGGGACTTTATGGTGTGGACAACTACGTAAAAGATCCCAAAATCTCTCCCAACACTCATTGAATCGCTCACTAGGTAATTGAGAAAAAGTTGTAATTTCGCGTCTAATCTTAGTTAATTTACCAATTGGGAAATATTTCTTTAGAAATTGAGTAACAAGATTTTGCCAATTAGTATTTTTTTTTTTTGTAGTCCACCAATGTTTCGCTTTATCTTTTAGTGAGAAAGGAAAAAAATAAGAAATAAATTTCTTCATTTGGCACATCAGGTTGATTAAAAGTTGAACATACCTCTAGAAACTCATCAATATGCTTATATGGATTTTCAGATTCAAGACCATAAAAAGAAGGAAGCAGTTGAATAGTCTGAGGTTTAATTTCAAATCTCCTAGTTATAGTGGGCATGCGACTACCTACAGGAGAAGTGTAGGTACTAGGAGTGAAATACTCACTAAGTTTTCTAGGTTCTGCGTCACCCATTAAATTAGACTTAATCTCAGTCTCATAATCAGAGTTATTAACTTGACGTAAAGCCCTTAGTACTCTAAGTGTGTGTTCAATTTCAAAATTATAGGGATTTAAATCAAAAGATAATGACCTACGACCTAACATTAACTAAAAACACAAAACAAGCACAAAATAGAAGTATACAGTGGAAAGAAAGCACCTGATCTTTGAGATTTAATTCGACAACTTCTCTCCAACCTTCAATACTTGTAAAAAGCGAAAATATTAAAGAAACTAATAAAGAAAAGCAAATAAGAAAAAAAGAAAATTAATATTATAATAAGAAATAACCTAGACGACCCTAAATTAAATTAACCAAACACCGTTCCCCGGCAACGGCGCCAAAAACTTGATAGCGATTTTAAACAAGTTATAAAACCCTATTCTTGCAAGTGAACAAGACTTAGTAGTAAGTGATAAATAATAGGGTATCGTATCCACAGGGAACAATTGATTAAAATTAAACCCAATGTCTACTAATTTTATCCTAAATATAAATATAATGGTTTGTATGTGAATTAATTAAACTAGTCTGAAATATAAAATAACTAAATAAACTTGACAATAACAAAAGTGAATCAAAGAACAGACAATAATATGAAATCTAGGACTGTCGAATCCACCACTAATAATATGAATAATAAATTAATAGGAATGAGAATTAATACGTTTATCAAGTATCCTAAACTACAAGCCGAAATACTCACAAAAATAGTATTGTGATTAATTAGGTGACATAACTTATCTAACCAAAGCATAAATTATTCAACTTTTAACCACATATCATCAAACATCATTGCATAACATCACACTTTGAACTACAAGAACAAAGTATGTAAATTTGATAACAATAAAAACCAATAATTAATTCTACAAGAATAATCATCAATTATATTGAAAACGATAACCAAACCAATAATAATCTCAATAGTTATGCAATCATAAACCAAAAAATCAATTCCCAAACACATTTAAACTATCAATTCATAATAATAGGGTTTCATGTAAGTCCTAGAATAAGAGAATTAGCTACTCATAGATAGGAGAAACATCACCCAAATATGAGAATTCATGGCCATTCGGTGCTGTGGTATGCGTCAAATTCCGTGCTATGTTCTTCGCGTCTGCTGCTGCATGCGTGTCTTCTGTCGAACTGCCCTCCGGTTCTTCGTATCCCCTGCTTCGTCGCTGCTTCGTTGCTTTTATCCTGCAGCCAAAACCATTGTTGCAGCGTGTGATCTTGTCATTAATGGGCCTAATTTTGTCTCCTGCTTTCTTGATGTAGCGTGGGATCTCCTAAGCCCACAAATCAATAATGTTTTCTTTAATTTACTTTATTTTCTTTTATTCTCTCCATCTGCCTCACTTGATTTCATCCGTGCAGTATCTTGGCACATTTGGGCTTTATCCCAACTTCTAAGTAGCCACACGGGTTAAAGTGTTAGTATTAGGTTTTACTCAATTATCCTATTGTTTGACTCCGATATAATTAGGTACCTGTCAACATGAGATAAATTATTAATATTATAAAATATAAAATAGTTCAAACTAATAAATAAGCAAATAAACGTAATTACTAAATGTAGGCGTGTTTTTATTTCGCCTACGTGGTATGAGCGCGTATTAGATTTGACTACCCCACTGTTAAGGTTTTATTGAAAATTGTTTTGTATTGAAAGAAGTCGCCAAAAAATCTTTTAAGGAAGAATCATAAACCTAATTAGATATGGGAAAACCATATGGACAAATTATCCAATGTAGATTTCCACGTCCTGACTCCATAGATGGTCAAAATGAACCAAAGATTGAGTTCGGGGGTGAGGGTACGAATATAGTCATAATGAACCACATTCGCCCAAAGTTGGCCTCTACTAAATATCGATTCATTACAGATTTTATGCCAAAGAATCATCATATAACGTTTTTATACACCCTAAAAATAATTTAGTCTAGTTGGTTCAGGAATCACATAAAAGACTAATTTTAGTGACATGTTATTAGGCAATTAATATTACAGGGAACCTAACAGGTTGTCCAAATTATCTGATTAATATTAGAACAGTTCTTTAGGTCTTGTTTAGCAAAAAATAACATATGGGTGATAAAAGCAATAAAGCAGGACAATCATATAATATGCATATAATGATCAGGCAGACATATATATACAAAGGCGAGAATAGTAATAAAATAAAATAAAAGAAAGTATAGAAAAAGGGTTAGAATATACAGTATAGCGATTGTACATTAAAGATCTACATCAGGAAAGAAAACTGTTAGTAACTTCAATATAAAAATAATTTATTTAAGGACCCTCAAGTATTTACCTATGCAGCTTAGATTGAGGAGCTCAACGATCTTTAGGCGGAGCAATCGTGGAACCAAGAACGCAGTATGAAGAATTGATTGAAGTATTGGAGGTATTGAAAGTATTTGAGTGTCGAATGTTCGAAGTATGTTTCGGAGTATTCCAGAGAATTTTGTGTGCGTGAAATAATAATGTCAAAAGCACTCCGTAATTCGGGAAAATACGGGGTATTTATAGGAAAATGAATGTGGCAGGCGCAATGCCACGCGTAAACGCGTTTTTGAAATATAGAAAAGAAAGTTGTGTCTCGCACAAGACTTGCGTCATACGCAGGATTCTGTGTGAGTCACAAAATCTACGTGTCAGGCGCTCATTGGCACGCATAACGCGATATGGCCAATGTGCTGGACGCACGTGGCGCGCTGAGCGCAGCCCCCGCATCCGGCGCATATTCAGGAATATTCGAGCATATTCCTTTGCGCGTCTTTCGAAGATACTTTTCTATCCCTAAAATTCCGGAGATTGAATTTTACGGATTAAAAATTTGATTTCTGATTGAAGATGATGAAAATGATTATGAAAAATATTTTTTAAAATAATAAATATTTGATTGGGCTTTTAAAATGGATTTAAAATATTTTATGGGCTTAAAATACAATTAGTCATCATGAACAATTAATTGGGCTTTAGAATATCATTTCAAAACACATTTTGGATTGGTTCTTTAGATTGCTCTTCCGTTGGGTCGCGCCAACTAATGCCGCGGTATGTTTCATCATCGGATCCTTAAATGGGGAGACACGATTATGTGTCTACAGAAGCCCCCACTTTGACTGAGGTTCAGGAAACCGATAGTCAAAGTATACGGTGTCGGGACGGAGAACGGTTCTAAATGTTCTACAGTTTAGAACTGATATATAACCGCCGGTCTCTGCAAAACAAAGTTAGTATGCAGGACAATAACTACAAGCAATCTGATTACCTGCAGGGAAAGTTGTTAGCAGATAGGTGCACACAACTCACATAAGCACATAGTGATGCAAATGATGCCAACTTAGACTTTCTAAGGATGCACAAGATGCTATGCAAGGATTAAGATTATGCAAAGGTAAAGGATGACACGTCATGCAAGGTCAGGATTATGCAAGACTAGAATGTATGAAATGCAAGGTCAGGGTTTTGCAAGGCTAGAATGTATGAAATGCAATGCAAGGTTGCAATGCAAGGTCAGGATAAGGCTAGAAGATGTGGATATGTAGAATGATAAAATGATCAGACTGATTAGAAATGCATAGAATGACTTTCGAAAATCGTTTTTAGTAAAATATTGGGGTCCGTAAACAAGGTCCGCGGATTACAACTCTTCGGGAGTTTGACTTGAATTGGAGGAACCACCACACGTAGGAAGCCCCCACTTTGGGTGAGCTTGCCTTGACTTAGGCTTGAGCCTTAATTAATATGTATTTGATCTGATATTGAAATGTAATTGTTATGTCTTGAACATTGAAAGTTTTCACTGGGGATTCTTCTTTGGGAAACTGATATAGGCAAAGTCAGATATCGCCAGAAATCATGGAATTATCGGAGAGTCCTTCAGGGAAAAGGAGAGCTTGGATTGAAAATAAAAAGGTTTAAATTTGTGACTTAAATAAATATAGGTGGGAAAAGGCTTTAACGAGGCTAGGTGCAGACTTGAGTCTATGTCGGGATCTAGAAAAAGTATGCTCCTAAATTCAAGAAAGTCAAATCACTAGACCATGACTAATTTTTATTTTATTGAAGCGGTCGGACCTCGAGATGAGGATTCCTACTTATCCTTGCGGAATCAGACCATTCGTAGTTCCCGATCTGATGTCTTTTTTTATTATATTTTTTTTTGTGCCTTAACTTTTGCCTAGGCCGCCCTTTAGGGTTTTCAACCTAGCGGGCTCGGACATACCTTGAAGAAGGAGTTAAGGTTGATGAAAGGTTGAAGGCTTGAGGTTTAGATGAAGGTTTAAGGCTTGAGGTTTAAGGTAAGGATTTTGGATCAAAGATTAAGGGTTTTGATGGATTGAAGGATTTGAATGAGGGCCGGGGTAGAACTTGTGTGCAAGCCCCCTAGCTTGACTTTTCATTTCTTGCCTTTGGCTTTCTTTTGGTCTTGTGCATTTTCTTTTGCTGATTTCATTTTTTCGCACTTTGAATTTTTTCATTTTTTTTTGTTTTTGCCTGGCATCGATTATTATTTTTTATGTAGTAAGGCTTGCACACGAGTTTGGTTTAAGGTATTGGAAGGCTTGAAGGATATTTGTGGAGCTTTGAGTAATGGAGGGATTATTTGGCTAAGTATCATGGAGATGATGGTTTAAAGGATTTTTGTTTTTCCTTAGTTGTATGAGGATGGCTTATGAAAGGCAATGGAAGGGAGAGGGGGAATAACTCCTGATCCACAATATGTCCTCTTTTTTATTCTTCTCTTTTTTTTGCAGATCTCTTTTTGTTATTATTAGTCAAGTCCATTAGGTGATTTAAGTTTCATCATAGAATTAGAAGCATAAATAAAATGATGGAAGGTCAATGAAAATGAAAAATAAAAAATGAAAATGAAAATGAAAAGGCTATAATAAATGAAGTCCTATAGTGACATAAACTCAATGGGAAAGGAGAGAAATGCTCAGGGTAAGGACTCTCTGACTCATCCTAGGAAACCAGAAATAAAAAACTAAGCCTGTTGAATTGTTGATGCACTGCGCAGAAGGGTTTATTGGTGACGCTGATTCTCGTTGGAGCAAGTATTAGTAGTCTATCATCATCGACTATGTTTAGCAGTGCATTTGTAGGATCCAACACTAAATGTTAGATGTTCATTGTTCTGTTTGAATTCGCGGTAGAAATGTAGGTTGCACCTTTTGAATTATCTTTTAGGTGTAGGGTTAAGAGTAGATTCTGTAGAAGTGATCATGCCTCTATTGTGAAGGCAGTAGACCCTATGAAAGTGATTGCGCCTCTATTGTGAAGGCGGTCAAAAGTAATCTTCATGGCTCTATATGAAGTCGGGGTGGTGATAGTGCGATTGATGAGCTTTAGAGTAGGCTCACATTTTGTTCCTCCTTTAGGCATTCCTAAGTTGTAATCTCTCGACCGGTCATGAACAGAATCGAGTGGACATCGCTTATAAGTTATTAGAAATCATTTTCGGAATGAGAAATGAGAAACGTAAATGAGAAATGGGGATGGGAAATGGAAATGGAAGTGAGAAATGAGGACGAAATGGAAATGGGTATGGGAAATGAGAAATGAAATGGAGGATTAGAAATGGGTATGATTATTAGACTAGTATGGGCTTGACCATGATGGAGACACGGGCCTAACTATATGCAAATGCGGACATGGACTGGATTGGACTATGCAAGCAGACTGGACTCCACGATTGGGTTTAGGAGAGACTAGACTTTGAACTTACGGGTGAGCAAGTAGGCTAGACTTTAAGGAAGATTGGACAATAAGGGACATTAGACTCTTAACTTAAGGCAAGCAGGCTAGGCAACTAGACTTTGAACTTATGGGTGAGCAAGCAAGCTATACAACTAGACTTCGGAACTTACATTAGACTAAGTAGGCTAGACTCAATAATTGCCTATGGACTTATGGAATGCTAGACTTTGAACTTACGGGTGAGCAAGCACGCTAGACAACTAGGAAGGCTGGACAATAACATAGATCAAACTCTTAACTTAAGGCAAGCAGGCTAGGCAACTAGACTTTGAACTTACGGGTGAGCAAGTAGGCTGGACAACTAGACTTCGAAACTTACATTAAACTAAGTAGGCTAGACTCAAAGATTGCCTATGGACTTAAGGAATGCTAGACCTTGAACTTACGGGTGAGCAAGCAGGCTAGACACAACAATTGCCTATAGACTTAAGGAATGCTAGACCTTGAACTTACAGGTGAGCAAGCAGGCTAGGTTTTAAGGGATGAACTTTTATAGTCCTAATACTGGATTTTTATAGTCTGAAGACTGACTAGGGCCTACATGGAGATGCAAACTAGATCTAGGATATGAATTGGGCCTAAATGGACCTAAGATTTGGATTGGACTAGACTTAGATTGAAATTGATTAGGGATAGACTTGGACTAGACTTCACATAAAGATGCAGATGGGCCTAGATTTTGAAATGAACTAGACTTATATAGGCCTAAGATCGACTCTAATGCTAGTGAATGTATGGAGTGAAATGCACATGGGCCTAAAATGAATGCAAAATGGACTTCTAATGCATATGGGCCTAAAATGAATGCAAGTGAATTGGATTGAATTGGATTGGATTGAAGGTGTTTAGACTGGGCTTAGAATTTTCGAAATTTATTTCTGAAAGGAACCCCTTGTTTTATCTTTTGTTAGGAAAAGATGATGGATTAATTTTGAGAAATATTTTTTTGAAATGTCGTGGTATTATAGTGATTAGTAAATGTTTTCGAACAAGGTAGAATAGAATATGGTGTAGGATTGATTTTGAAAAATGTAAGTTTTTGAAATTGATTGAATATGGTAAGGTAGGATTGACAGGGAAGATTAGTTGAACAGCAGGGAGAAAAAATGGGAAGAGGTAGACATGCAATACAACTCTAACTCTACAATGACTCTTTAGATGCATTTTTCTGTAGGACAGACTTGACCTTGCATGAAAAGACTGGCCCTTTTTTTTTTTTTTTGAATATTATACTGATGCAAACTTGTTATCTTAGACTCGAACAAAGGTCAAAAGATCAATAAGCATGGGACAAATAGGCTGCGTGCCACGCAACTGGTGCGCGGCGCGCACTGCCTATGCTTCTGACACGGGTGCATTGCGCTAGGCGCAACTTAATGCGTTTGGCGCAATGTTCTGCGGCACGCGTATTGATAAATTGATGAAGGTCCTGGCGAAAACAACGATTTGTTTTAGACGCGATTTGCAATAATTTCGGGCGTAAAGCATATTAGCAGGCAAAAATTGCAATCACACATAAATGTCAGGTAACATGGATGCAAAAGTTCTCAACCTAAAGTCCAGTTCTACATTCAACTATTGGTTAGATTTAGGTTAAGGCTGAATAGGTCCATGACTAAGAGATTGATCCCACGCTCGTACCCCGCTTAAAGAGGTGGCCACGTGTAAGACGCACTCCACTCTCAAGTCAGGAACAAGAGAACAATGCCATGGTTGAGTAGGTTTGCTTATGACTAAGATCCAACACTATCGCTTAGGAAGCTTTTTGGAAGGACAAAGCGCAAACCCCCCGGGGGTGACCTCACACATAGAACATGTGCTAATGAGGCAAGGTAGATTGTCCTTATGGTGGCTGAACAGTAGCCATGCATATGCAAAACTGTATATTATTCAAATGCATAAAAATAAGAATGAATCGTATTTTTCAAGTTTCCCCCACTCATTTAAAAAAATGAATTTTTTTAAAATCCTCCCCAGTGAATTCGCCGAATTGTAGGCGTGTTTTTATTTCACCTACGCGGTGTGAGCGTGTATTAGATTTGACTACCCCCACTATTAAGGTTTTATTGAAAATTGTTTTGTATTGAAAGAAGTCGCCAAAAATTCTTTTTAGGAAGAATCATAAACCTAATTGGATATGGGAAAACCATGAGGACAGATTATCCAATGTAGATTTCCCTGTCCTAACTCCATAGATGGTCAAAATGAACCAAAGATTGAGTTCGGGGGTGAGGGTACGAATATAGTCATAATGAACCACATTCGCCCAAAGTTGGCCTCTACTAAATATCGATTCATTACAGATTTTATGCCAAAGAATCATCATATAACGTTTTTATACACCCTAAAAATAATTTAGTCTAAGTTGGTTCAGGAAACACATAAAAGACTAATTTTAGTGATATGTTATTAGGCAATCAATATTACAGGGAACCTAACAGGTTGTCCAAATTATCTGATTAATATTAGAACAGTTCTTTAGGTCTTGTTTAGCAAAAATAACATGTGGGTGACAAAAGCAATACAACAGGACAATCATATAATATGCATATAATGATCAGGCAGGCATATAATATAATAAGGCAAGAATAATAATAAAATAAAATAAAAGAAAGTATAGAAAAAGGGTTAGAATATACGGTATAGCGATTTTACATTAAAGATCTACATCTGAAAAGAAAACTGTTAGTAACTTCAATATAAAACTAATTTATATAAGGACCCTCAAGTACTTATGCGGCTTAGATTGAGGAGCGCAACGATCTTTAGGCGGAGCAATCGTGGAACCAAGAATGCAGTATGAAGAATTGATTGAAAGTATTGGAGGTATTGAAAGTATTTGAGTATTGAATGTTCGAAGTATGTTTCGGAGTATTCTAGAGAATTTTGTGTGCGTGAAATAATAATGACAAAAGTCGTCCGTAATTCGGGAAAATGCGGGGTATTTATAAGAATACGAAGGCGTGCGCTGCACGCAAGCCTTGCGCCAGGTGCAAGCCAACGTGGCAGGCACAATGCCACGCATCAGGCGCACATTGGTCTGCCTGACGCAGCCAGCCCAATCAAGATTAAGCACGTGTAAACGCGTTTTTGAAAAGATAGAAAAGAAAGTTAAGTCTCGCACAAGACTTGTGATAAGTGCCTATTTATACATATTTTTACCCTATAATATACTACTTTTAGTGTCGTCTGTTGAGTTATATGGGTTAAATATTATACTTTTAGGTTATTCCGGATAAATAATAAGTTTGAATTATTATGTATTATAACTTACTTATTCCCTATTAGTAGCTGGGTTTATATGATTATTTATTAGTTTGACCCATATTATATTTCTATGCTAGTAATATATTTAATGTTGACAGGTACATATATTTTGGATCCAAATAAAATGGGAATGATCTTTGGTAGAATAATGGGCTAAATTTATTAGTACAAATTTTATCCCAAGAATGCATGAATTAAGAAGAAAAGGAAATATGGATGTCCTTGGTTCAAGCCCACACAGCAAATGGAAACTAGGAGGTGAGTATAAAAACAAAAGAAAAATAAAAAGAAATCTTGAGAGCCAAAGAGATGAAACAGCAAGAGAGAAGGTGGGTTTCAAAAATTACCCAAGTCAGACAAGGGTTTTAATGAAAACCCACACACCACACCAATAAAAAGTAAAAAATATCAACAAGAGCAGGGGAGCGTTTTAGAAGAGCGGCATGAGGACGCCGCACAAGAGCAGCAGACGTTAAGTAGGACGAAGCAGAGAAGACGGGAGTAAAGGAAGACAGAGGACAACGATGATGTAGACGAAAATTCGTCTCTAATGAGTTTTCTCTACTCTTTTCTTTGTTTTCATGTCTAATTTAGAGTAGTTTAAACTAGTAGGAACATGTAATTGAATCTTGTTATGGGTTTATGAGATTATGATTTTTGTTTGTTCAATTGATTAGTTTGAGTGGATATTCACACGAAATTCATTATCGAAGTTTATAATTCATGAATGTTAATTTTAGATTGATCACCTAGGGTTTTATTCATGGTTATCTGCTTGAATTAACAGTAATATTATTAGGTTGAAGCTTTCTTGTCTGATATTATTGCTGGAATTTTGTGTGATGTTAATTTTAATTTAGTTGCAGCTTTCTGGCTTGATTAAAGTTAACTGATTGGTATTCTTAAAGCGGTCAAGTTTGTTAATTTAATACATGCTTTCATTGTTAAATTGATAATATTGATTAGGACTGAACTTGCGTGTGTTCACGGGGTTTAGATAGTATGAATGATAAAGCAACTAATTTTCTTGCGTTCACGGGATTATTTGTTAACCAATCTATCTATCGACTAGTTTAATGATTCAATGATTAAACCCTATCATCAAGAGGAAATTACTTGTCTCCTATTAGCTTCTTTATTATATTTTAAAACCAAATTTATTTCCAACAATTTATATCTTCATAATTTCAGTTTAATAGTTTAGTATAGTTTTGATATTTAAAAACCCCCCAATTTATATAACTATTATATATATAATTAAATAATTAGTTTAAGATAATAACGCAGTCTCTGTGGGTTCGACCCTTACTTTCTCTATATATCTGTTAGAGTTAGTGAGTGATTTATAAATTTAATTTTGTTGCGGAAACGACACGCATCAAATTTTGGCGCCGTTGCCGGGGACTGTTTTTTATTATCTTAAAGCTAGTTTTGTTTTTTTAATTGGTTTTTATTGATTTTTTTTATACTTTGGTTAGTAGATTAATATCATTTACTTGCTAGTTTATTTGCAAACAATAGCCTTTTGAGATGTCAGGAGAGGGTGAGAAAACTTTAAAACAATTATTATACCCTTCTTTAGGGGTGCAATATTTAAGTATTTTCTTTCCTCCCTTAGAAAAATCATTTAAGTTTAATTCTTGTTTTATCTCCCTACTCCCTAAATTTTATGGCGGTGCAAACGAGGATTCCCAAAGACATATACATGAGTTTTATGTTGCTTGTTCAACTTTGCATTTTGAGGGTATAGATGATGACCAAATTCGCCTTTGTGCTTTCCCCATTACTTTACATGACTTGGCTAAAGATTGGCTTTACCATCTTCCACCTAGATCTATCACTTCTTGGGACGGTCTAGAGAGAGCTTTTATGGAAAAATACCAACCTCGGAGTAAAATTCGTTCTATAAGAAAGCAAATTTGTCATATTAAGCAAGACCAAACCGAGTCTCTATGTGAGTATTGGAAAAGGTTTAATATACTATGTGTTTCTTGCCCCCAACATCAACTTAGTGAGCAATTCTTGATTGAATGTTTTTATGATGGGTTGTTGGATGATCAAAAGAATTTGATAGACATTGTTAGTTGTGGTACCTTAGAGAAGAAAACTCCTAGTGAAGCTAGAGAGTTAATATCGACTCTAGCCCTTAACAATCAACATTATGAGATAAAGACTAATTGTGATGAAAGAGTGAACAATCAGGTAAGAGAACAAACTAAACGAATTGCTGAATTTCAAGATGTAATCTCTAGTGTTAGTAACCAAGTTTCCAGTTTTAGTACTCAACATGAGTCTTTGGAAAATTTAGTTAACCAATAAACTCTCCAAATAGGGCAAGTTCACTCTCATGGGTCTAATAGTCAAGAACAAACTAAGAACCATCTAGACACCCAAATTGAACGCTTGTGCGCCACACTTAGAAACATAGAGAATAAATTAGATGGACAAGTCCTAGAGAAACCTCCAACTTACTTCCTAGGTGAAACTAATGCCATGATTTTGAACAATGATAAGGACTTTAGCTGTATAAGTGAGATGGATAATAAATTTGAGGTTACCCATGAGGAGTCCAAAGAAACCAATAAGAGAATATGGGATGAGTTTGAAGATTCCGATGATGAGGATGATGAACAGTGGCTAGTGGATTATTACACTAAAAACTCTGAGATTTTGCCTTGTTCTTTTGAAAATAATATGGAAATAAAATTGGATGGACTTAAAGCAAAACCTTATGTAGAATATAAAGAAATTGAAGATGTTGGGCATAAGTCATATAGCTTTAATGAGGTTGCATTGATGGAAATTGAGGATTTAGAGCGGCTATTAGGTATTGAGACCAAACTTAATTCTGATTTTCTAATTAATTCTATGGGAGATACTTCACAAATTGAGCTTGATGATTTAATTGAAATGCTTGAGAATGACTCACCTTCACCACTTGAAATAGAAGAAGACACCACACTTTCTCCTATAGTTGAAATCAATGATAGCTATTCTGTACAAGACTTTTCTTATGCTCTTGAACCATCCATGCCATTATCTAAGTCACTAAGTTTATCTTTTGCACCTAATTATGAGTCTTATAAGCCTAAGTTTGAATTGATAAACTTGCTGCATTTTTGTAACCAAACCAAATGGAAAGAGCCTTTATGTTCTAAAAATGAGTTGCACGTTCAATTTTGCTTTAATATGATAGTTTGGTTTGTAGGAAGGCTTTTACTACATTGTGTTTGGAGTGCACGAGAGATAGCTTTAGCTTTTGTTGCGTGTGGGGCAGCGGGTGTTTGATGCCGCATACAATTTTCCAATGTCGAGCCAACGACGAGAAACTAAAGGCGCTGCTTGGGAGGCAACCCAAAGATTTATTGTTTTCTATTTTATTTTATTTTTCTTCAGTTCAATAAACTATTCTAACTACTCTGTGTATTGTTGATCTAGGATGCTCGCCTTACGCCCATCTCGCCGATGTTCTTGAATCTGTTAGCTACTACACATTGTTGCTACACACCGCTGCTCATCTTCTTCCCCGTTTAATTGCAATTTTCAGGACACCAACTAATATATGGAGAATATTTCTACAGTCTACATACACCAGGTTGTCTCCTTCTTTGTTTCTCCTGTTTCTTTTCTTCTCCCCACTTCTATTTTTAGTTTGATTTTATAAACATTGAGGACAATGTTGATTTTAAGTGTGGGGGGAATTTTGGAGTTATTTTGAGCTGGATTGATATCTGCTGGATTACAGGCGTTGTGATTGAAATAATAAAAAATATAGATTGTCACATTTTAGGGGAGATGCTGCCGAAATTTTCTTGAGCTTGATGTATGTATTTGCATCTGCATAGTAGTTTTATTCATGTGCATTCGTAAAAAAATAAAAAATAAAAATAATGTGCTTTTATTTGCATTAGTTTTAGGATTTGTTTGCATTATTTAGGATTTCACCTCTTAACTTCCTAAGGAATGACTATTAGTAAGTTGATAAGAAACTCTAATCTAACTTGTTTTTGAAACTAATATGTTTTCGAAATAAAAGATTTTGGTAATGTCTATATAATTGGAAAAGAATGGTTGAACTTGAGATATTCATAATATAATTGGAAAAATTATCTTGCTTCTCTTAAATAAGTTGGCTGGATAGATAGACCAAAACCTGTGAGCTTTTGAACCTATTACACTGACACATCTGAACCAGTCTTTATTTTTTATTTTATTTTTCTTGTGTGTTAGTTCCTCAATGAAGTATGGTTCTTGAACTTGACTTGGTACTCTTTGAGACTTCTGTGACAAATGTTATGAAGAAATGATTTAGGCGTTCTTTTCATATATATTAGCCTCATATATTTTTCTTTTATATAATATTATCCTTTTTTTTTTTTGAAAGAGAAATTTCATTAATTGAAAGTCAAACGACATCTACAATAAGTAATAAAGAAAAACAGGATACAATCAAACAAGATCAGATCAACTTCATCTTCGATGAAACTACAATGAACCAGATCGAATATTGTGGCGCAAGTCCCTTGTATTTGTTGTCCCAAGCAACTATTAATGGAACCGTCTATCATTTTGACATAGTTTGGAGAAGAACCTTCTTGATCTATCCATATTGACCGCATCCGAGCTTCCAATACCTTCATGTTGATAGTTTTGGACTTCAACCAATGAGAACAATTTCTCGTACCTACAAATAAAAAAATTAGACTCACAACTCCCATAAGGGAGAAGGAGACCTCCACAACAGAGAAGACTAGTCTTCCCATATTAGGGCACAAGAAACTCTCATAAAGAGAGACTAACTTATTCAACAAAACAAAAGGACAAACTAGAAAGTGAAAACAAGAGAGGAAAAGGGGCTTACCATGGATGAGATCATCCATGGCAGCCCCTTACTGATGAAGGGAAAAGGGGAAAAAGGGAGGCGGCTAGAGAGAAAAAAAACTAGGTTTAGGGTTGAGAGATTCTGGACTTATATAATATTATCCTTGTTTAGCCCTTTTGAGCCTTTGAGTTCCTTATTTTTATGACTACCCGCATTACAAACCTATGGACTGGAACCCAAGTCTAGCTAGTTGGAGTAATTATTTTGATCAGTTGATTTGAAATTGTGTTGTGATGTTGTCGTAAAAGGGTGAATAATAGAAAGTTTTGCATATGTTACATGAAATAGAAAAAAAAGAAAAAAAAAAGTGTGAAATCTTTTGAGAAGAAAAAGAGAAGTTGTGATTTTGCAGTGGCGAATGAAAATTGTTGGGGATGATAAGGAAGGTCGTACTTGATTTTTATTGGTGAAAAAGTGTGTTACGTTTCTAGTTGGATGTTTTGTGGCCTTTGTACTTGTTGGCCATCGTTCTTAAATATCATTTACTCCACTAGTTGGCTTTTACCACGACATTTCCCTATATATATCCCTACCCTCAAACCTTAGCCACGTTACAACCCTTTACAAGCCCTTTTGATCTTTATGCATCTTATCACTCTTAAAGTGGAGAATTGAGACGATAGTCAAGTTTAAAGAAAAGTACTTCATTTAGAGTCGACTTGGTTACATGTTTGAGTGAATATTATTTAACCCTAAACACATGAGAGTAGAGTGTTAAAATTATACCTGTGAGGGTCTATCTATTGAACTTGATGTATTCATAAATGTGACTTCATGCTAGCTATATTTGAGTTGCAAAGAAAATCATTTGTCCGTGAAGTATTATGAGTTTTGATAGTATGACACTTTCAACACCAAGAGTGTAGCATTCCCACTAACGTTTTCTCAATGTTTTTGTGACTAACTTAAAATGTTTTAGTTTCTTGTCTCATACTTGTCTAATTTAGTTATTTCCAATAAAGAAACTTGAGGTGATGAATTAGATCTTGTATTTAGTTGGTAGGTTGCATTTAGTTTATTTTTAGTAATATTTTGATCGAGGACGACCAAAAGCTAAGTGTGGGGGAATTTGATAAGTGCCAATTTATACATATTTTTACCCTATAATATACTACTTTTAGTGTCGTCTGTTGAGTTATATGGGTTAAATATTATACTTTTAGGTTATTCCGGTTAAATAATAAGTTTGAATTATTATGTATTATAACTTACTTATTCCCTATTAGTAGCTGGGTTTATATGATTATTTATTAGTTTGACCCATATTATATTTCTATGCTAGTAATATATTTAATGTTGACAGGTACATATATTTTGGATCCAAATAAAATGGGAATGATCTTTGGTAGAATAATGGGCTAAATTTATTAGTACAAATTTTATCCCAAGAATGCATGAATTAAGAAGAAAAGGAAATATGGATGTCCTTGGTTCAAGCCCACGCAGCAAATGGAAACTAGGAGGTGAGTATAAAAACAAAAGAAAAATAAAAAGAAATCTTGTGAGCCAAAGAGATGAAACAGCAAGAGAGAAGGTGGGTTTCAAAAATTACCCAAGTCAGACAAGGGTTTTAATGAAAACCCACACACCACACCAATAAAAAGTAAAAAACATCAACAAGAGCAGGGGAGCGTTTTAGAAGAGCGGCATGAGGACGCCGCACAAGAGCAGCAGACGTTAAGTAGGACGAAGCAGAGAAGACGGGAGTAAAGGAAGACAGAGGACAACGATGATGTAGACGAAAATTCGTCTCTAATGAGTTTTCTCTACTCTTTTCTTTGTTTTCATGTCTAATTTAGAGTAGTTTAAACTAGTAGGAACATGTAATTGAATCTTGTTATGGGTTTATGAGATTATGATTTTTGTTTGTTCAATTGATTAGTTTGAGTGGATATTCACACGAAATTCATTATCGAAGTTTATAATTCATGAATGTTAATTTTAGATTGATCACCTAGGGTTTTATTCATGGTTATCTCGCTTGAATTAACGTAATATTATTAGGTTGAAGCTTTCTTGTCTGATATTATTGCTGGAATTTTGTGTGATGTTAATTTTAATTTAGTTGCAGCTTTCTGGCTTGATTAAAGTTAACTGATTGGTATTCTTAAAGCGGTCAAGTTTGTTAATTTAATACATGCTTTCATTGTTAAATTGATAATATTGATTAGGACTGAACTTGCGTGTGTTCACGGGGTTTAGATAGTATGAATGATAAAGCAACTAATTTTCTTGCGTTCACGGGATTATTTGTTAACCAATCTATCTATCGACTAGTTTAATGATTCAATGATTAAACCCTATCATCAAGAGGAAATTACTTGTCTCCTATTAGCTTCTTTATTATATTTTAAAACCAAATTTATTTCCAACAATTTATATCTTCATAATTTCAGTTTAATAGTTTAGTATAGTTTTGATATTTAAAAACCCCCCAATTTATATAACTATTATATATATAATTAAACAATTAGTTTAAGATAATAACGCAGTCTCTGTGGGTTCGACCCTTACTTTCCCTATATATCTGTTAGAGTTAATGAGTTATTTATAAATTTAATTTTGTTGCGGAAACGACACGCATCAACTTGTGTCACACGTAGGACTCTGTGTGAGTCACAAAATCTACGTGTCAGGCGCTCATTGGTACGCATAACGTGATATGGCCAATGTGCTGGACGCACGTGGCGCGCTGAGCGCAGCCCCCGCGTCTGGCGCATATTCGGGAATATTCGAGCATATGCCTTTGCGCGTCTTTCGAAGATATTTTTCTATCTCTAAAATTCCGGAGATTGAATTTTGCGGATTAAAAATCTGATTTTTGATTGAAGATGATAAAAATGATTATGAAAAATATTTATTAAAATAATAAATATTTGATTGGGCTTTTAAAATGGATTTAAAATTTTTATGGGCTTAAAATACAATTAATCATCATGAACAATTAATTGGGCTTTAGAATATCATTTCAAAACACATTTTGGGATTGGTTCTTGAGATTGCTCTTCTGTTGGGTCGTGCCAACTAATGTCGCGGTATGTTTCATCATCGGATCCTTAAATGGGGAGACACGATTATGTGTCTACACTATATAATCTATGAAAACCAATAAAACCCACAACTTGTAGTTTAGAATACTAATAAGGAGTTACCAAGAGGGAACAAGAAGGTTATAACATAAATAATTCACACTTATCATCAACACATACACACAAAGCACGTAATCAGCAAAGCTGAGTACTACATAGTAAATAAATAAACAATCCTAACATGATACTAATAAATGTTAAGCATGGATAAATAATCATACAACAACATAGCATACTACTTTTACTGAACTAAACTCCACAACTAGTAAGTTAATTAATTTAGAAGGAATAGTCAATGGAAAGAGTTGTCCAAACCAAACCAGTCTTCTATTTAGAAGACGAAGTACGGGCACGACTCCGTACTCTCCTGACATACGATATCGAGGAATCTTTAAATAAAAATAGGACACGGTGATCAATCCGGTCCCAAGAAAAGCCATGGGCTACCACCATGTACTCTAACTCATACTAGTCCAACTCTTCAGACGTGCACAAGTCTAAAGCTATTGTTATTCACGTTTCACTTTACATGATTAATAATTTATTCACTTGTTATGACTCACAAGTAAGACAAATGGTATGACCATCAAAGATACATAAACTTCCATTTTTACCTTGATTAGATAAGGTGATCATCAACTTAACAACCCAAGAACAATTCCAATATTAAGTCCATAACCTTTATTTATTTATCGAACCAAGTCAACAACCAAACAACCTTTCATAGGTATAAAAATCAACTTACCAAATAAGGGCCTCGGTCATCATAAATTAATTAAATAATCCAAAGGGAACAACATGATTCAATCATGATCCAATACCAGCATAAATATTAATCTCTCATGTGAATTAATAAACTAAAGTTCCCAAATCCCACATGCTTGCATCAATATTCCATACAAACATAAGATCATCATCATAACCAACATGCTTCACACAACGGCATAAAACATGCAAATTCAATTGAATGTAAATCACATATGAACTAGAAATAGTTCCCTATACATGATGCTACATAAATCCCTTCCTTAGGACATGATACTAATCCAACACACACATAGGTATGTACGTACCTTGTGTAGACAAATCGAGAGGCCACTTTCACAACCTTTAAAGTCGCCTAAAGAGAATTCTCCGCCTAAAATAACCAATATAATCCACAATCAATACTTTATAAATTTCCAGCAATAATAAAATACTTTAAACCATTCTCAAGAGTGTTTAAAACCTTTCTCATCATTAAAACTTAATTGTTAAAACCTCCTAGTATAGTACTACTATACTAGTTGTTTAAAACCCTCAAAAACACATAGTTTAGTCATGAAAACTCCATCATCAACATCCTTTTCAAATTTCCAACAACTTATAAAATAATAAAACCCTTTTTAAACCTACATAAACATACTTAAAATCATAAGAATACTCAATTTCACAAACTACAACATATTATTTTGATTTTCCAACTTATAAAACCCTAAAAATCCATGCTTTGATATTTTAAAACTCTATTTTTAACATAACTACTAAATCTGAATTTTCTAACTTCATTATATAAACTACATAATATTAGATTCATAATTAAATCATCAAACTATAGCTTTTAAACATAAACATATTAAAACAATCAATAAAAATACAAACTTTGCATTAAAATAACTTGAGGAGGAAGAAATAACCAAAGCAAAGAAGAGGAGGAAAGTCACGGTAAGGAGGGAGGGCGGCGTTGTTGCCGGTGATGGTGGCGGTCGGCCGGTGGTGGTGGCGCCGGTGCTGCTGGCCGAAGAAGACCGAAGGAGTAGGAAGAGAAAATCGGGGGAGAGGGAGAAAAAGAAGAGGGAGGCCGAAAGAAAAGAGGAGAAAGAGGAGAGAGAAAATAAGCGTATGGGGAAAAAATTTGGGGTTTTGGGAGTTTATATAGGTTCCCCTTTTGGGCTTAGGAAAAGGTGATTGGGCTAAAGGTATTATTTAATGGTTGATGATTTGAATTCCTCATACCCAATTTAAAATCCTTTTTACAAACCCAAAAGTGTTTTAAGCTATTCAAATATATTTCAAAGTATGACTAAATAAAATGTTTGATTCTTTAAATCATTAAATAATTTCTTTGACTTTCAAATAGTCAACCTTTCAAGAATAAATCGTTTAAATACTAAAATATATATATATAAGAGTTTTTTGTCAGAAACAACCTTTTGAAACCATTTTTTTGCAAAAAACAACCTTTTAAATGTTTTTTTGCAACTTACAACGTTAAATGGAATTTTTTTGCAACTTACAACCTTAGATGAAATTTTTTTGCGAGATGAAACCTTTTTTATTTTTCCGTCATTGACCGTTAACTTTTTGCCTTTAACAGTTAACTTTTCATTGATTCCTTTCCCCCATTTCTTAAAATGTTTTCTCTCTCCTCTCATTTTCCCATCCTTCCTTGCAAACCCAGCCCCTCCCAATCACGGCCCTACAATCGACCACCACCACCGGTCGTCCGCCCATCCTTCCTTGCAAACCCAGCCGCAACACCATACAGGCCAACAACATCCCCCTCAACCAGCCCCTCCACCTCCTGCTCTCCGCCCAGTACCGCGCCAGTCGCGACCCACGCCAACATCGTCCACCTGCTCCGACAAACACCGAATCAAAGAAACGAATAAGCCACCCACTCACAGAAAAACGCCGAATCAAAGAAACGAATAAGCCACCCATTCTCAAATTATCCAAACTTTCACTACCATCATCATCACAAACCCCAAACCCTAGCCCTCACCATAACACTAACCCTAAAATTCACCATTCTTCGCATAAGATTAACAAAACCCTGGCAGACATTGACGACTGCCAGGGGAGCTGAAATTTCAATAATTTATCCTAAAACTTCTCAAAAAAAATGAAGAAAATATAAATCGATTCAGTTGAAGTATACGATGAAATTACAAAAATTCAAAATTTAATGAATAATTGAAGATAAATAAGTAGAAGAAGAGTTTGTGGATCGGAGCTTACAGATTAAGAGAGAGAAAAAGAGGAGAGAGAAGATCGCCGGAAATTAGAGACGGCGGCGAAAACGGAGCTGAAATTTTGCGACTAAACGACGGTCGCCGGCTTTGGTCTATGTTGCTTTTGTGTCGTCGTTGGTAAGAGAGGGAAAATGAGAGGAGAAAGAAAGTATTTTAAGAAATGGGGGAAAGGAATCAATGAAAAGTTAACGGTCAAAGGCAAAAAGTTAACGGTCAATGATGGAAAAATAGAAAAGGTTTCATCTCGCAAAAGATTTTCATTTAAGGTTGTAAGTTGCAAAAAAAAAACTTTTAAAAGGTTGTTTTTCGCAAAAAAGTGGTTATAAAAGGTTATTTCTGACAAAAAACTCTATATATAAATATACATTAAAATATATTTATAAAATTCATAAATTTACGGGGGATTACAGGTTATAGTACCAATGGATGAACAATTCCCCTCAATTGATCCTCATTTTTTTGGAAATTCAAAGTTATTATTGATAACCAAAAAAAAAAGGATGATACAAACACCAAAGCGACAGCCTAAAGGGAATAAACAGCATCAGTATCCAACCTATCCCACCTTCTAGGAAGGGTTGATAAGTTAGACTCTTCATGTGCTACCCTATAGTAACAAACTTGCCAAAAAACAACCAGAATGAAAGCCACCTAACTATACAAGAGATTTTTCAATTCATCCTTAACTCTACAAGCTACATTAAACAAAATTGAATCCACTGTTTGCTCAGGATTTTTGTGAGTGCCTTCAAACAATTGTTGATTTCGTTGAATCCAAATATGGTATATTGTTTCTGCAAATAACATCCCATACAACTTGCTACGCTTGCTTCTTCTACAATGTTCAGCTGCTATATTGATCTCTTCCATAAAGGATTTTGGCCTTCTTGAGATTCCAAGGATATTCAAGCATTTCCAACAATTGATCCTCATTGTTGATTCACATTGTGATTGTTTGGTTTGTGAATGAGTTGATTGGTGGATACTCCTTCCCAAAGTCATTTTTCTTATTGTCTTTTCATCTATAAATCTTTTAAAACATAGACTTAGCTTAGTTTATCAAAAATCGACACTTATTGGTGCTTCCCTTAGTCCTTGTGGATTCGACTCTTTACTTGCCTTATATTGGGTAGTTTAGGTATCTTTGACGTGTTTACAACGAGCGTGTTAAATTTTGACGCCATTGCCAGGGACTTGGGCTTGCATTGATTCGTGTTGATTAGATTAGTCTAGGCTATTTGTGAATATTCTTTTTCTTTTTTTCTTTTTGTTTTTAAAAGAAAAAATCTCAAAAAATGGCAGGTACTTCTTTTTCTCAATATGATAATGAATCCTTTTGGGCATACTTTGATAGGTTTGGGGAGTTTATAAAGTTCCATGGCTATGATATTAGGGAAGCTTGCGAGATTACATATTGGGGACTAAATGAGCATACTAGAGGAGTTGTTGAAAATATGTTTAACGGTGACTTTCGAGCGACATTTTCGGATGAAGCTTGGAATTTTTTTTTGTGCTCAGCTAGGGACACTTATGATTCCGAATTTTATGCAAATTGTCATGATTCCTCTAATGTTGGCACTAATTTCTTTGATGAGTTAAATGTTCCCACTAGTGAACCTATTATGCATGATCATATTCCCTCATATGTTTGTTGTAATGAGGTAGACTACAATGTTGATGATATTCATGCTACTTCTCGATTTTCATCAAATTTATGCATGAATTTCAATGATGTGCCACATGTCCCCAAGATTGATTCTCAAATGCTTGATTGTGATCCCTCCCCCAAAAATGATTTTCAAGGTTCCTTGAATTCCGAATCATCGAAATCTGAATTAAAGCTTACTCTTGAGGGATATCTTAATGGGGCAAATTATATTGCTAATTATGAGCATCTCCCTAAATTTGACCCAAAACCCATTGAAGATCTCTTTTTATAATTAAAAAGTGGTTTGAATTTGCTTAGGGAAAATTGGGGTTGCAAAAATGATATTCTCAAGTTTGATAATGTTGATTCGAGGTATGTTGAAAATTAAAATCAATTAGAAAAACCCCAAGATCTTGATGATGGTTTTTGGAGTAGTGACGATGAGGGGTATGTTTTTGAGGAGAAAAGACCCATTATTGAGGATATTGTTGAAAGTAAGGATGTTTATGAGTATATACATTTCCTTTTTGAGTCTCATGTATCTACTTCTAGCGGATTGGACCTTACTCCCCCTCCTTGTGATTTACAACACTAATCCTCTCCTACCCATTCTATCTTGAGTGAAGATCTTGGTCAATTTGAAAGTGAGATACCTCATTTGGTGGTCGTGATGATTTTGAAGTTTTGAAGGATAATGAAGATGTGCTTAAGGGAAACTCATTGATGGAAAAAGTCTTCCCTCTTAAGTCTTGTGATGTGAGTGAAGTGGTTATTGAAACCCTTATTTCTATCCCTTCCCCTCATATACCATTTACAAGAAGGATTGACCTTATTCCCTCTACTCTCATTTCATATTCATTCTCATCTCTCAAAACTCCACCTCTTGATGAATTTCTTGCCTCTTTTGATCTTCAAGGGCCCAATTCGTTTATTATTGAGGAAAAGAGTGAGTTTGCCACCAAAAAAGATTTTGTTCAGGAGAGTTTGCTATCTTATTCATCTTTTTCTTCTTATTTTGATTCTTGTTTTTCTTACTTCTTTGTTTTTCCTTTTCATCCTTCTAATTTTTGGCATCCCTCTCCTCACTTGCATGGAGTTGCATTGCACTTTATGCACACCTTGCATTTTGTCATTGCATACTTAATAAGAATGGAATTGTGTGCTAGTGCATTTGAAAAACTCTTGCGATCTTTGAATTGCTATTTACTAGAAAGGTCAAGCTTAAGACCTTAAATAAGTCTTTCTTAGGATTACTCTCAAAGCGTCTAGCCTGCTAACCCGGGTCGGGTTGACCTGTGCGATTTTTTGGTCCGGTAGGGGAATTTATCTTATCAATCTAAAAAAAAGAAAACACTATAAGAAATTTATGAAATTTTATATTCTTTTACATATCTTCTTTGAATCAAAATCTATTTAGTCATAGTAGATAATAAATATCAATGGTATTATTTGTCTTACTTGAAACCAATTATTGTTGGTTATTGATCTATTTCTCTAAATTCTTTAAAATAGAATTATAAAATATAATAATTGTAAATGCTGTATAAATTTATAATCATTATTATCAAAAGAACAAAAGTATGCATCAGTAAAATACACAGTATCCAACATTAGTAGCTCATTAATCAATCTATCGCAGCTTAATTGTGAACGTAGTAAGCTCAAAGTAATTATATTTTCATTTGGAGATAAACTAGTCAGAAAGGTACGACGATGTGGAGTGGAAGAAGATAAGGGGATCCCATACCATAAGGAAATTATATCTATTTAAAATGAAAACTAGGTTTTGTAGCACTTTCATAAAAAGAAAGAACCATTATAGATAGAAGTATTAAATTATCACTAATGAATAATACGGTAAATACCAAGTTGACCAGTGCTTGCAAGTAGGGTTGGCAATAGGTTGAGATGAAGCGGGTGGACCTCAACCTGGCCTATCACCCGCGAACCAAATCCCCATCCACACCATCCATCACTCGCCAAAAATTTCACCCATATCAACCCCATCCATCAATCGCGGATGAGGCGGGTGGGAAATGGATGATACAAGAAAAAGCTGTTTGTATAATTAACAATTTATGAAAATTAATTAATTAATTAAAATTTAGCCATCTACTAACAGTAAAACGACATTATATATACTATTAATAATAGTAATAATATATGTGGTATATTATATACTGTTATTTATATATATATATATATATATATGGGTGGATGGATGGAGCCGGTGATGGATCAAAAAGTCTCACTCCATATCTGACCTGCCGTGTCAACCGCCTTATTATAGATTTTCACCAACTAGGAGGGCGTGTAGATAATCCACTCATCCGTAGATAATTGTCAGCTCTACTTGTAAAAGGGAAATTTAGGTGGAAGGAAGGCCTCCAAGGCGAACCTTGATTTGCCCGTGGTGGTTCAAATAGTTATAGAAAACGCAACTAGTTTTTAGGCCCGAGCTATGCCCGAGTAATTATGATTTTTATTTATTAATATTTTATATTAAAATTACAACACCAAACATTACTTGGTTTAATGGTTAAGACTTTAGAATATAAGTTTGAAGTCGTGGTATCAAATCTAGGATAGCACCACGTAACATAGTTCTTTGTTTCAGTATGCCTTATAATCTCTATTATATAAGAGAACAAATGGGGAACACCAAAAAACGAAACAGGAAAAAAATGAAAAAAAATAGGGGATAACTAATTGCTTCCTTTAAACGAAAAAAGGGGGAAAAAGAAAAAAGTACTGCATACAACAGTTTATTGAAAAACAAAATGCAAAGACAATTTTTTTTACACAATTAATTTTATTTTATATACGCTTTCACACGCATTGCGTGCATATAAGATATATATGAGTAAGATGGCTAAGGCTCTATTCTTTTCGACTTATTTTCAGTTAATTTCAGTTCAGTTAATTTAATTTCATTTCAGTTAATTTAATTTCAGTTTATTTAATTTCAGTTCAGTTAATTTATTTTAAGTTCAGTTAAGTTCAACTTAATAATAATAATAATAATAATAATAATAATAATAATAAAAATAATAATAATAATAATAATAATAAAAATAATAATAATAATAATAAATAAAAAAATAAATAATAAATAATAAATAATAAATAATAAATAATAAATAATAAATAATAAATAATAAATAATAAATAATAAATAATAAATAATAAATAATAAATAATAAATAATAAATAATAAATAATAAATAATAAATAATAAATAATAAATAATAAATAATAAATAATAAATAATAAATAATAAATAATAAATAATAAATAATAAATAATAAATAATAAATAATAAATAATAAATAATAAATAATAAATAATAAATAATAAATAATAAATAATAAATAATAAATAATAAATAAATATAATTAATAATAAATAATAAATAATAAATAATAAATAATAGATAATAAATAATAAATAATAAATAATAAATAATAAATAATAATAATAAATAATAAATAATAAATAATAAATAATAAATAATAAATAATATATAATAAATAATATATAATAGATAATAGATAATAAATAATAAATAATAAATAATAAATAATAAATAATAAATAATAAATAATAAATAATAATAAATAATAATAATAATAATTATAAATAAATAATAAATGATAAATAATAATAATAATAATAATAATAATAGTAATAATAGTAATAATAATAATAATAATAAATAATATTAATAAATATTATTAATAAATAATAATAATAATAAATAATAATAATAATAATAATCATAATAATAATAAATGATAATAATAATTATAATAAATAATAAATAATAAATAATAATAATAATAATCATAATAATAATAAATGATAATAATAATTATAATAAATAATAAATAATAAATAATAATAATAATAATAATAATAATAATAATTCCTTTAGAGAGAAAAAGGGAAAAGATGAGAGAGAAAGCTAGAAAGAGAAAGAAAAAGGGGGAAAAGCCCCAATTGAAAACCCGAGAAACCCTAGCTCTTCTGAAAAAATTTCCTCAATTAATTCCATTTGATGCCAAGCTCTGCAATTACTTCCTAATTGATGTTTCTTCTCGTTCTCTTCAATGTGCAATTATGTTTTCGTGTTGGTTTTGCTCTAATTTAGCCTGGTTTAAAGTTAGTAAAGTAAGATTTACTAGCTGTAATAATTCGATCCTACTCTATTTGGGTAGGGTTAGTTCTCAATTAAAGCTAGTTATTAAGCCTCTGAGAGGCAGATTACAGGCTGGTTTCCATAAATTTGTTTAGAATTCTCAATTTAATCCCTATGAGCTAGGGTTTTCTCGAAGTTTTGGGGATTTTTATTGGGTGTTGTTGTTGCTCTCATTTATTGAGTGGCAGAGAGCTCGAGTGCTGTATGTGAGAGATAGTGTGTTTGTTGTGGTGTCATTCATTAATAGTGAGGTTTTCTACATAAATCTAATCTGGTTTTGGTGTGCGATTAAGAAAGTTTGCAGAGTTACAGATTGAAAACCTAGCATTTATGGTGATGATAAGTATCAGTTTGAAAGGTAATTTGAAGCTTGTTCACTTTTGTGGTCGTGTGATTTATGACTACTATATAAAGGGTTGGAAGGTTGGGTGTTTCTCTTCACTCCACTCTCTCTACTTTTGTCTGTCAGTTTACTTCAGTTGTTTTCCTTTGTGTTGTTTTTCATTTAAAAATGCTCGAATCAGTAAAATTATTCTCATGTCTTTCAAAGATGTTGTTATGTCTTCTGGGATTATCCAGAATGATGGGAATAGCTCGGTTTCTGCTATTAATGAGGCAAGTGTGAGTGATATTCCTGTTAGTATTGCTACTAATGCTTCTATTGCTGAATGTGTGCATGATCCCCCTGTTGATGCTACATTTCCTGAGGCTGTTGTGATTAATGAACTGTCCCAGGTTCAGAAAGATATCGAAGAGTTATCTAAGTCCTGCCTATTAGGTAAGATGCTTGGTGAACCTCTTGATGTGCGTACTATAGTCTCTCGTACTAAGGCAGAATGCCAATTTGTGAAAGGTGGTATTGAATTCTTAGATATGGGAAATCATTGGCTGCTTTTAAAATTTGCTAACCCTAATAACCTTTTCTTGGTATAGTCTGAAAGACCTTGGCATGTCCAAGGTGAGTTGTTTGTGTTGCAAGCCTGAAAACCTATGACCATTTTCTTGAAGAGATCAAATGGGTTGATCTCTGGGTGCGTATTCCCAGATTTCCTACTGAACTTTTAAACTTTGAGTCAATTACAAACCTGTTTGTTGCTAATAATGTGGGTGTATTGATTAAGCTTGATTCTAACTTTCTGTTAAGAAACAAGATAAGGTTTGCTAGAGCTTGTGTTCGTGTGGATATTAGCGAGCCTTTGGTTCAATATGCTGAGTTAATTCGTGCTGGTGGGATTGTGTGTGGGTACAATGTTTGGTATGAGGATTTCAGTACTGGGTGCTCTTTTTGTGGTGCTGAGGATCATGTTATTGATGTTTGCCATCTTTTACATGCCCCTAAGAAAGAAATTTCCATCTCTCTTCTAAAAAGTCCCAAGCAAAAGAACATGGCTGAGATTCTATCTCTGGCTAATAGGCAGGAAAAGTTTGTCACCAGGGTTGAGGAAGCCAATGTGGTGCAAGCTAAGCCTAAGTCAGTACCTAGAGTCCTTCCTAATAAGAAATTCATGAATCAGAAGGCTATGTCTTATTCAAAGTTTGCTGCTGTTTCTGGTAAGAAGAAAGAGTCTGGTATAGTTTTTAAGGACAACTCTTATGCTCTTGTTAACAGAGATGATGTACCTGTTTATGGGAAAGGTAAAGGAAAGGCTATTTTGTTTGCTGCTGGCCCTAAGTATGCTCAAGTGAGTGACTCTGATGATGAAGCTGATTTTGATGCTGCTCCTATCTCATTCCCCTCTGATGCTTGCTTTCAAGCTGTCATGCCTGATTACTCTCACTGTGAGAAAGGTGAGGGTGTAAGGCTGGATCTTGCTCCACCCAAGGCCACTGAAGTGATGCTGCCTCCTGTCCCTTTACAAATTGTTTACCTTGAGGATTATTTGCAAGGTAATCAGTTTGGACCTCTCTCTAATATTGCTGATCATGCCTATGATGGAATCTCTGTATTTGATTATGGTGTTAAAAATGATACCATAATCATTCATGATGATGAGAAATCTCCCAGTGAGCCCCAAATCCAGCCTGAGACTTCATTTCATTCAATTGACTCAGAGAGCTCCATTGTAAGGCAAATTAGTGCCATGGGTGTTGAGCAAGAGCCCCTTATGGGACCTTCATCTCTCTCTAGTGCTGCCAAGAGAAGGAAGGGGAAGAGTGAGGAAGATTATGCATCTTCAGCCCTGAAGAGATCAAAGGTATAAGCCTTTATGAAAGATGATGGTTTTTTAGTTGCTGTAAAAATGTTATTAAATGCCTTTGGGCTTTTGGAATATTCGTGGATGTAAGAGGAAAAACGCATTAGAAGAAGTTAAACTTTTTTTGCAATGTAAATAGGTTATCTATTGTAATGCTATGTGAAACCAAGTCTGTCCTTCCCCCCTCCCCTGCTTGTTTGAGGAGGACTGGTTTCTCATCTTTTGAGCACATCCCAACCCAAGGATTGTCTGGTGGAATCTGGTTACTTTGGAAAGATGATGTTATTAATCCTTTTAATATGAAGGTGTTAGTTAAAGCCTCGCGTTTTATTGCTTGTCAATTATCTCTTTTAATGTCGGGAACTTCCTTTGTTATTGTGTTTGTTTATGCTCCTGCTAATGCTTCGGATAAGTGTGAGTTTTGGGAGGAAGTGGCTCAGTTTGTGATTAGCATTAGTGATCCGTTTATTATAATGGGTGACTTCAATGAGCTTAGCTCTATAAAGGATAAGTTGGGTGGGGCTCCGTTTAAGTACTCTAGAGTAGCTCGTTTCAATAATATTCTTACTATTACTAATTGTTTAGAGTTGGAGTTTTTTGGTCAACCTTTTTCGTGGAGAAGGAAAAGGGGTGGAGTTGATAATACGTTTGAAAGATTAGATAAGGCTATAGCTAATACTAGTTGGTTAAATCTATTTTCCGTAGCTATGCTTCAAAATCATATATTTACTTCATCTGACCATTGCCAAATTTCTTTGCATTAATGTTGTGAGAATTCCCCTAAAGCTCCCCCTTTTAGATTTGAAAAGATGTGGTGTATGCGTAAAGACTTTGATACTCTCATTAAAAAAACTTGGTGTCATCAGTTTCAGGGGTCTATGATGTTTTGTCTTGTAAAGAAATTGCATTTATTAAAGACAAAAGCTAAGGAATGGAATCGTACTAAATTTGGCAATATTTTTAGACAAGTTGCGTTAGTTGATTTGCAACTGGAAAATGTCCAAAATAGGCTAATTCGAGATTTGTCCAAAATAGGCTAATTTGAGATTCTAGTAACAATTTGCTTATTGGTAAACAAGAAAGATTGCTTAATAAACGAAGAGATTTATTTTCGTTTCAAGCAAATTATTGGACACAAAAGAGCAAAGATAATTTTTGGATAAAAGGAGACTCTAATTCCTCCTACATCCATGCTTGTGCGACTATTAGGAAAAATCGTAATACTATCAAGTTGTATAAATCTAGTACTGGTTCAATTGTTACTAATCCTTCGCTAATAGAAGCAGAGATTACTAAAGACTTTAGGGAGAGATTTTTCGCTAATAACAATTGTTATTTTGAAGAAGACATAGATTTTGAGTTAATCATTCCAATTATTTCTTTCCAAGAAAATTTAGAGTTATTAAAGGAAGTCTCTAAGGAAGAAATTAAAGCTATTATGTTCGATTTAGCCCCAGATAAAGCTCCAGGGCCGGATGGTTTTCCTCCTTATTTCTTTCAGAAATATTGGACATTAGTAGGTAATTCCGTAACTAAAGCAATTACAGCTTTTTTTCATTCTGGTAGAATGCTGTCAGAAATTAATCATACTTTTATTACGTTGATCCCAAAAATTGATAACCCAGAATCAGCTAACAATTTTAGGCCAATTAGCTTATGCTTTACTTTATATAAAATTATTGCAAAAGTTTTAACTAGCTGTAGACACATAATCGTGTCTCCCCATTTAAGGATCCGATAATGAAACATACCGTGGTCTTTAATTGGTCCGATCCAAGGGCAGAGCAGTCCGAAGAGCCATTCAAAACCATTTTGAAAAGTGTTAAAGTACTATTTTAAAGCGCAATTAATTATTCATGATAATTAATTGTATTTGAGCCTAATTCTTTGAAAAACCCAATTAATTGATAATTAATTGATTTATTTTAATAAATAAATATTTTCAAAAGATATATTTTTTAAGTCAAAATCAGATTTTCTTCCGTAAAATCAGATTTCCGGAGTTAAAAGATAAAAGAGAATCTTAAAAATGTGTTTATAACAAAAAACTATCAAAAACAAGGCGGTGCGATGAGCGCAGTTGACTGTGCTGAGCGCAGCTGACCGTGCTGAGCGCACGTGTCTTGCCACGTGGACTTCCACGTTGGTTGCACCATGCGCACTAGAACTGCCACGTAGACTTCTGTTTCATGTAGAGTCCTGCGTCAAGCGCGACTCTCTGCTTGAAACGCAGATTTTCTTTCTTATCTGTTTAAAAGCGTGCACCACGTGTACACTTTTTATTGGTCACGCCGCGTCATACGCTTGCCACGTCAGCTGCGCCAGACGCAGCTAGCGCGTGAGGCGCAATGTCGTTTTCCCTATAAATAGGCCTGATTTCCGAACACATTTCAGAACGGATTTTTCACATTTAACACACTTCGAACTCGACGAATACTTTACGGATCTATCTACAAACTACAAAACCTCCCTACAAAAACTCATACTTTCAAACACAAATACATTCAATCTGCATACTTTCAAACGTTCAGATTTTCAGGCTTCACGATTGCTCGTCCCGAAGGTTGTCAATCTCTCAGACCCAAGCCACGGCATAATCCTGAGGGTCCTTATATAAATTATTTTTATATTGAAGTTACTAACAGTTTTCTTTCCTGATGTAGATCTTTAATCTAAAATCGCTATACTGTATATTCTAATCCCCCTTTTCTCTTTCTTTTTTATTTATTTTTCATTACTATTATACTTGCCTAATCATTATATGCATGCTATCATGATTGTCCTGCTTTAATGCTTTTATCACCCACATGTTATTATTGTTAAACAAGACCTAAAGAACTGTTCTAATATTAATCAGATTAATTTGGACAACTTGCTAGGTTCCCTGTAATATTGATTGCCTAATAACATGTCACTAAAAATTAGTCTTTTATGTGTTTCCTGAACCAATTTAGACTAAATATTTTTAGGGTGCTTAAAACATTATTTGTTTATTCTTTGGCATAAAATCTGTAATGAATCGATATTTAGTAGAGGCCAACTTTGGGCGAATGTGGTTCATTATGACTATATTTGTACCCTCACCCCCGAACTCAATCTCTGGTTCACTTTGACCATATATGGAGCCCTGACGGGGAAATCTTCATTGGATAATTTGTCCCTATGATTTTCCTATATCCAATTAGGTTTATGATTCTTCCTAAACAGAATTGTTGGCGACTTCTTTCAAAACAATTTTCAATAAAACCTTAACAGCGGGGTAGTCAAATCTAATACGCGCTCACACCGCGTAGGCGAAATAAAAACACGCCAATAATTTGGCAACTCCACTGAGGAGGATTTTAAAAAAATTATTTTTTTTAAATGAGTGGGTGAAACTTGAAAAATACGATTCATTCTTATTTTTATGACTTTGAATAATATACAGTTTTGCATAGGCATGGCTACTGTTCAGCCACCATAAGGACAATCTACCTTGCCTCATTAGCGCATGTTCTATGTGTGAGGTCACCCTCGAGAGGTTTGCGCTTTGTCCTTCCAAAAAGCTTGCTGAGCGATAGTGTTGGAGTGCGTCTTACACGTGGCCACCTCTTTAAGCAGGGGTACGAAGCGTGGGATCAATCTCTTAGTCATTGACCCTTTCAGCCTTAACCTAAACCTGACCAATAGTTGAATGTAGAACTGGACTTTAGGTTGAGAACTTATGCATCCATGTTATATGACATTTGCCTATGATTGCAATTATAGCCTGTTATTATCCTGTCAATTCGTCATTATTATACGTCGTTCCTAAAAATCGCGTCTAATAAACAAGAAAAATTTCGTCAATCGGCCAATTTGTCGCCTAAATCCCCGAAAAACGTGTCGGGGAGTAGTGCGCCAAGCGCATTAAGTTGCGCCTGGAGCACTACTCCCGCGCCAGACGCACGGCTGTGCGCCGCGCGCAGCGTTTGTGCATCGCACGCTTTTCGTTAATTTAGCCGTCGTAATTGTCGATCCTATGTTCCGTCCTATGTGCATCTGTCTGTCTGCATTCGCGTAATTTGGTCATCTAGGCTTACCACCTAATTCAACATATAAAAATAAGTCTTTTCATGCAAGGTCAAGTCTGTCCTAAAAAAAATGCATCTAAAGGGTCATTGTAAAGTTAGAGTTGTCATGCATGGCTACCTCCTATTTTTTCTCCCTGCTGTTCAACTAATCTTCCCTGTCAATCCTACCTTACCATATTCAATCAATTTTAAAATCTTACATATTTCAAAATCAATCCTACACCATATTCTATTCTACTTTTTTTCAAAAACATTTACTAATCATCATCATGCCACGACACGCCAAAAAAAAAATTTCAAATCAATCCATCATCTTTTCCTAACAAAAGATAAAACAAAGGGGTTCCTTTCAAAAATGAATTTCGAAAATTCTAAGCCTATTCCAAATACCTTCGCCAATCCAATCTAATTCAATCCAATTCATTTGCATTCATTCTAGGCCCATATGCATTAGAATCCATTTTGCATTCATTTAGGCCCACGTGCATTTCAATCTATACATTCTCTAGCATTGAGTCGATCTTAGGCCCATATAAATCTAGTTCATCTCAAAATCTAGGCCCATATGCATCTTTATGTGAATCTGGTCCAAGTCTATCTCTAATCAATTCCAATCTAAGTCTAAGTCTAGTCCAATCCAAATCTTAGGTCCATTTAGCCCAATTCATATCATAGGTCTAGTTTGCATCTCTATGTAGGCCCTAGTCAGTATTCGGACTATAAAAATCCAGTCTTAGGACAATAAAAGTTCATCCCGTAAACCTAGCCTGCTTTCTCACTAGTAAGTTCAAGGTCTAGCATTCCTTAAGTCTATAGGCAATTGTTGTGTCTAGCCTTCTTGCTCACCCGTAAGTTCAAGGTCTAGCATTCCTTAAGTCCATAGGCAATTTTTGAGTCTAGCCTGCTTAGTTTGATGTAAGTTCCGAAGTCTAGTTGTCTAGCTTGCTTGCTCACCCGTAAGTTCAAAGTCTAGTTATCTAGCCTGCTTGCCTTAAGTTATGAGTTTGGCCTTCCTAGTTGTCTAGCTTGCTTGCTCACCCGTAAGTTCAAAGTCTAGCATCCTATAAATCCATAGGCAATTTTTGAGTCTAGCCCGCTTAGTATAATGTAAGTTCTGAAGTCTAGTTGTCTAGCCTGCTTGCTTACCCGTAAGTTCAAAGTCTAGGTGCCTAGCCTGCTTGCCTTAAGTTAAGAGTCTAGTCTCCCTTATTGTCAAACCTTCCTTAAAGTCTAGCCTGCTTGCTCCCCCGTAAGTTCAAAGTCTAGTCTCTACCAAACCTAATTGTGTAGTCCAGTCTGCTTGCATAGTCCAGTCCAGTCCATGTCTATATTTGCATACAGTTAGGCCCATGTCTCCATCATGGTCAAGTATATACTAGTCCAAAACCCATAACCATCTCCATTTCAAAATCACTTTCAATTTTCATTTCCCATTTTCATTTTCATTTCCACTTCCACTTCTCATTTCTCATCTCTCGTTTCCATTTCTCCATCCCTCATTTCCATTTCTCATTTCGAAAGCATCATTTCTTAAAATTTATGAGGTCCACTCGATTCTGTTTATGACCAGTTGAGAAATTACAACTTAGGGATGACTAAAGAAGAAACAAAATGTGAGCCTACTCTAAAGCTCATCAATTGCACTATCACCACCTCGACTTCATTTAGAGTCATGAAGATTACTTTTGACCGCCTTCACAACAGAGGCGCGATCACTTCCATAGGATCTACCGCCTTCACATTAGAAGCGCGATCACTTTCGTAGGGTCTACTGTGAACCCTGCACCTAAAAATAATTCAAAAGGTGCAACCTACATTTCTACCATGAATTCCAACAGAACAATGAACATCTGACATCTTGTGTTAGATCCTACAAATGCACTGCTAAACATAGTCGATGACGATAGACTACTAATACTTGCTTCAAGGAGAATTAGCATCACCAGTAACCTTAGCCTATATAATCCAAATCCATGATCCTATGTTCGCCAGACCAATTGAAATTTCATCAAAGCTTCAAGCCTTAAACCTTTCAACCTTTCATCAATCCTAATTTTCTATTCAAAGTTTGTCCAAGCCCGCTAGGTGGAAAACCCGAAAGGGTGACCTAGGTAAAAGTTAGGGCACATAAAAAAAATCAGGTCGAGAACTATGAATGGTCTGATTCAGCAAGGATACGTAGGAATCCTCATCTCGAGGTTCGACCGCTTCAACAAAATAAAATTAGTCATGGTCTAATGATTTGACTTTCTAGAATTTAGGAGCATACTCTTTCTAGATCCCAACATAGACTCGAGTCTGCACCTAGCCTCGTCAAAGCCTTTTCCCACCTACATTCATTTGAGTCACAAATTTTAACTTTTTGTTTTTTCAATCCAAGCTCTCCTTTTCCCTGAAGGACTCTCCAACAATTCCATGGTTTCTGGAGATATTTGACTTTGCCTAATCAACTTCCCAAAGAAAAATCCCCATTACAATCCCCAGTGACAACTTTCAACGTTCAAGGCAAATCAACTGCGTTTCAATATCAGATCAAGTATAGTTCGATTAAGGCTCATGCCTAATTCAAGGCAAGCTCACCCAAAGTGGGGACTTCCTACGCGTGGTGGTTCCTCCAATCAAAACAAACTCCCGAGAAGTTGTAATCCGCGGACCTCGTTTACGGACCCCAATCATTTGCTAAAAACGATTTTCGAAAATCATTCTATCCATTTCTAATAAGTCTATCATTCTATCATTTTATACATCCTCTAGCCTTGTAAAATCTTAACTTGCATAGTAGCTTTGCAAAACCCTGACCTTGCATTGCATTTCATACTCCCTCCGTCCCAGAATACTCTTTACACTTTCCTTTTTCATCTGTCCCAGAATACTCTTTACACTTCTATTTTTGGATATGACCCACTATTATTTTAATTCTTCTACCTTTTAAGCATTGGCCCACACTATCTCTCTTCCAAATAAAATAATACCACTCCTACTATCCACCAACTCTAACCATGGCCCACACTCTCTCTCCTTAAAATAAAATAATACTACTTTTACTAACTACTAACTTCTATCACATCTACTTTTCAATAAAATAACAATTGATAACCAAACAACAACTTATCATCTAAAACTACGTGCATTGATAAGTGTCAAGAGTATTCTGGGACGGAGGGAGTACATTTTAGTCTTGCATAACCCTGACCTTGCATGACGTGTCATCCCTTAGCTTTGCATAACCTTAATCCTTGCATAGCGTCTTGTGCATCCTTAGAGAGTCAAAGTTTGCATCATTTACATCACTATGTGCTTATGTGAGTTGTTTGCACCTATTTGCTAACATCTTTCCCTGCAGGTAATCAGATTGCTTGTAGTTATTGTCCTGCATACTAACTTTATTTTTGCAGAGACCGGCTGTTATAGATCAGTTCCAAACTATAGAGCGTTTAGAATCGTTCTCCATCCCGACACCGTATACTTTGACTATCGGTTTCCTGAACCTCGGTCAAAGTGGGGGCTTCTGCAAACACATAATCATGTCTCCCCATTTAAGGATCCGATGATGAAACATACCGTGGTCTTAATTGGTCCAATCCAAGGGCAGAGCAGTCCGAAGAGCCATTCAAAACCATTTCGAAAAGTGTTAAAGTACTATTTTAAAGCCCAATTAATTATTCATGATAATTATTTGTATTTGAACCCAATTCTTTGAAAAACCCAATTAATTGATAATTTATTTTAATAAATAAATATTTTCAAAAGATATATTTTTTAAGTCAAAATCAGATTTTCTCCCGTAAAATCAGATTCCCTGAGTTAAAAGATAAAAGAGAACCTTTAAAATGCGTTTATATCAAAAAACTATCAAAAACAAGGCGGTACGATGAGCGCAATTGACTGTGCTGAGCGCAGTTGACTCTACTGAGCGCACGTGTCCTGCCACGTGGACTTCCACGTTGGCTGCGCCAAGAGCACAGGCTGTGTTAAGCGCACCATAACTGCCACGTAGACTTCTGTTTCATGTAGAGTCCTGCGTCAAGCGCGACTCTCTGCTTGAGACGCGGATTTTCTTTCTTATCTTTTTAAAAGCGCGTACCACGTGTACACTTTTTATTGGTCACGCCGCGTCATACGCTTGCCACATTAGCTGCATTAGACGCAGCCAGCGCGTGAGGCGCAGTGTTGTTTTCCCTATAAATAGGCCTGATTTCCGAACAGATTTCAGAACAGATTTTTCACATTTAACACACTTCGAACTCGACGAATACTTTACAAATCTCTTTATAAACTACAAAACTTCCTTACAAAAACTCATACTTTCAAACACAAATACATTCAATCTGCATACTTTCAGACGTTCAGATTTTCAGGCTTCACGATTGCTCGTCCCGAAGGTTGTCAATCTCTCAGACCCAAGCCACGGTATAATCCTGAGGGTCCTTAAATAAATTATTTATTGAAGTTACTAACAGTTTTCTTTCCTGATGTAGATCTTTAATCTAAAATCGCTATATTGTATATTCTAATCCCTCTTTTCTCTTTCTTTTTTATTTATTTTTCATTACTATTATACTTGCCTGATCATTATATGCATGCTATCATGATTGTCCTGCTTTAATGCTTTTATCACCCACATGTTATTATTATTAAACAAGAGCTAAAGAACTATTCTAATATTAATCAGATGAATTTGGACAACTTGCTAGGTTCCCTGTAATATTGATTGCCTAATAACATGTCACTAAAAATTAGTCTTTTATGTGTTTCCTGAACCAATGTAGACTAAATATTTTTAGGGTTCTTAAAACATTATTTGTTTATTCTTTGGCATAAAATCTGTAATGAATCGATATTTAGTAGGGGCCAACTTTGGGCGAATGTGGTTCATTATGACTATATTTGTACCCTCACCCCCGAACTCAATCTCTGGTTCACTTTGACCATATATGAAGTCATGACGGGGAAATCTACATTAGATAATTTGTCCCTATGATTTTCCTATATCCAATTAGGTTTATGATTCTTCCGAAAGAGAATTGTTGGCGACTTCTTTCAAAACAATTTTCGATAAAACCTTAACAGTGGGGTAGTTAAATCTAATACGCGCTCACACCACGTAGGCGAAATAAAAACACGCCTATACTAACAGACTTAAAGTTTCATTAGGAAATATAATCCACCCGCTTCAAGGGGCCTTCATTCCTGAACGAATAATTCAAGATAATATCCTGCTTGCTCATGAGGTGTTTAACTTTTTTAAAAATAAAGGAGGGAAAGAAGGTTGGTTAGTTATTAAACTAGATATGGAAAAAGCCTATGATAGGCTTGAGTGGAATTATGTCCTTACTACTCACAAGAAATTAGGTTTTCATACTCAGTTTTGCAACTTCCATAAGGAAGATGATTATCATATGTTTTGTGATTGCCCTTTTGCTCATAATGTTTTTGTTAAGCTGCGTGATTATGGCTCATGGCCGTTTATGCCTTGTTCTGATAGTAGGCTAAGTCTGAGTGAGAATATTGAGGGGATGAGAAACACTTGTAGCCATGAGGATATTTGTAAAATCTTTATAGTCTGGTGGCATATCTGGTTTGCTCGTAATAGGATTTCTTTTAAAGAAGAATTTTTGTTTCCTTCTAAGGTAGCAATTTCTATTGTTCACTTCCATAAGGATTGGAGTCATGCGCAAGGTATGGAAGATCATCTTTCCGTTTCCAAAAAGTTTAAGCCCCGTTCGATTTCTAAAGAGGTTTGGTGGTCTAAGCCCTCTAGTGATGAGTTTAAGCTTAATTTTAATGGCTCTAAGTTAGCCAATGGAGATACTGCTTTTGGCTATCTTATTCGTGATTCGCATGGTGCGGTTTCCATCATGGGTGTTGGGAGTCTTCATCCTTTTTTTTTTTTAAAGAGAAAATTCATTAATTGAAGGTCAAACGACATATACAATAGGTATTAAAGAAAAATAAGATACAATTAAACAAGGCTAAATCAAATTCGTCTTCGAAGGAACTACAATGAACCAGATCGAGCAATACAACGTAGCCCCCTTGTATTTGCTGAATCAAGCAGCTATTGATGACGAAGTCTATCATTTTGATGTAGTTTGGGAAGAACATTCTTGACCGAGTCATGTTGACCGCATCCGAGATTCTAATACCTTCATGTTGAGTCTCGAACTTCAACCAATGAGAACAATCTCTCATACCTAAAAACACAAAGTCATACTCACAACTCCAATAGGGGAGAAGGAGATTTCCAAAACATAAACTAAAAACCCCATAACAGGGTTTGAAAAGATCTCATAAAGAGAGACTAATTTATTAAACAAAACAAGAAAATGAATTAAAAACTGAAAATAAAAAGGGAAAAGGGGTTTACCATGGATGAAATCATCCATGGCAGCCCTTAAATGATGAAGAAGGGGTAGGGGAGGCTAGGGTTTGAGAGAGAAAGAGAGAGGGGAGGCTAGCTGGGAGTCTTCATCCTAATTCTTCTATTCTTACTGCTGAAGCTTGGGAGCTAAGAGAAGGAATTAAAGCAGCTGTTTCGTTAGGCATTTCTCGTCTTATTGTGGAGGGAGATAACCTTGTGGTTATTAACTCTCTTAGACTAGTTTGGTTAATCCCTTGGGAAATTAACAATTTAATTTTGGATGCAGGGATGGATCTTAGGGTGTTTGGTTCCTTCTCGATCTATCAATCACTGCTTTCGTGAAGCTAATCAAGCGGCGAATTTTCTAGCTCACAAGGGTCATTCGGTCAGGTCTCCTCATCGCTGGTTTGAGCTTCATGACCCTGTTTTCCTCTCTATCATCCAAAAGGATGTTTTAGGTTGGTCCCATATTAGGGACTAACCTAGTTTTTCTCTCCCAATAAAAAAAAATAATAAAATAATAATAATAATAAAAACTAAAAAATAATAAATAATAAATATTAAATAATAATAATAATAATAATAATAACATTAATAATAATAAATAATAATAATAATAAATAATAATAATAAAAATAATAATAAATAAATAATAATAATAAATAATAATAATAATAAATAAATAAATAATAATAATAATAATAGTAAATAATAAATAATAAATAATAAATTATAATAATAATAATAATAAATAATAATAATAATAATAATAATAATAATAAATAATACTTCCTCCGTAACATAAAAAATGCAACATTTGCCATTTTGGGCCGTTTCACAAAAAATGCAACAATGTAAAACTTACTAATTTTAGTAAAAAAAATTCAATTTATTTACAACAATGCCATTACTAAAAAATCCTAAATTATCATTACCACTCCCTAACCCACATTACATTTCTAAACTAAATACACCCACCACTTAATGATTCCCACCAAAATTAATCATCTAACCGACCAACCCCTCCTAAAATCAGAAATCAAACCCCCTTCCTTCAACTACCCTCATCCCATATTTAAGATCTTCAATAAATTTCCCCCAACTTCCCATATCAGAACTCTAAAATCTTTCCCCCTTTTAAAACCCCCAAAATCTGGAAAATGGGGAACCCTAAAAAAATTCGTCTTCTCTTCTCCCTCGCAGGCGAATTCTCTATCTCCTTCTCCTTTCCATCGAACAATTTTGTTGTTTCTCCAAAATTGTCGCCAAAAATGGTGAACCTTCAGCCTCTTCGAACAGTGCATGCAATGGAAACAGATCCTGATAGGAAGAATATGTTGAATCTCTGTATTCAACTTTTTGAGGCATCGCATTTTGCGCACTTCACTCGCATGTACGAAAGTGGCGAGGCTGCAGAACGCTTGAGTCCCGAAGCGGTTGCGGCTTTGGGTGTTGCCGTTGAAAGCGTTAAAGAGGCGAAGAAGTTTGAGTGGAGTGTGGTTTGCGGTTTGCCTGCGGTTGGTAAGTCTGAATTTCAGTTTAGGGAACGCAGTTCTGGAGGAAAAGGAAAGAAAGCGAAAGTTGAGTCCCCAAAACCGCCGCAAACTCAGTTTTCTAAGTGTTCGTACTTGAGGAAAACAAGAGGGATTGGGGTGAAAATTGTTGAACCGTCTTCACCGGTTAAGGAGAAGGAAAAAGGCAAAAATGTTGGAATCAAGTGACGATTCCTCCATTCAAATTCTGGGTTCTACGGGTACATCTGATTATGTGGCTTCTGATTCTGATGGTTATGGAGGTCATGTTCCTGTTTATATTCTGTCATCTGATTCTGAGTCCCCCAACAAATCAGAGACCATCTGATTTACTTTGGCAGAGGAACCCAGCTAAGTTTAAGGCTGATCTCTATTTTTTTCCTTTTTTTTGTTGTTTTTGTTGGTTTTTTTTGTGAATTCTTGTTTCAAATATTTGCATGTTGTCATATGTTGCCTTGCTGCGGGAATTATGTTTGGGTTGCTGTGGGAATTATGTTTGGGTTGTTGTGTGCTTACTTTTAAATTCCTGTTGGATTATTATGTGTTATGATGTTGGGATGATTTGTGTGGCTATTGGATTGTTATTAGTGATGGTGTTGGATACATATTTGTTAGTGTTGGATTTTTGTCTGGGTGTTGGATTTGTAGTGGTGATGTTGTTGGCTAAACTTGTGTAGGTGGTGGATGGGATTGGAGGATGGAATTCATTGGCTATTGGATTCATTTGACTTCCTGTTGGATTATTATTGGTTCTTGTTGTTGCCTTTTTGTTGTGACTGTTGGTTTGTATTGGTGTGTTGAATCTGTTTGTCATCTGTTGCTATTGGGGTTTGATTTAATGTTCTCACTTTTGCATATGTCCCTGTCCATTTGAATGAGTCCCTGCCCTTTGAGTTGGAGAAGCCATTGTTGGATGATGTTGTCTGTGTGTGCATGTAAGAATACAACCTCAATGACCATAGGGAGAGGTTTTGCACTTGGGTGTCCCTGTCCCTTTTGTTGGTTTGAGTCCTTTATGTGTTAATGTCCAAGTGATGAAGGGACTCAACACAATTGGTTATGATGTTTGAATTACTCCGTTTAAGACAATGGACCTATGCTGGTGTTACACCATTGACATTAGCCCTTGTTTTCAACGTTGAGGTAATAAACATCATAAACTTCTTTGTGACACTAGTAGAATAATTGTTTATTGCTGCGGTGGTATTGTTGCGGTTTTACCCATACGCAGCAACAAACCACGAGAAAAAAAAAAGTAAAATATAAAATAGACCTATTGCTGCGGTTTCGGCCGAAAACCGCAGCAATAGATTTCAACAGGAAAGTATTCAAACTTAAGTTGACTTTTTGACCAGTTCTATTGCTGCGGTTCCTAGCCAGAACCGCAGCAATATATTAAAATATTAATTTTTTATTAATATTTGAACCTATTGCAGCGGTTCCTATAAAAAACCGCAGCAATAGGTTGTTTTAAATATAAAAAATGCGCGGCCCACTTATTAGGGTTATGTTCCTTTTAACAAGTCAGCCGTTTTTCTTACTCTCTCTCCTCTCCTCCTCACTTTCCTCTCTCTCCTCTCTCTCCTTCAACGTCTCCTTGGCACCTGCTCAACGCCTCCTTCCCACCTGCTCGCCGGGATTATCTTCGCACCTCATCTTCAACTGCTTGATCTCGAACGTCCTTCGCACCTCATCTTCAACTGCTCGCCGGACCAACGTCTCGATCCATGGCGCCTCGGTCTGTTTGTAGATCTGATTTTTTTTTTCCCTTTTTTTTCGTTTTTCTTTTCCTTTTTTTCGTTTTCGTTATAATTTTCGTTTTTTTTGTTTTTCGTTTTTCTTTCCGTTTTTTTTTCCTTTTTTGTTTTTCTTTTCGTTTTTCTTTGCCTTATTTTTGTTTTTCGTTTCTCTTCGGTTTTTTTTTCATTTTTCTTTGCGTTTTTGATTTCTGTTTTTTTTTTCGTTTTTCTTTCCGTTTTTTTTTTTCGTATTTTGTTTTTCTTTTCGTTTTTCTTTGCCTTTTTTTCGTTTCTTTTTTCGTTTTTTTTGTTTTTCGTTTTTCTTTTCGTTTTTTGTTTTTCTTTTCGTTTTTCTTTGCCTTTTTTTCGTTTCTCTTCGGGTTTTTTTTTCATTTTTCTTTGCGTTTTAATTTTCGTTTTTTTTTTTCGTTTTTCGTTTTTCTTTCCTTTTTTTTCGTATTTTGTTTTTCTTTTCGTTTTTCTTTGCCTTTTTTCGTTTCTCTTTTCGTTTTTTTTTTCGTTTTACTTTGCGTTTATTTTCGTTTTTTTTTCGTATTTTGTTAATTTTTTTGTTTTTTTGGGGTGGAGTAGATCTGATTTTTTTTAGGTTAGTATCAAACTATACAAATTCCCAAGTCTGTTTTTCTCTCTCCTTTTTTTTGTATTTTTTTATTTCTGTATTTGTTTTTGTTAGTTTTATGTCAACATTTCTCTCTCCAAATTCGATATTGAGTGTAAGAATATGGTTCTATATAATATATGAGTGTAATGATGTAAGTTTGTGTTTTTTTTTGGCATTCTCTCATTGTATATAAATATCGGAAAAAGAATTTTTTTTTTGAGTTGTGGAACCTATTGCTGCGGTTTTTACCCAAAACCGCAGCAATAGGCTTTCATTTTTTTAATAAAAAATAAAGATATTGCTGCTGTTTTTACCCAAAACCGCAGAAATAGGCTTTTATTTTTTTAATAAAAAATAAAGATATTGCTGCGGTTTTGGCTAGAAACCGCAGCAATAGGCCAAGATATTGCTGCGGTCAAAAACCGCAGCAATAGGTTAATTACGTATTGCTACGCCCTTAATTGCTGCGCGGTCAAAACCGCCGCAATAGGCCACTTTATGACCGCAGCAATAAGCATTTATTCTACTAGTGTGACAACCCTAAACCTGATGGACCTAAGGCTGTCAAATGATAAGACTTATGAAAACAGAAAGCTTGCATGTAATATGATTATAACAACGCATTATTTTCCAACCATTGAGTCTCAATAAGAAGTGGCAAACATTGACATAAGATAGCTTCCATTAAAGTTAAATTTTTACATTTAGGATCACCAAAATAAGTGCAACAAGTGACTGCCATCACATAAATACAAAAAAGACCTTCTAACCACTACATTTAACTTAACAAAAAGAAATGTTTAACTAGAAGGCTTAAAATCTAGGTAAGTGAACAAAAAGGGGCTTACACATTTTAGCTTAACCTTCATCATAAGTGGTTAACAGGGGCAGTATGTTCATGCTTCATTTAATCTGCATCAACTTCTATGTCTTCTTCCATTGCTTCTGAAAAATCAGTTGTCACAACATTAAGATATGCAACAGCCTCATCAATGACTTCTTGTTCAACTTCAACATTCTCCTTTAGTAACCCCAACCTTTCCAACCTAGCCTTCCCCACATGTGGATTCTTGTAGTTGTTCCCTCCCTTGACCTTGAGAGCTTCTAGCATTACATGTTGTAAATGAATCCATGTGTACCTAATCAGATTGGGATCAAAGTTTACAAAGGCTAGGTTGACTTGCTCAATCAACTCATCCACATTTTTAGGAAAGGATTGGTATTGCAAACTTTGGAAAGCCTAAAAAGAGTTAAATCTAGGATGTTGAAATCAGGAGACTGTGGTGGTTGGAAAATAAGGTGAATGTTAAACCCATTTTGGCTTGCTGCATTTCTAAATTCTGCATCATCATCACTTAGGTGTGGCCTTGCATTGTCCAGTTGAATGAAGATGTCCCTGCACATCCCTTCTGGCCATTTATTCATGATGCTTGGTAGCACATTCCTGATCAGCATATCTCTGATGGCAGCCTTAGTAACATTTTGTATTGCCTTGGTCTTAAGTGTTCCAGCTTCTCTGTTTTTGCTTCTCTTCTTTGCTCTTTGCCTGAACACAAATGGGAAAATTCCAAATTTCCCATCATGTACCATCACACCATGTTCATTAAACAAGGGCCTTGATGTAACACCCATGAACATTGCCTTGATCTTGTACCTTTTTGACATGCATACCCTGTATGGATTAATTTCTGATGGTAGCAGATAAAACCTTCTCTTGTCAGGGTTTAAGTAAAACCATTTTTCATCAATATGAACAATGTTGTTCATAGGGATGAAGCATGGCTTGCTACCCTCTGTTGCATAGTCAATGTGCTTGAGTACCCACTGCATTCTCTCTATCTTATGCTTGTCTGTCACTGCTGGATGGTTGTTGCTTATGTGGACCCTTAGCTTTCATGCCTTCAGCAACCTGAAAATCTTCATGTGTGAGCACTTTAAGTACCATGCGTATGCTCTGTAAGTACACCTCAGATGAAGGGGGCTGATTGTAGCCAATCCTCAGATACTTGTTGTGCTTTCCTCCCTGACTTGCCCTTTTTTTTTGAACTGACATCAATGGCTTCTTCTCTTGCTCTTTGTTTTTCTGCTTCTTTGAAAATTCTGGATATTGTACTTTTATGCACACCAATTTGTTTAGCAACCCATGAAATTTTCCCCCATGGTAACTTTCCATTTTCCATCAAAACTAGGAGTTGAAAACTGATGTAACCTCTTTGACTGTTTGTTAGATTACCAAATTTCTTTCTTATAAATGCATTGACCCACATTTCTTCTTCTGTAGGTGTAGGTGCTCCTAACCCTTCTTCATCAAGTAGCTGATCTATTTCAAAGAATGCACCTGCTTCATCCATTTTGGCGTTTTTTGTGTTGCTAGGATGAAGGTGCTACTAATGCTGCTGATTTTTTTTTGGGTTGCAAGAAGATGAAGAAGATGTATAGTGTGTGCAGTGAGTAGTTGGACAGTTAGCTTAAACCATGTGTGCTGATATTTTGTGTAATGAAACAATCAGTTTCTTATGGGTTCCTCTCTTTATATAGAGGGATGTGTAATTAGGGGTGAAACAATGGCATTTGGTGGGAAACTTTGAATTGTTACTTAATGACTAAGTTTACATTTTTGCCTTGCTTAAATTTCCATGTTTTGGCTCCAAAAAATGGCGCCTACCTATCAAAAGCCAAAAATGATTGGCGCCTAAATGAGGGAAGAGGGTCGCTACCTCTTTCTTCCTAAAACTGATCAGAATTGGGGGGGAAGGGGCATGTATGGGCCCTTTATTTCTCTCTCCTAAAAACAAAAAAGACAAAAATTTCCCCCCAAAATTTCCTCCTATATGCCCCACATGGGCAACTAACTAAATGGTCCCCTCCTTTTTCTCTCTCCTACTTTTTACTAATTCACCCATCTAATTACACTTACCAAATTTTGATTAGGAGTCCGTGTCGACCCCAAATGTTGCAATCTTTATGTTACGGAGGAAGTAATAATAATGAATAATAATAATAATAAATAATAATTATAATATTAGTAATAATAATAAATAATAATAAACAATAAATAATAATAATAATAATTATAATTATAATAAATAATAAATAATAAATAATAAATATTAATAATAATTATAATAAATAATAAATAATAAAAATTATAATAATAATAATTTTAATTTCAATTCAGTTAATTTAATTTTAGTTAATTTTAATTCAGTTAATTTACTTTCAATTCAGTTAATTTAATTTAATTTAATTTCAGTCAAAATAAGTTCAAAAGAACAGGGCCTAACGGTTAACGGATATTGTCTACTGCCAAGGCTATAGCCTACAGAAAAAAAAAGACGAAACATAACTGGAAAATTTGCCCGAAAAAGTCCCACCTTTTGGCCATCTGCCGAAAATAGTCCCAACTTTCATTTATTTTACAGTGGTCCAAACTTTGGGGGTCTTCACTTTTATTGGACCTTTACCGGATGGTAACTTGCTACAGCAGGTTTCCTTGCTGTTTTTTTTTTTTTCGTTTTTTTTTCAATAAGCTCCTTCTCTCTTCTCCCTATACTCAACCCCCACAACCACCTCTTTCTCTCTCCTCCACTTAACTCCACAACCAGCACCCCTAGGCCCCAACTGAGGGACTGACCCACCTAGACCCACACGAACTGCCCACCACCACCCTCCGAAATTCACCCAGCCCGACACCAAAACCGCCCACCCACTACCACAACCCAACCCTATCCAACCCAACCAAAAACCTGCTTATATTTTCCATTCGACAACTAAAACCATTGACATTGCTGTTAATAATTTCTATACCAAAATTCACAAATCACCACAACAACAAAAAAAAATAAAATTAAAACATCCAATTTAAGAAGCAACCAAAACCCACGAAAAACCAAACCCACAAAACTTTTCATCACCGATATAACTGAATCCTTAATTACAATCACACATAAAACATAAACAAAAAAAAAAATGAAAAGCAACAAGTCAACTCGGATCAGGTAAAACAAATTGGGTGTGATGAAGAAAACGAGGAGAGAGAATTAGGGTTGGTGTCTTGGTGATGAACCATTGACTAGATGAATGGCTTTGCGGCATTTCTCGAGGCAACGTTTGCATCCCCATTTTCGGGCAAATTTTCCAACATAACTCTCCAAATTCAAATTCGTAGAATTTGCTGCGATTACAAGTGAAATCCCATCTCTCTCTACAGACTACAGATCACAGGTTAGATTTTTTCAAGTCTTCTTTTCTATCTAATAAGTTCGATTTCCACTTTCCAGCATCAATTAAAGTTACTTTTGGGGGAAACAAATTGAAGAATTATTTCGACGATTCCAAAATAATTGAAGGTCTGTTTTGGACTAATTTTCCTATATATTGTAAGTGATAAGATTTAAGGTTTGTAGTTTAGCCTTAATTATTTGAGTAAGAAATTTTCAATTTAATTCACTAGTATAAGATGCTTGTTCAAACTTTTTTTTTTTAAAAATACAGATTTTGGGGGTTCAACTGAATGTGAAATAAGTTGATAATTTCCTGGGTAAGTTTAAAAACAAGTGTTTGGCGGATTTAATAATTTATCAATAATTTGACTGAATATCGCAGACAACCATGACCCGGCAGAGAAACAGAAGTTCCACAGAACCAATAAATTCCCATGGCAGTGAAGAAACTGCTAGTTCATCTAATATTGCTGCTTCAGGGTCCGAGGCAATGCTTCGTTTACGGAGTGCGAAAAGGTCGTCTTATACAATGCTGACGTTGTGTGCGTTGATTATGTATTGCTGTTGGAGTGTTTATCATTATCAGTATGAGAACTTACCACTGCCTCAAAGTGCTGAACAGGCGGGGAAACGAGGGTTTTCGGAGATAGAGGCTATGAAACATGTCAACGCTTTGGTGGAGTTGGGTCCGCATTCTGTTGGTTCAGATGCTCTTGATCTTGCTGTGCAGGTTTGTTGTCTTTGTTTTGATGTATGCACTTTATTACGCTTGACAAAGCTGCGATTGTAATGGTAATTCACTGTTTGTTCTCTCGAAGATGATAATGTTTGGTAGTAAGGCAAATGTGGCAAATTTTGCTTGATGCAAGTATGTGATGTGGAAGTAGACCTGGTTACTGGGCGGGTCGGGTCAGGGTCGGTGCGGGTCGGAAGCGGGCCGGGTCTTAAGAAGGTCACATCATACAGGGCCGATAGCGGGTCGGGCTAAACGGGTAGCGGGTCGATAATGGGCGTGTCGGTAAACGAGCAAGAAAAACAAGGAACAAAAAGAGCCAAAAGTGAGTATAAATGAATACGAATCCGTACATGTAATATTATTTAAAAAATCTATTTTAATTTTCAAAATTAGTGGGTTTTTTGTCGGCCCAATAACGGCCTTATTCAATAACGACCCTGTCTAATAAAGCCCTATCCAATAAAAACCCTATAAATTAAACCCTAACCCTCTACCCATTGGGCTACCCTGTCCAATAACCAGGTCTATGTGGAAGTGATGAGGATTCGAAGGCACCAACTTTGGAGGAACTAATCACCTTGGTCTTGGATGTGATGGGGTTCAATTTGTTTGCGTCCAAGCAAGAGTTTCTCACCTGTGTCACTTCGCTAAGTGGTGTGGTTTAGTTAGTCTTGCTTAGTATACTATCTTTTATTGCTTTCTTAATGAATAAGATCATGGTTTTTACCTAACTCTTAAACTTGTCTTATTGTTAGTTGTTAATTGGGGTTAGATAGTTGTTTCCTTGTAGCTTGGCACGCCTAAGATAGCTCAATAAGGTTTACTTTGGCGGCAAGCATAGGTCGCTTGCTAAAGTTGTTTTTGTTTCCTAAACCTGGTTAGAGTTGGCGACAAGGTGTTTAGATTTCTGTTAAGTTTCCTAATTCTAAAAGGAAACTAACTCTAGCTTTATGATTATATATATATATATATAGCACGCCTATCATAAAAAAAAATAAGATTTGAGATTGAGTATTGACTTTTAGTCGTTTTGATGAGCTTTCGCTGTTAGTGGTAGAAATGTTAAACCAAACACATAACCAAGATTTGTGGGGAGATGTATCGTGGCCACAAAATCCGACCTTGAACAGCGACTTCAAGGAATTAATCTATCCTTTTTTATTGTTTTTTGTTTTATAAAATAAAAGGCAAAATTGGCCTCAACACCACAAAGTATGGCGCGGGTTCACTGAGAACCACGAACTTTGACTAGTAGCCAAAACACCACAAATTATTGGCCTGGGTGCAGCGAGTGTTATAAATGGCGCCGGAGCTAACTTTTTTATCAGCGGCGGGGAATCCGTACTAATTTCTTTTTCCATTTCCCCCCTTTTTTAATTTATCCTATATTTTCATTAATTGGAAGCCCAGTGAGCATGTGTGGAGAAAAGTTAGCTTTGGCGTCGTTTATGACACTTGCTGCACCCAGCCAATTGTTTGTGGTGTTTTGGCTACTAGTGGCTACTAGTCAAAGTTGGTGGCACTGGGTGACCTGCGCCATAGCTGTGGTGTTGAGGCCAATTTTGCCTAAAGTAAAAACACCAAAAATAACGTTCTTTAGATTCACATCAGTATGCAACTCATGTGCTTTTATGTGATGAGTGACTTTATATTGATGTGCTTTCATGTCATTATAGTGCTGCCAGCTCACCTGTTATGACTAGGAGTTGGAAATATGATTGAAAACTCCACCATTGCACCCCAACACACAACTGGAAACGTAGGAACCTTGCTGTCTCTTATGGCCTATATAGTAGGGAGTAGTATATGGTGATAATGGTAATATTTTGTGTTTAATTTTATAAGAAAATGTCATGTAATATCCTCGATATGAAATTTCAGCTCCAAACATCTGTTTATCTTCATAACCTTTTATTGGCATTCAATACCGCCTTCCCAAGTGGTAATAGATTGTAATAAAATTTGGGGGAAAATTAGATGTTTTCAGGTGAAGCACCATTACCATGGATGTTGGTATGCAAATTCCCTTGCAAACTTACACTTATATGGATTACCATTACCACCATTTATAGTCGATTATCAAACAGGTTGTTAGAGTCTTTTTGCATTTATTTTTATAATACCAGGATTTATTTCTTATTGAATTCCTAACTAACTAATTGTAGATGTTTATATAATTTTGTCATTCTATTTGATGATGCCTTGTTACAAGTTGTGATTTTGTTTCAATAAAAGCGTCTTTAAGGAGGACTTTGGTCAAGGAGACAAGAGTGAATTAGACTGCAATAATTCTCATATGAAGAACATTGGGGCTTTGAAGTTTGTCTCTTGGTTTCTGGTCAAATCTTTCACTTTTTCGTCTCAAGCCCTTATGCTGTTCGTGATTTCTGATTGCAATCTTACAAGATATTTGCTGCAGAACTTGTCGCGATGTCATTTAGTTGTTTTTGCTGTTTTATGTCTTCTGTTGATTTCATATTCCACACTCGAGAAGTCTCTTCTCTTTGATTTTTGTGACTTGCATCTGTCTTGGGTGATCCATGTGTGTCAGGTTATTGTGCTATTGATTCATTGAATGTAATCTCCCTGGACGTCTCATTAATAATTCCTTTTCCTTTTGGACAGTATGTGCAGCGCACTGTGGAAAAAATAAAAAACACATCTCACTGGGAGGTTGATGTTGAGGTGGAGAAATTTCATGTCAAGGCTGGTGCGAATCGTCTAAATGATGGCTTATTTGTTGGGAAGACACTTATTTATGCTGATCTGAATCATATTATCTTGCGGATCACACCCAAATATGAATCTGAAGCAAAGCAGAACTCTGTTCTGGTCTCATCCCACATCGATACTGTTTTCTCTACGTACGTATGTGATTATGATACCTTTCAGTATTGTTTTTACTTTGTCTGTGATAGCGACTTGGGTCAAGCTTATGAGAGAGTTTAGTGGGTCGCCGTATCGTGTTAAAAAAAAACTCTTATCTATGCATATCTGATAGACTAGCGCCTGGATCTGTGTTTCAAGTGGTTTAGTGGACTGTATGGAGTTCATTAGAAGCTAATAATTAGCTTTTTGGTGGTTGGACAGTAACATTTTTTTCTTTATCCATCTTTACATCCTTCCATATTTTCCTTTAATGTTACACTGAATTTATTTGCTAATCAGCTTCTGGAACCAATATATTACTGATAAACACTTGACAACTTTTAGCTAATGGAATCACTATTACCAATACAGCCTAATTCTTTATGAAAAAGCTTAGTTTCGTATACATATTGTGTATTTATCTACTTTTGAACTTTGTTGTGCTAACTAGATGTTAGTTTGTCATTTTATGGGATACAGTTTTTGGATTTTTGACCATGGGCCTTTAGTAAAATGCATGTTATGCATTATGAGTTGACCTTGTTTATCTATTATAATCCGGGCTTCTAGCTGGCCGCAGTTCTTGTATGAATGATAAAGTGAATAGTGGGAACATGCTGTATTGGTTGTCTCCTGACTGCATTGGAAGATAAATTACTGTTTTTTCTTTTGGATGGGCTGTTTTTTTTTTCCACTACTCTTGATTCTAGATCTGAAGATTTCTAGTTGGTTATTACCATCATGCTATTCTGGTACAATCAAGATTTGTTTTTTATCAGAAGAATAATTAGATTACACGTTTAACAACATTTCAGAAGTATATACCACTTTGAATGATGATATTGGTAACACAATTTAGTATGAAACTCTAGCAGTGCCATTGGCTCTGTTTCCACAAAATTTGAGTATATGCTTCTTTCCTCGTTTTTTAATTTACAAATTGTTATATATCTATCTTGGTTGGGAGAGTGGGAGTTGGCTTTACCTTAAGATGTCCAGGGGGCTACAGCCCTTCTTTTGAGTTCCTAGAAATTTCGTGATATCCAGACGAGAAACTTTTGTGTTGTCTGTGTGGGATTACTGCTTTGTATCATTGTATGTGATGTTAATTATTCATGTCCTTGACTCCTTTAACAAATATATACAGGAAAGACCTGGCTTCTCCTGTCATTAGTTGATGGCAAAACCAAGGATCACTGACTTTACCCCCTCTTTGGTTGACATTACTAGACCTCTTTTAGGTAACTCCTGAGCAAGCCATGGCTCTTTCGCTATTTGAAACTTGCATTAAGCTTTCTATAGCTGATGTATAACTAGTCATCTTCAAAATTCCTGAGCCAGCCATGGCTGACAACGTGTTTTGAGTTTGTTGTGCCTATTCTGCTGCAGTTATTCTTTTCTATCACTGTATCTCCATCCCTATCTGCTTAAAATTGCTTTTCTTTTAGGGGAGGAGCTGGTGATTGCAGTTCATGTGTTGCGGTCATGTTAGAGCTTGCAAGAGGAGTCTCACACTGGGCTCATGGTTTCAAAAGCTCTGTCATTTTTTTTGTTTAATACGGGTGAGGAGGAGGGTCTAAACGGTGCTCATAGCTTCATTACCCAGGTATCATTCATATGTTCATGCTCAAGGGGAGAGCACTCTCTTTTCATGGAAAATTTGTTATATAATTTATTCTCCTCATTTCTCATGGGATGAAGGAGACAGGATAGTAGCTTGGAATATGTGAAGTTTGACTGGTATGTGAATGCAGCATCCATGGAGTGAAACTGTTCGTGTTGCTATTGATTTAGAGGCCATGGGTGTTGGAGGGAAGGCCCACATATTTCAGGTCTGAAACTCTTTTTTTGTTCATGTCATTGTTTGTTCTAGTCAATTTCATGATTATAATCATTTTATTCAACCATTCCCAAACAATTCGTGCTATATGGTCTTTTACAAACTTTCAGTTCTTATCTCTTGGTGCTTGTAACTTAATTACTGTATGCTTGCATTGGAAATAGAAAACCATTAGAATTCATCTGTAGTCAGCTAATATATCGTTTGTACAGGCTGGACCTCATCCCTGGGCTATCGAAAATTTTGCCTTAGTGGCCAAGTATCCATCTGGTAATGTCATGGCACAGGTTAGTTTCTTGTGTGTTACATTGCGTAGTTTTATATACGAGTAATTGATTTTGACAGTTTAATTTGCTGCTGCAGGATCTGTTTTCTTCTGGTGTTATTAAATCCGCTACAGACTTTCAAATTTACAAGGATGTTGCTGGTCTTTCTGGACTTGACTTTGCATTTTCAGACAATACAGCAGTGTACCACACAAAGGTTTATTAAGCTTACTTTCTACCATATTTGCATGTTTTGTATGGTTTCATTAGGAAAACAAATATTATTCCCTCTGTCCCATGATTGCTTACTTCACAACTTTCTACCACTTTTGCATGTTTTATAGGGTTCATTAAGATTGATTGTTTCGATCTGATTTTATTTCGCCTGCTTTCGTATGATCTTGTCTGATTCAGTTTAAATGAATATTATGGATTTGAAATAAGTTGAGCCAAAAGGAACCAAATTTAAAAGAATGAATTAGTAATCAAGTTTAACTGTTTAAGGACACTATATATAATTTTTTGATGGGTTGAGGGTGGGGGAAATCCTTATCTGCGAACTGTACAGAATCCTTCAATCCTTTTAGAGGTTTAATACCAATATGATTTTCTGAAGAAAGTAAAACGAGATCAATTAAATGAAGAAAAAAAAAAAGAAAGACTCCTAATCACCCTGAAATTCCCAGTTGAGTTCCAATAAAATAGATAAGTTTCAATGAGGCATATAAGTTCCAATAAGGCAGATAAGTCTCAAATGAATAAGGTTTACTATGATGATTGGATGATGGAGGGTAATATGTTGAAACATAAGAGATACTGGTCACATGCGCTGCACATTTAGGTTTTAATGAGTCAACGCTGGAAAAAGGTCAAGCTTGGTTCCTCTCATATTTTTTAAGGTCCTCTTTTGCCAGATTTTTTTTAAAAAGGTTGTTTCTCGCAAAAACTTGTTTATAAAAGGTTGTTCCTGACAAATTTCCCTTTTTTTCTAATATTTTTTAGGGGTAACTGTAGTTAGATGAAAGGGAAAAGTATTGCTTTAAACATTCGAAGTTGCCCACAGGCTGATTGACCTAATATTTATTTGCAGAATGACAAGGTGGAGTTGCTAAAGCCTGGTTCTTTGCAGCATCTTGGAGAAAATATGTTGGCGTTTTTGCTTCAGGCTGCGTCTTCATTTGATCTTGCGAAAGGCAATGCTTCCGGAGCACCAGCGAAAAACGATCAGAATTCTGCCATATATTTTGACATTTTGGTATTACCTGTGGATTTTATTTTCCTATCTGATTGGACTTGTTATATTGCTCGATGTCAAATTTCATTTTTTAATTCATACCTATACAATGGTCATTATCAGGGGACTTACATGATCGTCTATCGTCAGCAGTTCGCAAATATGCTACACAATTCAGTGATTATGCAGTCGCTGTTGATATGGTTTATGTCCTTAATTATGGGCGGTTATCCAGCTATAGTTTCATGTGCTTTGTCATGTTTGAGTGTTATCCTCATGTGGGTACTCTCTATAAGCTTCTCTGTTCTTGTTGCCTTTTTACTATCAAGCACGTCATTGGCAACAGTGCCATACATTACAACTCCTTGGTTGGTTATTGGTTTATATGGGTTCCCTTCTCTTCTTGGGGCATTTGCTGGTCAACATCTTGGCTTTGTCCTTCTGCAGAAGTATTTGTCGAATAAATATGCTCAGGGAAAAAGTACTGTGGTGCCTTCAATTCAAGTTAATTTGGCCAGGTTAGAGGCTGAAAGGTGGCTCTTTAAATCAGGAACAATGCAGTGGCTGTTTATATTGGTGCTGACACATTATTATAAAGTGGGTTCTTCATATGTACCCTTGGTTTGGCTTGTTACGCCGGCTTTCTCATGTAAGTGAATCCCCCCTTTTATATTTTAAACCCTTGTTAATATGAAATGTATGAGGTTGGCTCTTTTGGCAGATGGATCAGTCGTTGGCATTCTCGTACTGTTAAAATGGTTTTTCTCCCCTTTTTTTAGGTGAAGGTTTACTTGCCCTCTTTGCTGTATTAATAGAATAATTTTCTTACATATAAAAAAGATAATTTAGTACTATCAAATCCAAACATCTTATGGCCTGCTTGGTATGATTATAAGATTTGAGTTTCTTTTGTAATACTCTAAGTTGTTTGATTGACATTATAATATCATAGTATTCTTGAATTTAATACTAGCAATGAAAACTGTAAACCACAAATAGGGCTTTTGAATACCTGATTTCAGTCGAAAATAAAAAGTAAAATTGAAATCTTGCTGATATTTTGTTTGTCAAAATAGAATTCAAGTGTTGTTTTGTGAAAATAGTTTTGCATGTTGCTAATACAAATTACAGTACAAAAGCACCAATGAAATGGCGAATTCATCATAATATCCTAAAATCTTAGCATTTAACTAAAAGTAATCTCATATCATTATAGGGCAGATTCTCCTCAAATAAGGTGTTGAATATGCGGTCTTCTTTATTTGCACATACTTTTCCCTGATTAACATTTGCTGAAATATCCATGTAGATGGGCTATTAGAGGCAACATTGTCCCCCATTCGGTTACCCAAGCCACTGAAGATTGCAACCTTGCTTATTGCTCTATCAGTTCCTCTCGTAGTTTCGGCTGGCTCAATCATTCGAATAATCGGAGTGCTCATCGGGACTGCTGTGCGCTTTGACAGGTATAAGTTTAGTTAGTGATACTGTGAAGTATCTGAAAAGTCTGTTGTCTCATCCTGTTTTTTTTTTTTTTTTTTTTTTTTAAGATGAGGAAACAGACATATTTAACAATGAATTATATCGAATGAATGAATATGAAATAACTGAAATGATAGAATAACAAATGGTATATCTTAACTCAACCTTTTCTAGATCATCCATTGTGTGGTCATCCTAAAGATTTGTGAAATACTTCTAGGTTCCTTGGCAGTTCTAAATCTCTGTCCATTTCTTTTCATTTCAAATGCCAATAAAACAAATAGCTTGAAGTTGGAAAAGGCACTTATGTCACTTCCACTTTGTGCTTTCTTTAAAGGAAGCTGAATTTACTTGTTTTCAGCTGTACAAGGATGTCCTCATTGAAGTTTCTATTGCTCTAGATTTACCTAATTAGAGGAGTGTCACAGGCTGACAGCATGTCAAGAGAGGATCAAAATTGCTGTTTGCAGCCTGCAGGTCTTCTTTGTGGGCTTATGCTTTAACTCATGGATTTTGGTTGCTGTTCGCCATTGCTCCAAGTGATGCTCCCTTGCTATAGCTTGACATTCGAATAACTTCATTAAAATGAATATAATTGTAAGAGGATTATCATATAGCCCTAAGCATCTGCGTTCAAACTGAGGAAAACATGCTTTACTCTCTCATAATATTTTCTTATACACTTTTCTTGGGTTAAAGTTCATAAATTTTGACCCTTTTTTCATTAATATATACAAAAAAATATATCAATGACATTTTGTTTGATTCGTTGCAAAGTGTATATTCAGAATATCAACTTTTTATTATTTTTGTTAACATGCAATAAAAAGATATTAATGGTCAAAGTCTTGGGGACTGTAAAAAAGCATAAGGGAGTACATTTTTCTTTTGCCAGTTATAAACTTGTATGACCATGCCTAAATCTGAGAGAGCCTCATCGCATGAGAAAAACTTCAATCATGGACTAAATCCATGGATCTTTTCATGGTTAAAAGAGGTTGCTCAAGTGGTTTAAGAAGCTTGGTTGGACTTGGAACCCCGTGACCTTGCATGAAATTTGGAATGCCTTTGATGGATCATGGAGGTGGATGCTCTTGCATTTTATAACTGTGTCTGATGTGTAAATTTGTTCTTGGGACCTTTAGATGCTCTTATAAGGAGGAAGCTTGTCAATTAATTGTCAAATTGGGGAAGTATTTGTTTATCAGCATTCAGAATATGGCTAATTATGTTAATTGCTTGTTTGTAGAAATCCTGGGGGTGCTCCTGAATGGCTAGTAAATGTAATTGTGTCTGTAGTTGTGGCAGCTGTTGTGTGCTTGACATTGGTGTATCTACTTTCGTACGTCCACCTTTCAGGTTTGTTGCTCTTCATCCCCTGCATTTTGCTTTCATTGACCTTTGAGTGTGAATTATTGTGGCTTTGAGTATGCTTGACAGTTGAGGACTTGCTTTGTGATAAACCTATAGTTTCAGGAATATTAATGTTTCGATCTAGCTTCATACTTTTATCTTTTTACAGATTTGTTTATAGATTTGTTTGAGGGAGGGAGGGAGGGAGGGAGGGTGGGTTGGGGAATAGGTGATATTAACAATCTTTGATAGGGAAGAGCAAATTGAGAGAGTGAAGAGAAAGAAAGAGAGGTGGGATCTTCGGGTGTGGAAAAAAAAAGAATTAATAGTGTAAATATAGCATTTCACTGGGATTTTGGGGCTGCAAGACATTAATTTATTTTGGCAGGACGGGATTTTGTGCTCACTGCTCAAAGGCAGGCCAGCCAACTACAGGATGACTTCGGTTAAGACTCCGCTTAGTTTGACATAAAACATTTTCAATGTAAAATAAATTTTCATGGAAAGCATTTTAGAATGGCAAATACAATTGCGAATTTTATTTTCCTTTGTATGGTTCCATGTAAGAAAAGTTGTGGAAAAATGGAAAATGGAAAATGGAAGGGATGAAGATATTTTACACCCAACCAAAGAGTTAAAAAATTATAGGTAAAAATTATGATTAAGGTAACTATGTTTCCCCTTGGATGAAATCTTGAATCCTTCAACATTATTCGTAAAGTAAAGATTAGCTAAAAATCGCAAAATATAGTTCCTCTGTTATTTAATAGTTGCAGCCAAGTTCTTGTATTTCAAATTTGCCCATTTGTTTCCTATAGGGAAAAAAACGAAAATGTGAACTTTACATCAGGCTATTCAAGAGACACACTGTGCATCAAGTTACTATCAGCAGACGTTTCGTCTGTCTCTCAGAAAGTTGATCATTTTAATTTGTTAATCTAGAAAGTACCTGTGAGATTGACAATTATTCCCTTTTTTTTATAAATTGTTAATTCATGGTAGTAAATTTCTTTGAATGAAAATTGTAATTTGTGGACTTGTGTTTCTGCAACATGTCTAGGAGCTAAAAAGTCTATCATTCTGGTGAGTTGTGTTCTCTTTATCTTCTCTCTGGCTGCAATATGGTCTGGTCTCATTTCAAGTTATACTGAAGATACTGCTAGAGCTGTGAATGTAAGTCACTGCTTATATATGTTTTTAAGCAGAACATCTGTTCTTTCCCTGACATTCTTAATATATTCAGATGGTTTCAGTTCCTGTTATTTTAATGTGCTGTAATTTTCCTATTACATTTGCCAGGTTATGTCTCTTTTTTAAGTGTTATAATTTTGTTTCTCTGTTTGTCCTTTTTATTGAATGTATTGGCTTTCCGTACTTCAATCTTGTAAAATATAGATAGGAGAACTTCATGAAAGAGGACAACAAAGACTGACAATCGAGAACATGCAGGCCTCAAGGCTGTGCATTATTTTAAGGCTACCCTGGAAAAGCCCACCAGCATAACACTTAGAAAGAGCAATGCATGCATAAAACTCAAAACTTCACAACCTTGTTTTCTGTGAACCCAGGTGCAAAACAGCATAGGAGATAGGACAATCTAACAATCCACCTTTGCGACCTCAAATAACTTTTCTTGAAGGAAAATAGCAAGGCCATACGGCAAACTTAGTGGTTACCATTCTCGTTACTCAACACAACATACACTGGAAGAAAAAGCTTTGTTGGGATGTCAACTATACTATTTACATTAGAACTTAGTTTATCCAAGAACATGTCCAGACAAAATCCAGTATCTTTTTAAGGGCATTTTGATTTTCAAATCTAATTAGAATGTGAGATGTTGTGTGGTCCGGAAATTTTGAAGCTGTTAGTGTTACAAGAAATGACATGTTGGGACTTATTGACCAAAAACATTACTGAAGAATAATTTATCCTAAAGATCTCCCAAAACTATTGATTTCCGTGTGAAAAGATTCACATCCTGTAACCATAATAGTTATGTGATAATGGCATAAAGAACTAGAGTAGACAATTAAGTCAAGGCATAGAGTGTCCTTCCCCATCCAAGTTTCTTTTGGATAGCTAGTAATAGTATACTCCTCATCACAACACACCATGCTTCCGCCTTCAGTAGAAAAGAGGCGTTTATAAAGATGACTTTTTATGCCAAAGAGAGTTAGATTCCAAAAAGGAGCCGCCATGTCCATTTTCCCACCAAAAAGTTCTTTTGGACAAAATTTCAAACACATGCTTTCTTCCTAATGTCTAACAAGGTCCCAAACTCATCGGACATGAAGTCTCTTGCAATTTTATCCAATTATTGAGCCGTGGCCACTGAAAAGTGAAGGTGGAATGAGTCGTATAAGGGAGTGTTGAAGAGGCAAGATTGGATAAGTTTGATGTGCTCTTGGATAGGCTCTCGTTCAACCTTCGATCCGTGAAAATTCACTTTGACCTCCAACATGCTTGGACTTGATAAAATTAATTTCAAGGCCGGAGACACGAGCAAAGATAACCTAGAATCTTGTAAAAATAGCAAAACATTCTTGTAAAAGGAACAAGATGGTATCATCTCCAAATGATGGATGAAAGACGATCTGATTATTAAAGAGTCAAATATAACAACAGTTGTTTATATCATGTCATCCATGTGTGCTGCATAACTTCCTCTTGTTCATTATTGCGTCTGAACTTAAAATTTATCCTTTATTGTTAGCACTCTCGAGCATGGAATTAAAACTCTCCCGATTCATCACCAAACGGCCATACCGTAACGGATTTTGGATTTGTTCTCGCGAAATCCCGTTACGGAATGCCATAATAAAAATCACTTACTTCTCACCGCGTTATCCGTTCCCTAACACGAACTCGCTGCGTCGAACATTTTATGTTACATCCGTTCTTTTCAAACATTGGCCAAAAATATTTTAGGGGGTGTTTGGTTGGGAGTCTTCGGAAAGGGTAAGGGAATCAAGTCCCTTACTTGTTGTTTGTTTGCTCGGTTTAATGATTCCCTTTACCTTCTCCTTACCCCCAAAGTCCTCTACTCTCATTCCCCCATCCCCCCATCCCCCCAAGGTTTCATATTCCCTTTCTTTGACTCATCATTGACCATCTCTTTGAGGACGTTGACCACCCAACCACTACTTGACCAAACCACCCAACCACTAGCACCGCCCCTCAACCACCACCCGACCACCCAACTAGCACCACCTCGCCCACCCAATCACCTCGACTTGAACGGGCCACCAACCACCAACCACCAACCACCACCCGACTCCTCCACCCCAACACCCCAACCACGGCACTAACCACCGAGAATCTTCCACCCAACTACCGAACTTCCCACCCAAGTGACCCAACCACCGAGAAACCGCCACCACCATTCACGATCTAGACCCCAACTACGGCAATAACCACCGAGAATCGTCCACCTAACTACCGTAACTTCCCACACAAGTGACCCAACCACCGAGAAACCGCCACCACCATCCACCATCCACCCATAAACCCTAGAAAAAAGTGGAAGAACACACGGAAGGGGAAGGGGAAGAGACAAAGGATGATTTGGAAGGAGAGGGGGAGGACGCGACGGCACAAAGAAGGGGGGGGAGGAGTGACGGCGGAGCGAAAGGGGAGGGGGAGAGGCACAACGGCGCAACGCCGCGGGGAGGGGGAGGGGAAAGGATGACAACACGGTGGGAGGGGGGGAGGGGGAGGGAGGAGGAGGAGCGCGCCGGCTCGCCGGCGCGCTTGGGTGAGGCGAGGAGTTCCGGCGGCACGGTGAGCAAGAGAGGGAGGATAGTGGAAGAATGTAAGAGGAGGAAGCAAGAGAAATAAAAAAATTCCAACTAAACAACCTTGTAAATCTAAGGGTTTTGCTTTCCTTTCCCCCTTTACCCGTTTCTTGATTTCATTCCCTTACCCTCTTGGCAACCAAACGACCCCTTATGAATTACTTATATAGCTGATGAAACATGATATTCTGATAGAATTGATTATATTATGTTGTAAATATGCTTCATAAATTCAAACAATGCAAACAAGGTTAGAACATATTAATGTGAATTTTCTGAAAAAATTCACGCCGCATCGGCCGCGATCCGTTCCATTCATCCGTTACAAGTCGCTTCCGCGACAATGCAAAAATTACCACGATCGTGACCGCATCCACAATTTTTTTCCTTGCTCTCGAGTCTCTAGTCACTGAGGTCAAGCATCCAATATGTGTATATGACGTTTTCTAATGATACTCAGGTTGTTCATGTCGTGGATACAATGGGAAGATATGGAAATACGAAAGACCTCAGCTCATATGTGTCACTCTTTTCCTCAACGCCAGGGAACTTGAATAAGGAGATTGAACACCTCAAAGAGGGTTTTGAATGTGGTAGAGAGAAGGCTCTTGATTTTGTTACTTTCTCTGTGAAGTATGGTTGTTTAACCTATAATGAAACTGAAAGTGGATGGAGTGACCTCGATATTCCCATATTTGAAGTTAAGAGTTACAAGAAGATGGACTTAACAGAAGTTTCAATTGACACAAAAGTTTCAACGAGATGGTCTATAGCAATCAACACTGATCAAATAGCGGATTTTGAATTCAGAGGTAGGAATAAGTGAATAACCCATTGCATCTATTAGTAATACTAAATCCTCATTTTCCTTGGCTATTTCTTGTTCATATGAACTCTGAGCTTGCTGTTTGTTGACCAGGACCATCGCTTAGTAAAAATATCTTGATCACTACATATTCACCAATAACTTTTTATAGAAGAAAAGCCTTCAGGTTATTATAAGGAAGGAAACTTACTTAAATAAAATACCCTTTTGAATCTATTTTTGCATTTTCCATTTATTTCCATCGCAGTCCAAGGTTTAGTGAAGAATGATCCATATAACAATTTGATATATAACCCATCACAATCTAGGATAATTTGATGAGAATCACGTAATAATTTAATAGGAAAGTTAAAACCTTTGCATTAATATTGTTGTTTCATAATATATATGCAAATTTTAAGATTATTATCCTATTTTGATAGGTTTTTCAAGGATACTTTTAGTATTATGTATCTTAAAGTATTTGGTTTATTAATAACTGAATAAGCACCTGATACATCGCCTGAAACAAACTAAGTGTTATGAATCAAGTGTAATGAAAATTCTGCACTCATTTCATCATTTTGTCCTATATTTGTTTTTAGTTCTCGTTTTCGCAGTGGCCTCATATATTTTCTTTTCTGAATGTTTCTCAGTCTCAGGTTATCCTGAGGTGCTAGTTCCGTTGGGCGACAAGAGTAGTATAGATGGCTGGCATAACATCCAGTTTTCTGGAGGAAAGAATGCTCCAACAAAATTTGATCTAACTTTCAAAAGGGTCAGAAATGCTATTCATGCTTCTGAACACCTGGATAATGATCTACAGAAATATCTTATTAAATTGAGAACTGATGTAGACAGATTAACTCCCAAAACAGAAAAAGTTTTGATGAAGCTTCCAACTTGGTGTTCTCTTTTTGGGAAATCAACTTCTCCACATAAGCTGGCATTCTTGACTGCCCTCCCTATTGATTACTAAGCCTGTAAATTGAGTTTGGAAATTTGTGTTATAGTTGGAGAAGATGTTACATTCATATCAAACTACGAAAACCAGACGCTAGTATATTTAGATTTGTAAGATTATCTAGTTAGTATGTTTGTTGAATAACTTCTAATGAATTGATGAAAATGTTTGATTTTTTTCCTTCTCCCTAACCCCATATTAAATTATTTCATACTTATCCTTTGTTTTTGAGGAGAAATTTGTCAATATACTGAGTTTTAGATATTAAACTTGTATGTTATTTTGTTTTGGTCAAAGTTGTGTCACTTGTCTAATTCATCATCAAATTATATTTATACATCCTAAAGGACAAAGTCCCACTCGAATACAAACTAGGAATTATAATCCTAAATAATATCATAACACATATAGAGTCGTAAACCTCCTCTCAAATTGGAGCGTGTAAATTACGAACACTCAACTTGGACAACAAAAACTCAAACCGAGTCTTACCAAGAGAATTAGTAAAAATGTCTGCCAATTGAAACTTAGTCTGAATATAAGGAGTAACAAGCCCCATAGTCATTGCATCACCAACAAAATGACAATCAGCTTCAATATGGTTAGTGCGCTCATGGAACACTGGATTCTTGGCTATATACAAAGCAGATTGACTATCACAATATAACCTCATCCTGCAGGATGCTGAACTCCAAGATCACCCAGTAGTAGCTTAAGTCATTTTAATTCATGAACTATAGTAGCCATAGAACAATATTCTGTTTCTGCAGAGGAATGGGATACGGTAGGCTGCTTCTTAGTCTTCCAGGAGACAGGAGAATGCCCCAATAGAACAAATCATCCTCTCAAGGACCTGCGAATAACAGGACAACTAGCCTAGTCATAATTAGGGGTGTTCAAAAAAACCCGACCCGAAAACCCGCTGACTCGCCTAAAAAATGCCGGGTCAAAATCTGATTTTTTGGATTTTATCGGGCCGGGTACCCGACCCGGTAAAAACAAGGAAATCCGGGTCGGGTAATGGGCCGAAGATACAAAAGAGGCGGGTACCCGGTATGGTTAAGGATTTCCTTTTTTTTAATATTTCGAATCAGTGCCAAACTTTTGCCCTTTTGTTTTGGCCCACAACAACAATACAACACAATAACACAGCCCATTAGGAAACCAAAATCGCAAAACCCTCAGTCCTCACCTAACACTCTCACAGCCTCACTTCACAGTCCACACTCTGCCTCGCCTCTCTCTAACAAGAACTAGAAGACAGTGGCAGTGGCCTAGTCCACATTTTTATCACAGTGGCAGTGCATAATCAACAAAATGTTGTGATTTGTTTGAAGTTTTATGGACTTTGGCACTTGGCTGTGGGCCAATTTTATGTTTCAAGTATTAATTTGCAATGGGCTAGTCACTAGTGTTAGCTAAAAAAACCAAAGGAAAAACGAGCCGCGTACCCTATGATACTCGAATTTCATGGGCCTGGTCATGGGCCGACTTTCCAAGTACCCGGATATGCGGGTACCCGGTTGTGAACACCCCTAGTCATAATCACACCACCCTTTTAGGCGGATATCACTATTAGAACGAAATAAAATGCCTTGACCTGGATTTTTCTTCAATGATTTTTCTTCAAATATCTGACAACTCTCAAAGCTGCCTTCCAATGGACTACTTTTGGTGCCCGCAAAAACTATGACAGAATATGAACAGAATATGCCAAATCAGGTCTAGTAACAGCAAGATAAATCAACATGTTCATCAATCTACAATATTTCTCTACATCATCTAACAATGGACCATTAGCCATAGCGAGTTGATGATGATGCTCCATGGGGAAATCCGCATGTTTTGTACCAAGTAAGCCAAACTCAGAAATAATATCCAAGACATATTTTTGTTCACTCATATATATTCCCTAAGGACTCATGGCAACTTCTAATCCAAGGAAGTATTTCAAAGCACCCAAATCCTTCATCTTATACATTTTCCAAGGTAAGCTTTGAAGTTCAGTAGAGCAACCTAATCATTCCTTGCATTAATCATATCATCAACACATATAAGCACATTCAGCTGAACTATTTTCCTGGTCAGAGTGAACAAGGAATAATCAGAATAAGACTGCTTAAACCCATAGGGTTTGAGAGCAATAGCTAATTTTGGAAATCAAGACCTTGGTGCCTGCTTCAAACCATACACCGAACTTTTCATCCTTCACACCAGATTAATATTTTTTTTCTTGAAAACCAGAAGGGATTTTCATATCTACTTCTTCCTCCAAATCACCATGTAGAAATGCATTATGCACATCCAGCTGATGAAATTTCCATTTTTTTCACAACTGCAATAGCTAGGAAAGTATGAACCGTCTTAATTTTTTTCACATGAGCAAAAGTTTTATTATAATCAATGCCTTATACCTGATGATGACCAAATATAACCAATCTGGCCTTCAATCTCTACGACTTACCCTGCTCATCATATTTCTCTGTATACACCCACTTACTCCCCAAGGCTTTCTTGCCAGGAGGAAGAGGTTGTAATTCCCAAGTGCCTTGATCCTCCAAAGCTTTAATTTCTGCACCCATGGCCTTACACTATCCTTCATGCTTCATATCTTCTTTAAAAGACTTCGGAGAGTTCCCTGTAGTTATAGCTGCTAGATACCTGCGATGTTTGTCAAAAAACTTTTCACAACTAATATAACGTGTAATAGGATAGGGAGTACCTGAGGACTTTGATGAAGCAGGTGCCTGAGCAGATGAACTTATCTTTTTCACTACAGTATGAGTCACATAATCCTGCAATTTCTTATTTGGAATTTTTGTGCATCTGCCCCGCCCCATAACTTCAGTAACATCCTCCATACTCCCTCCCACTAGTGGAAAAACATTGAATTGCAGCGGTTCTTCAAAGGGCCTATTGCTGCAGATTTAGCCGCGCCACAAGTAAGGCAACAGCAATAAGTAATTCCTATTGCTCCGGTTTTTAACTGCAACAATAGAGCTGCCTATTGTTGCGGTTCCTACCCAAAACCGCAGCAATAGGTAGTGTTAATAACAAAATAAAAATAAAAAACAACCTATTGCTGCTGTTGTTTGGTAAAAACAGGAGCAATATGTGAGTGTATTGCTGTTGTTTTTACCAAACAACAGTAGCAATAGGTTGCTTTTAAAAAAAAAATCATACATTTCTAATGTCATACTTCACCCATGCAACATTTTCATAAAGAAAACCACACAACCATATTTGTTGGAATTCATTCAAACATCAAATGAATAAAGCCCATAACTACAACATTTACATTTGACATTATAAGTTTTATGTTGAAAATCAGAAAATACAAATAAGATTGAAAAAATATATAAAGATGATATCTGAAAAATACAAATTCAATTAGTTCACCATAAACCTAAAATACAGATTCAATTAGATCTACAAATTAACAAAAAATTAGATTAAAAAAAGATGAGTACAATGCTCAACAATGCACAAAACCAGAAAAATGTGTAACACAATTTCAGAAATTTCCTAAAAAAATAAAAAAATTAGTTCACCATGAAGACAAAACTAAATCTAAAGATTTCGAATATGCGCGACATCGGCCACGACTTGCGACGAGGAAGACTTCCGACGAGCGACGATCCACGAGCGATGAGGAAGATTCCAACGAGCGACGAAGACGAATATAATGCAAAGGTGGTGATCAGATGACGAGGATGACTTGCGTTTCTCGGTTGTTTGGGGGTGGTGAGGACGACGAGCGAGAAGGATGTAGAAATTTGAGAACGAAAGAAACCCTAAATAATGTAAACAAAAAATTCAGATCGAAAATGAAAATGATAAATAATGTTGTGATTTCATATCAGATCTGATAAATAAAACCATAGGTAGGATAAATCGCAAAAAAATAAACAAAAATTCCATATGTGAAAAAAAAACTCGAGCCAAACTAATCTTCAGCGCTATATAATTCGACCGCTAACAGCCGACCGCCGCCTCCGAGTAGCGCGTGTTTCAGCCAATGAAACCCGAGAATCGAGCGACTAAGGAGTGAAAGGGAAAGTGATGGTGTTGATTCGGCAAGATCGGCGACGTGAGAGGAATCGAACAAAACCCAATTGTTTTAATTGGAGCAGCCGAAGAACGAGAGGACTCAAACGACTTTAATGGAGTGAGAGGGAGGAAAGGTGACCGAGATAATGATGACGGCACCGGGAGAATGATAAGGTGGTGAGAATTCGGTGGTGGTGAGGACGGCCGAGAAGGAGAAGATGGTGAGAATTTGGTGGCTATGAGGACGACGGACTTGGTGTCGGTGAGTATGAGAGAGTTTAGGAGGAGATGAGAGAATTTGGGAGGCTGGGAGAAGTGAGAGGATGAGAGAAGAGTCGTCCTTAGCATATGAAATGATGAGCGAGCAAACACTAGCAAAGCAAACCTTTATATCCGTACATGACTTAGATCCGGCCTAAATCTATTGCTGCGGTCCCACCCGGAATCGCAAGAATAGATCCGGTCAAACCAGTCAAACAATTTTGAAAAATTCCCGTTGACATCTATTGCTGCGGTTTCCACCCAGAACCGCAACAATTGGTTGATTTTCGATTTTTCCTTTTCTTTTGATCTGGTTTATTGCTGCGTATGGGTAAAACTGCAGCAATTCAGCCGCAACAATAAGCAATTATTCTACTAGTGTCCATGAACTCTCGGAGCCTCGGCACGAGGTGCACTCACCAAGGCAGCACCTTGCGGTGCCAAATCCACACGCACGGGCACTGACCCTTCGTGTGCCACATCCCCCTCCCTCGCTAGGTCCCCCTTCAACCCCCACGGGAACCGCGACAAGGGGCATGATCATCTCCTCATCACAAGATTCGACATCACCTTCCATTCCCCCACACTCGAGTCCATCAAAGGTTCAGACAAGGCAAAAGGGAAATTATGTTCAATAAACTTCACATTACGGGAGACAACATATTGTTTGGTTTCTAAGTCAAACAATTTCCAACCTTTTTGGGTGAAAGAATAACCAACAAGGACACATTTGTGACTCCTACTTTGCAAACTTATCACCATGATTATTCAAATTATATGCATAACACAGGCAACCAAAAGTCCTTATATCTGTCATAGCAGGAGGCTTGCCATACAAACAATCATAGGGAGTTTTATAATCAAGGACAACAGAGGGAATACGGTTTATTAAATGACAAGCAGCCTGACATAATCCCCCCAAAACTTCAAAGGTCGAGTATCTTGAAATCTCAAGGCACGTGCAACATTTAAAATATGTTGATGTTTCCGTTTAACCCATTGTAGATACATAATCGTGTCTCCCCATTTAAGGGCCCAATAATGAAATATACCGCGGTCTTAGTTAGCGCAGTCCAATGGAGGAGCAGTCCGAATAACCAGACAATATGTGTTTTGAAATAATATTATAAAAGCCCAATTAATCATTCATGATGATTAATTGTAAGTTCAAACCGTGATTTTTTTTAAGTCCATTTTAAAAGCCCAACTGAATGTTTATTATTTTAATAAATATTTTTCTAATATTTATTGTTTTGATAAATATTTTCTTAATATTCATAGTTTGGATAAATATTTTCCTAAAAGCTTTTATAGTTATCCTTTACCCATAAATCAGTTTTTTAACCCGGAAAACTCGATCTCCGGATTTTTAGGGATAAAAATGGCATCTTGAAAGCACGCGTAGCATAAAAAAAGGAATATTCTGGAATATGCGTCGGACGCGGCGTCTGCGCTCCAGTGCCACGTGCGTCCTGCACATTGGCCAGATCGCCTCAGGCACGCCAATGAGCGCCTGACACGTGGACTTGTGACTCACACAGAGTCCAGCGCTTGGCGCAAGTCTTGTGTGAGACGCAAGTTAAAATTTTACCTTTTTGAAAACGCGTTTCCATGTACAACGTTTTAATTGGACGAACCACGTCAGGCAGGCCAACCTGAGCCTGACGCGTGTCCTCGCGCCTGCCACGTAGGACTGCACTTGGCGCAGGTCTTGCGTGGAGCGCACGCTTTGTTTTGCCTATAAATACGAGCTGATTTCCCGAATCAAACACGACTTCAAATTATTATTTTTACGCACACAAATACTCACAAAAACTCCGAAATACACTTCGAATACAAAAACACTCAAACACTTTCAATCTTCCAAGTCAGTTATTGTTCTTGATCCTATTATATTCCTGGTTTCAAGATTGCTTCGACTGAAGGTCACTACGCTCTTCGATCTAAACCGCATTGGTATAATCCTGAGGGCCCTTGAATAATTATATTTATTTTATTGAAGTTATTACGAACCTTTTCTTGTCATGATGTAGATTCCTAATTAATAGTCGTGTCCTTTTGTAAATTTTAACCTCTTTTCTTATATTTTCTGTATATAATACTCATATTGTATGATTATCCTGCATGCCTTTTTATCACCCACATGTTATTATGCTAAATAAGACCTAAAGAATTGTTCTCATTAATTCAGATAATTTGGACAACCTGTTAGGATCCTTGTAAAATGATTGCCTAATAACTGATCACTAAATAATTAGTCTTTTGATGTGTTTCCTGAACCAAACTAGATTAATTATTTTAGGGTGCTTTAAAATATTGTTTGATTGTTCTATTGCATAAAATCTGCCGTGAATCGTTATTTAGTATAGGTCAGCAATGGGCAATATAGTTCCTGACTGTATTGTACACTCACTCCCGAACTCACTTTTTGGTTCTTGACCATCTATGGAGTCAGGACGGAGAAATCTACATTGGATAAGTCCCTAAGACCATCTAGGCATTAAAGGAATTCAAAATCCACGCCTACAATTTGGCGACTCCACTGGGTTGGATTTTAAAAAAAATATAATTTTTTTTAAATGAATGGGTAAAACTTGAAAAAATACGATTCATTCTTATTTTTATGCCTTAGAATAATATACTGTTTTGCATGTTCATGGCTATTGTTTAACCACCATAAGGACAATCTACCTTGCCTCATTAGCACATGTTCTATGTGTGAGGTCACCCCCGGGGGGTTTGCGCTTTGTCCTTCCAAAAAGCTTCATGAGCGATAGTGTTGGATCTTAGTCATAAGCAAACCTACCAAAATACGACATTGTTCTCTTGTTCCTGACTTGAGACTGGAGTGCATCTTACACGTGGCCACCTCATTAAGCAGGGTTACGAAGCGTGGGATCAATCTCTTAGTCATAGACCCTTTCAGCCTTAACCTAAACCTGACCCATAGTTGAATGTAGAACTGGACTTTAGGTTGAGAACTTTTGCATCTATGTTACTTGACATTTATGTGTGATTGCAATTTTTGCCTGATCATATTTTATTAACATGTTGATATGTGTTAGGCCTAAAAAATAATGCAATTCGCGTCTAAAACCTGTTGTTTTTTTCCCCCGAACATTCGTAAAATTACCAATATGCATGCCGCAAAGTATTGCGCCAAAAGCATTAAATTGCGCTTGGCGCAACACTCTTGCGCCAGACGCAAAGCCCACGAGCCGCACCCATTTGTTGCATGACACGCAGTCTTTTCGTCCCATGTAAATTGGTCTTTTGACCACTGTTCGCGTCACCAATTTGCGCCAATTCGTGCGTCCTAAACTTAGTACGTCTTAAACTGTTGTTATAATTAGTGCGTCAGTGTTCGCGTCTTGACATTATCCCAGATTTATCAAAACATCGTCTAAACTGTCACGAACACGAGGGTGGGCTCAGCACGCTAGACGCATAAGGATGCGCCTGACGTTGTTGGCCTGCGCCAGACGCACACTTTGCGCCACACGCAAATTCGCTACGTGGCGTATTGTTGTGCATCTCTCATTTTTCGTCACTTTAGGCAATGTGGTGATCAATTCCGTATAGTACTCCGTGCATTTGAGTCATTGACCATCCAGAACAGCTCATGTTTAACTTCACCTAAAAACAAGAGAGTCTTTGTTTTCTTTTAGAGTTCTATCATCATTAGGTCTTATCTAGGTGCATGGTCATATTTTGTTGGAGAAAGTCGGATATTCCTATGCTCTCTAGCAACTTATCCTATCTTCGATCTTCTATCTACTTCAAAAATTCTATCTCCACCTTTATTTAAAAAAAAAAAATCTCTGCCTTTTTCCCTATCTCATATCTTTTTCAAAAATTCATCCTTTCATGTGTATTGTCCATCTTTTCATGTGTACATCATTTAGGATTCCTTTTACTGTCCATCTTGTTGTAAAAGCCTCATCCACCTAGGAATTCTAACTGCACTAGAAGTTCATCTGACCCAAATGTATAGGTTCATCTAGTTTCACTTCGTTTAATGTCTTTAATCTCGTCTAACTCCATCCATGTTAGGAGTCTTAACCCTATCTAGGTTCAACCATCTAAGAAGTCTAGGGTCACTAGAATTCTTGCCATCTTAGAAGTCTATAGTCCATAGAAAGTTCGTGCATAATAGGAGCTAAAACCATTAGAATTATGTCCATCATTGGGAATCTAAATCCATTAGAATTATGTCCATCATTTGGAGTCTAAAACCCATTAGAGTTCCATTCATCTTAGAAGTCTCGAATCCATTAGAGTTCTGCCCATATTAGGAGTCCAAATCCATCAAAATTACGTCCATTTTAGGAGTCTAGCATCCTTAAAAGTCCGTCAAACCTAGATTTTTCACGTCATTAGAAGTCTATCAAGTCTAGGATTCTAAAGTCAATAGAATTTCATATCCATTAAGAATGCATTCACATTAGAATTCATTTGCATTGCTAGTCCATCATTCATACACTAGAGTTCTAAGCATTTAGGAGTCTCATTGCATCCATACGCTTCATTTCATGCATTCCGCATTTAGTAGTCCTGAACTACAAGCAATCTGATTCCCTCTTTCGGGATATGTAGGCAGCCTTTGCTAGTTTGAACGCCTAGGTTAAGTCATGCATGCATGCATTAGGTCTAGGTGCATCCAAAAAAAAAAAATATGTTTTGTACATTCATATCGTTCCTAAAAGCTCAACTTTTTAAAAAAACGCACATTCTTTCATTCCATTTGTCTCCCTCTCCATCATCACTCCCATTTCTAATCTCCTGCTGGATGATCCATTGTAGGAAATATACAATATGTCAAGCTCACCTCAAGAACTAGTTGATGAGTTGCAGGGTACACTCGTCGATCTTGTAGCACGTGTTGCCAAACTAGAAGCACAGTACAAGGCACCAGCTAGTTTTGCCACAATCACGACTGACCGCCAAAGGATCAATGAACTACATGACATCACACAACATAGTCTGCTGATAAACCCTTCCATCAAATCAATCCCTGGAAGCTCGTCTCGTTCTAAAGGAGGCAATAGAATTAACTATGATTCACCTAGCGCCCAAGCATCTACTGAGATACATTCCAGACTTGCACCAACTCTTACCATGCCTAGAAGAAAGCCTGAGGGGGAGTTCATATCCTTACGTATGAGCTATGGTGCTATATTCGAGTATCTTCATTTCAGAAAATTACTCTACCCTATAGGACCCACTCTAGATCCTAAGGAAGACAGAAAAGGGGCAAATTGGGATAAAAACGCCTATTGCAAATACCATAGAGGGAATGGACATAGAACTAACGATTGCTATAGATTAAAGCACCTCATTCACGATATGATAGAAGAGGGAAGACTTCCGATTCTCTCGAACGAGGTCCCAAATAGGATAGGGGTCGCTGACATGAGTACAAAGGATTGCAATCCAACCCATACTACAAAGTTGCAGCCCCAGTTCCAATAGCATATATTCATTAAAGCACTTGGACTCGCTTAGGTCCAATCAACGCGAAAAAATACACTTCTTCTCTTTTCGTTTAGAAAGAGACCTCATGAAGATCGAAGCGACGAAGCTGTCTTGTCACGCGACGTAGGAGTCTAGACTTGGGATTTCATTTTCTGTTTCATCTCTCTTGTTTTTTTCCAGTCTAATATAGGATTTCCGTTTTTATTGCATGTACTCATAATTTCCAAATTAATAAATGAGTATTTAATTTTTTAACTTTGCGCTAATGAGCATCAATGAAGAGCATGATTGTCGCCTTAAAAGAAATGAATTTCTAATTCTCCTGTCTATTCTAATAAAGGCAATGAACATATCTGGCATAAAAACGACATCCCCTCCTTATCATCCATTTCAACCTAAATGCATAACACCCCTCTCCCTTTACCCTACCTCATGGGAAGTACATTCGGCAACAACTCAATATGAAGGGCAAGTAAAAAAAGAGCGAAAAAATAGAAAGCAAAAAAAAAAAAAAGATGATACATAAAGTGAAAAATATATATAAGAAACAAGTGTTGCAATTAAGCCCATCAATAGCTTTGTCAAAAGGCACATCCTTCAAAACCTTCGATTCTAAACCATTACAAGTCAAATCAAATCTCTGTAATAAACCTTCCTAACAACCACGCGCATTGCGTCCTAATAAGCCACAAAAGACAAACCCAAGCCCGCTAGGTCGAAAACCCATAAGGGCGACTTAGGCAAAAGTCAGGGCATCTTTTCATTCACTTGGCCTGAACTACGAATGGTCTGATTCTGCTAAAGATACGTAGGAAACCTCACCCTGAGGTCCGACCGCTTCAAACCAAACCAAACAAACATCATTAGCCACCCTTGCCAAAGACCTCTTCCAATTCAATGCTTAATTCATTGCAAATGGCTCCAAAGCAAAATGCTAGGCCACCGATTAAAATGTTAAGAACTATGACTGGCCTGATTCCATCATGGATACGTAGGCAACCTATTTCGAGGCCCGACCATTTTAATTCAAAACATATTTTTTAAGGCTCGCCTAGGCCCATGAGAAAAGCGCGATCGCCCAAAAATCATGAATTTTCAATGCGGATTCCCTACCCTTAGAACTAGACTAGGATTTGAACTGCATCATTAGCCTACCTTATTGCATGAGTCGATTCATTATGGCTCCGTCCTCCTCTAATTCTTATCCCTTGCCGTTTTCTCAGCCACATTATCGCTTCTAAGCCAACCTTAGTATAACCTTTCAACACTCAGCGCTATGACCGCACCTCATCTTTCGAGTGTTTCTTTCTTTGACCTTTCTTATCTTCTCACCTTAGGAACCCTACATGGAAGCTTCAGTCGAAACTTCCACTAAGCATGACGAGATATCTTCAAAATCAAGCAATCAAGCTAAATACTTCATCTACTCCATCTTACTGGAGGCTTCGTCACCGATCCACACAAAAAATTATAGGCTCCAAGTCTAAGTCTATCGTAATAAAGACTTCATTACGAGTCCATATATGACATCTTGGGTTTTTTAATTTTTATTTTTAAAAAAAACTCACATGGATACAACACCACATTTATTTATGGGCTCGCTTAGGCCCTTGGCATACAAACCTCGAAGCATATACAACTCAAGCGCTACAAAAGCTCGTTCTATAATGAATTCCGAATCCAACATCATCCATTAACTGAATGAATCATCCTAGTGGGCTTCCCATGTCTCCTCTTTCATAGGCTCCATGTGTACCTTGACAAGGACTTCATTACGAGTCCATACAAAATATTATGGGCTCCAGACCCATATGAGATTATAACTGTTTTATGGGCTCACTTAGGCCTGTAACAACTACAACACATTTTGAATCAAACATAACCTACGTGGATCATCCTTGGGGGCTTCCCCTTTCTTCTCTTCCGAAAACAGTTTTCTAAACGAAGATTTGAGCTTCTAATGGAACAATCAAAACATCATATCATATCATCTGCATCAAAATTATAGTGTCACATCTCTGCATTTGCATTACTTATCTGCATCATCCAACATTATGTCAAGCAATGCATCGTCCTTAGTTCTAGCGTCAATCATCGAGTCGCACACACATACACACAGACTTATATGCACACACGATAACACCTTTAAGTCTAGAGTATTAGAGGCCACTCTTTATAGGTCACATCTTTTCCTATCCATACTTCCTACATTTTGATTCATTTTTGATTCATTTTTTAATTCATTTTTTAACCCACCCGCCCAAACCCTTTTCGCTCCCCTTTTCTTTCTTTTTTTGTTGGGAGAAGGTCAGCTACGCTCCATTCAAACTTGCTGTAAACCGCGTCAGTCGCATTGCATTCATACATTGCATTTAAGGATAGGAGTCATTACTAACAAAAGGCCACCAAAAAAAAAAGAAAAAAGAAGCAACACCAATGACCACATAATGTTTGAACAAAACACGCAACACATATCAAGATGCAAAATATACATCATAACAAAAGTGCAGGCCACAAATACACAAAGTACTGCAGAATTCTAAGAGAAGGGTGGATCCTGCTCCCTCGAAGAGGAAACCTCCGGTTCCTCAACCCGGACCCCACTCGACTCTCCCACACGATAGCCTATCCTAGGCTGCATGAAAGGAGACATAGGTTGACTCGGCCGCACGAGAGACGGCTGCTGCATCCCCAACATATGTTGTTGCATCTGCAACAACTGCATCTGCTGCATCTCCAAAATCTGTTGCATCAGCATCTGCTTCATCCACATCGGAGGAGGCCCGAGGCATGGATCGGGTCTGGCACCCCCTAGAAAATCCATACTGCCAACACCGAACTGTCCAACAAACGGACTCATCGGAGGCCTCTCAGATGTCGACTCTCGAGGGGTATGAGTCGAAAGCCTGGACTGGGTCGATGTCCTCACCTCGGGACGAGGCCCACTCTCCTGAGGACGACGCTGCACAAAATGTCACAAAGCATTAGCAAAACAAGTGCAACAAAGAAAAAAATACAACCAAAGCACAATATGTCAGTCTACCTGGCTATGCGCGTCGCTGTGGTGACAGGACATGGTCCTTTTCAGCTTGGCCATCCCATGCTTCAGCGACTCAACCACTCGGAGAATCTGAACGACGGTCTCCCGAGGAACCTGGAAATAAACAGGGCATAAGTCACTACAAGCAAAATAGATAAAATGAAAGTTCCTGACTTTCGACACTTACCGAGCTCACATGGGCCGACATCGCACGAACAACGTGCTGCTCTGCCTCTGGTGCAACATCGATCATCTCCTCAACAAGCCCGGAATCTCCCGTGTACCAGATTCTTAGATCCGGAATAAAAGAGATACGAGCCGCAGCAACCACCTGGCAAAAGCAATAACATTCAATACTTTGATCATGCCAAAATAAACAAAAAAACAAGCAAACTCAATGTGCATACCTCGTTGAACTTGGCAGAAGGAGCCAAGCGAAGCAAGAGGGCAGCCTGGTAATCGCGATCACGAAAAACAAAGTCGTGATAGCTCACCCAAAGCATCACCCCTCCCTCGATAGCCTGAACAAGAGCAACCCTGTTCATCATAGTGACAGGGGAGTCATGAGGCACCAGTAATAGCCTCGTCCCGTCGTGCTGATAGGTCACCCTCTCACCCAGATACCACACAAGGTATGACTCTCCGTAAAAAATGACCCTCTCGTGAGTCAGAGTGCGGGCCCTATGAGCAACGACGCCCAAGGATAAGAGGTATCCTGAAGAGCAAAGAAAAGTTAACATTTGCTACAAAAACCAAAGGACAAGGTTGATTCACTACGATTACCTTGTCGTCCTTGACTCGCCGGATACCCTTCCAGACACTCTCCACAGCACCATATCGCGTCATCCCGCGCTCCGCCTAGGACAAGCCGGCAGGAAAGGTAGGGTCACGAACCCTTTCCGGGGTCAATCCCGGAAAGTACTCATAAAACCAGATCTGCAACAATAAGATCACCTCAGTTCTGAAGAGGATAACGAGACAAAAGACGGACGATGTGTACAATCATACCTCCAGAAGTCTCCATGGACCAAAAAGAGAGACTGGCCCACCATCACCCAACTGTCTGCAAGCAGTACGCATGCAGTACAAAAGACTGCAATAGCCTAGCTCGGCCCAGTCATAGGTTGACACCTAAGATAACTCCCTCAAGGGCTTCAGGTATCGAGTCGAGACGCGCAATCCCCTATCAGTGCGCAACAGGCCACAGACAGCTAACCACAGTAGAATGCGTACCTTCTGCTCCTCAGTAGTTCCCTGAAGGGTGAGTCCTTTAGCCATTTTAGACCGAGGAGCATAAGACGCATTTGGAGGAAGCATATCGGCAACAGGGAAGATCAAACCTCGGACCACCGCCGACTTGAACGGCAACGAATCACCTATCGGCACTCGGACACCGGTAAAAGACAGGTCCGAAATCAACGAGAAATCCAGCGGAGTAATGGTCAACTCCCCACGACGCGTGTAAAGGAGTTGGTGGTATCCCGCCACCACTCCAACAAGCCTCGGACGACAATCTGGGAGGAGTGAACCTCTCCCATACTCTCATAAACATCAAGAAAAGGGGCTAGACCACTCTACTCAATGAGGACAACTCAATCTCGGACCTTTCAGATTTTCCTGAGCCAGGCAAAGTCAAAAGTCCCAAAATGACGAGTAGTACCCTCGTCCTGCAAACGTAAGTACAATTAATTAAATGCCTAGGCTTTCACATAAAATGAAGTCGACATAACACGGATACTTACGACGCTCCGGATAAAAGTACAGCTGATCGGGAGTCCACCCCACGGCCTTCCACGCCCTCCTAGATCCTGAAGCTGCCCTACCATCATCCTCCCCGCCCGAATCTTCTGACGACATGCTAATCGAATGGAACATCACAAATGAAACTAAGAATCAAAGAGTTCCCGACTCTAAATTACCAGATTTCATGAATCGGTAAATCCTAAAAATCGCTTCAAAACGTCACCACTACATGAGATTCCTAGAATCCATTTCACACAGCAAAATAGATTCATTGCCTAAAACATGATTTCTACCAGCAGAATCATCACACATTCAAAGTTCCCTAAGCATGTTTATAGGTTCCATACTTAGAAGCTACGCTATTGCTAATTCTGAGATTCACGATCCAAGAATCATCACACATTCAAAGTTCCCTAAGCATGTTTCTAAGTTCCAGACTTAGAAGCTACGCTAATCCTAATTATGAGATTCACGATCCAAGAATCATCGCACATTCAAAATTCCCTAAGCATGTTTCTAGGTTCCAGACTTAGAAGCTAATCATGATTCTGAAATTCATGATCCAAGAATCATCACACATTCAAAGTTCCCTAAACATATTTCTAAGTTTCGGATTTAGAAATTACATCCAGCAATATAATTCTAGATTCATGATCTAACAAATTATTTAACAACGAACTCACATGAAACGAGTATCAAACTCGTGAAGAGCAACAAAACTCGCCGGAGCTCGCTGCAAATCGCTGGAATTCGCTGGAAACTCACCGCAAAATATAGTCGGAGTTCACCGGAAGCTCGCTGGCAAAGGCAGCCTCAACTTGTTGGAAACGGCGCACCCCGCCTAACCTGAAACAAAATCGGCCGCCCAAAAAAAAGGGGGGCAAATAGTGAGAAATAAAAAAAAGTGAAACAAAACCGAAAAAACAAGAAGAGATAGGAAAATGTACCTGAATTACCGAAAAACCGCCTGGAAGTTCGCCGGAAAACGGCCCAGAAGAGGGGACGTAATTTTCAGCCCCCAAGCTCTTCGAAAATCGCTCAAAAACGCCCAAAAACACCGCAAAAGTAACAATCAAGCAAAAATAATCACTCCTCCACAGTAGATCTGAAAAAATGCTTGAGAAATAAGGAGTTTCGAGCTTTGAAATTTCGAAAATGGAGTTTGGACTTAGGGGAGAGAGAGAAATGAAAGAAAGCGGCGGCGAAAGAGAGAAATGGAAGAGAAGAAGGTCGTCCGTGTTTTTTAGGTCATTTAATGACCTGCGCCTAGCGCGCCACATGCGCCTGACGCGTCAGTAAGGCGTGCGTCCGATGCGCTATACTGGGTCCAGCACAGCTTACCACACCAAGCACAGTCCCATACAATGAGCTTGGGGGCTTCTTAGTCAGGTGGAACCCACATGCTTAATTCCAACTGAATTCAAATGTTCGTTACGACATTGCGCGCGACAATTTAACGAACTTTCAAAAGTGGGCAAAAACACAACCTTGCCGTTCTACTAATCAACGATAACAATTGCCTTGGAATAGGCCAAACACTCCGCCCCAATTGCCTTGGAACAGGCCAAACACTCTGCACCGATTGCCTTGGAACAGGCCAAACACTCTGCACCGATTGCCTTGGAACAGGCCAAACACTCCGCAACAATTGCCTTGGAACAGGCCAAACATACCGCAACAATTGCCTTGGAACAGGCCAAACACTCCGCACCTATTGCCTTGGAATAGGCCAAACATTCCGAACCAAATGCCTTGGCACAGGCCAAACACTCCACAAAAATTGCCTTGGAACAGGCCAAACACTTCGCACCAATAGCCATGGAACAGGCCAAACATTCCGCAACGATTTCCTTGGAACAGGCCAAACACTCAGCACCGATTTCCTTGGAACCGGCCAAACACTCCCCAACAATTGCCTTGGAACAGGCCAAACACTCCGCAACACTTGCCTTGGAACAGGCCAAACACTCCGCAACAATTGCCTTGGAACAGGTCAAACACTCCGCACCTATTGCCTTGGAGTAGGCCAAAGACTCTACACCAATTGCCTTGGAATAGGCCAAACACTCCACATCAAATGCTCTACAACACCTATTTCATTTCCACCTATCATTCCATTTTTGCAAATTAACAATTACGTTGCAAATATGTTTCACACATGTCTGTTCCTAAAGCTTTTGCTTGTTTTGCAGGTACCGGCGCAAAAGAGTGATTTTGGATTGCAGAGCATCTAGAATCATTCTCCATCACGACACGTATACTTTGACTTTCAGTTTTACAAACCTCAGTCAAAGTGGGGGCTTCTGTAGACACATAATCGTCTCTCCCCATTTAAGGGCCCAATGATGAAATATACCGCGGTCTTAGTTGGCCCAGTCCAATGGAGGAGCAGTCCGAATAACCAGGAAATATGTGTTTTGAAATAATATCATAAAACCCCAATTAATCATTCACGATGATTAATTGTAAGTTCAACCCGTGATTTGTTTTTTTAAGTCCATTTCAAAAGCCCAACTGAATGTTTATCATTTTAATAAATATTTTTCTAATATTTATTGTTTTGATAAATATTTTCTTAATATTTATTGTTTGGATAAATGTTTTCCTAAAAGCTTTTATTGTTATCCTTTACCGATAAATTAGATTTTTAACCCGAAAAACTTGATTTCCGGATTTTTAGGGATAAAATGACATCTTGAAAGCATGCTTAGCATAAAAAAAGGAATATTCTGGAATATGCGCCGGACGCGGCGGCGGCGCTCAGCGCGCCACGTGCGTCCAGCACATTGGCCAGATCGCGTCAGGAACGCTAATGAGCGCCTGACACGTGGACTTTGTGACTCAAACAGAGTCCCGCGCCTGGCGCAAGTCTTGTGTGAGACGCAAGTTAAAATTTTATCTTTTTGAAAACGCGTTTCCATGTGCAACATTTTAATTGGACGACCCACGCTAGGTTAACTAGTCGGGCGGGGGCTTTGTTTTGCCTATAAATACGGGCTGATTTCCCGAATCAAACACGGCTTCGAATTATTATTTTTACGCACACAAATACTCTCAAAAACTCCGAAATACACTTCGAATACAAAAACACTCAAACACTTTCAATCTTCCAAGTCAGTTATTGTTCCTGATCCTATTATATTCCTGGTTTCAAGATTGCTTCGACTGAAGGTCACTACGCTCTTCGATCTAAACTGCATAGGTATAATCCTGAGGGCCCTTGAATAATTATATTTATTTTATTGAAGTTACATACCTTTTCTTGTCATGATGTAGATTCCTAATTAATAATCGCATCCATTTGTAAATTCTAACCTCTTTTCTTATATTTTATGTATATAATACTCATATTGTATGATTGTCATGCATGCCTTTTTATCACCCACATGTTATTATGCTAAATAAGACCGAAAGAATTGTTCTCATTAATTCAGATAATTTGGATAACCTGTTAGGAACCCTGTAAAATGATTGCCTAATAATAGATCACTAAATAATTAGTCTTTTGATGTGTTTCTTGAACCAATCTAGATTAATTATTTTAGGGTGCTTTAAAATACTGTTTGATTGTTCTATTGCATAAAATCTGCTGTGAATCGTTATTTAGTAGAGGCCAGCAATGGGCAATATAGTTCCCAAACTCTACATTGGATAAGTCCCTAAGATGTCCCTTCTGTTTGAATATCCAATTAGGTTTATGATTTTTCTCTAAAGTTTTGTTGGCGACTTCAAAATATATTTTTAATAAAACCTTAACAATGGGGTAGTCAAATAAACGCGCTCACACCGCGTGTAGGCTATAAAGGAATTCAAAATCCACGCCTACACCCATCTATTCTGTTGTGGAGTTTTAACACAAGAAGTTTCAAAGATTATCCTTTGTTTCACAAAATAAGGGCGCAAACAATTAAATGCCGAACCGTTATCGCTCCTAATACGTTTAATTGTCTGATTAAATTGTCTTTCTACTAATGCCACAAAATTCAGAAACATAATTTCAACCTCCAATTTATTATATAATAAATAAATCCAAACAGTGCGGATTAATCATCTACTATTATTAAAAATATGAATCACCACAAATCATAATGAATTAATTCAAAATTCCTACTAGCTCTACTATCACTTCTAGAAAAACTAGGTCTAGGTTGATGGGCATGAAAACAGACATCACACCCATCTTTATTGCAACTACTACTACTAGATGGACTCACACAAGGTAAATGACGCAGAACTTTCTCCGAAGGATGACTCAAACCCTTATGACATATATCCATCGATGCCATGCCATCAACAACCATGATCATCACCTTTGGAGCACCCTGGAGAAAAAGAGTCCATCTTCCCGTTCACCCGCTCCAATCAATGTCCTTGTCATGCGGTCCTGTAATACACATAATGTCTTAGTTAATTGGACAATACAATTTGCAGAATCTAATAACTGCGGATTAGAGATCAAATTACAATCAAGATTAGGCACAGATAAAACATTATTAATTTTCAAATCTCCAGGAAGAATCACATCTCCCTCAAAGGTAGCATCTGCAGATCTATCATCAGGCAATCCAACTGGACACCCACTAATTTTCCGTGCTGCACTCAATTGCGAAAACACCTTGTGACATGATGTGTAGCACCTGTATCTAAGATCCACATAGTCTTACCAGTCAAACAATCTTTTGGTTTAGGTAAGTTCAGCAAATCTAAGAGTTTGCCATTGTTCAGTAGTTATCCCTGCAAGTCCAACACTCACAAGATCTCGTGGTTGGGAAGCCGAAGCCCCACCACCACTGCCGGTTTTGTAAGCCGAACCACCAGCCACCGCCTTATTCCCGCATGTTGGCGGCGCTCCCCTCTCACCGCCATCACGGCCAAATCGGCCGCACCTTACTGTTGTGCCACCGCACAGGCCCCGATGTAAAAGCCTGCACTTCTGAGCTGCTAGCTAATCACATTTAGCATTCACAAATCTTAATTATCATTAAATAAACCTCAATTAGACAATCATCTACAACGGAGTATAACTCAAGTATCGATCATGTAACCTCTGGGACATGGCTCATAATACAACAACCTAAAATAGTTTATACAATTTCATGAATTTAACTAATAAAATCTCCGAACATATACAATAATAAATTATAAAACGGTTATTTCACCATATACCCCTGACAAATCGCGAAATTCATCATATACCCTTAATGTTTCAAATATGCACCATATACCCCTGACTTTTCAAAAACGTTCACCAGATGCCCTTTTTCTAACTGCCGTTAACTCACCGTTAGCTTTATTTACCATTTTGCCACAATTAACCCCTAACCCTAAAATCTGAACCCTAATCCCTAAACCTAATATATGTCCTAACCCTAAAATCTAAACCCTAATCCTTAACTCTAAGCCCAAAGACAACCCCCTCCCATTCCCTAAGCCCACCCCACCCCCTCCCCCCCTCCCTCCACCATCCCCTACCCCCTCCCCTCCTCCCTCCACCCTAGCCCCCCCAACCCTCCCCCCTCCACGGTAGCTCGACCAGTCGCAGCCCCTCCCTCCCCCCCCCGTCCCCTCCACCTCGCCCCCACCCCATCCCCCTCCACCGTCGTTCCGTCGATTTCGTTGCTCCCCTACCCGTTGATTTTCATCGCCCCGAGATCTTGCTCCCCTACCCGTCGATCTTCGCTGCCCGGGATCTTCGTCCACGCCGCCGTCGATCTACGGGTTTTCGAATTCTAAGGGGAGGGGTGGGGATGAGTTTCGATAACTACCCGATTCAGCAAATCTTCAAGGGTGACGTGGCTACGGAAATGCGCCGTCGATCTTCAAGGGCTCGGGATCGTGTGGGATGCGCCGTCGATCTTCAAGGGAGGGGCGGGGAAATGCGGCGTCGATCTTCAAGATCGTGTGGGATGCGTGATCGATCTTCAACGGAGGGGGCTAGGGAAATACGGCGGTGGAGTGGGAGGGGGTTCTTGGCTCGCGACGGAGCGGGGGGAGGCGGCTGCTTGGGGTGGGGAGAGGAGGGGCTGCGGGGGGGATGGGGGGAGGGTGGGGGGAGCTGGGGTGGTGGGAGGGTTGGGGTAGGGTAGGTTAGGGTTAGGGTTTAGGGTTAGAGTTAGGGTTTAGGGTTAGTGTTAGGGTTTAGGGGGTTTGGGTGGCAAAATTGTAAATAACTCTAACGGTGACTTAACGTCTGTTACCAAAAAGGGCATTTGGTGAACAGTTTTGAAAAATCAGGGGTATATGGTGAATATCTGAAACATTGAGGGTATATGGTGAATTTCGCGATTTACCAAGGGTATATGGTGAAATAACCGATTATAAAAACATTTCTCAACAATAATATAATCTCCATTATGGGTTGAACTATACATCTCTCTTATCACAACTTACGATCATCAATCCCTTCTAGAGCACACTCACCTGCAAAATTACCGACGATGAACTCTGCCCCCACCAGGATAGGTTCCAAGAACAAAGTAAGGGAAACTGAGACACACTGTTCAACCAGAAAATCTTTTTGGTGACTTAAAACGTATTTGTAGAGGCATTTGAAAACAAGATATAGAGTAGGCGTAATGAAAGAATATAGCAAATTCTTGCACCAAGTATACAATATTACTTGTTTAAAATAATAATACGCACAAAATAATAGTGTATATATATATATATATATACTTCTAATTTGAGGGACGATGAGGATTCTATAGAATCTAATACGTTATCCGAGATCAATTCTAATTCTAACATACCTTAAGACATAGCGAAATCTTGCGCTTCTGTAATTCAATGTATTTAATCCAAATATGTATAATTTGATTAACTCCTTTAATAAATTCTTAACGACTTTCTTAGAAATCATTCCCATATTCAGTGTAGAAATTCCATAAACTTGGATGAGTAAAGATTATATTACTCGGAAATCACATCTCCAATATCTTTCCACGAATCCACTTACATATTCAAATACATAATTTTTTTTCTTCAGAAATCATCTTATAATGGGGAAGAGAACACGAATAGAGTTGCCATGCAGGCGAATTCTCTAAGCTTTTACAAGGGACATCTACCTTTTCCATTATGTACTGCTTGCAAGACTTTTCAGGACATGTCCCTAGAATACTGAAAATACAGAATGCAGAATACATAATACAAAATGTTGTTCATCACTGCTCTAGCAGCTTCTTCGCCTCCACAAAACATATAATTCATAATTCAATATTTTCTGAAACTCATTCATAATTCTCGAGTCAAATACATCAAAATTCTCATAGCATAATTGCATTTGAGTATCTCATATACAAACTCAAATTGTTTAATAAACACGGTATAATCAAGTTTCCAATAACTTATTAGTATAATTCAATTCTTTATAAAATCATTTGACAAAAATTATATAAATACAAACTTCAAAAGAAATATATATAGTCCAATTCTATAAGTTTATAATAATTATAGTCCAAAATATAGCTTACCAATGAGGGTCCCAAATTCGAATGTAAGTCTTATATACTTTACAATTTTGTTACAAAAGTTAATTGCTGAGAAATATCTTTCCCTTAAAACCTATTAAACGACCTATTCGATGCTCATATTTATGTTACTCATACTAAAAATATTCTTGTCATCTCCACAATAAAACATTAATTTTTTTTAAATAATCGATCTAAATTTAAAATATAATAACACCAAATTATAAATCGCTCATATTTATATTTCAAAATTCATATTATACATATACCCAAATCTCATAACGTAAAATATCTTAGAACCCAGTTTCTAGTGGCAAGCTTGTAACTTGTAAGGTTCAGGCTCATATTCTATAACTATAGCTAATACTTGCTCTAACGTGACTTGATGGCTGATCCTCCATCTTAAGGATTTAAATCCCTCATACTTAATCTTCCGATCTCCTAGTGACCCAAATGGAAACAACTTTATTACCTCAAATTTAATATCATACAAATGTTATCTGTACTCCAACTTTATTCCTGATTATTTGCTTGAACGTTGTGATCCCAATTAATTAAACTTACGTCCATATTAATCTTATATCTATATTTCCTTTATCATTAATCCATATCACCAATTTCATAATACTCCAACACAAAAGATGCATGTTACCCTGACTTTCCTTTTCTTTGATCTTACTCCTCCAATTAGAAAGTGTAACATCTGATCTCTATTATATATCCTGGTTCGACACTTATATTATAAAATTCCTATTTTGGATTATATTATGTCCTCAAAGATGGAATTTACCTTTCCTATGACTTAAGCAATACATATCGGATTACTATCAGATACTCCTTCATCACTCACATATAACTCTTATATAAATATTATAACGTTCTCACCCTAGACCTTACTTAACTTGATGTTTGTGATTCACGACATACCTTCAATAGTTATCTCATCTTTTAGATTTATAAGGTTCTCATACAATTTTATTAACTCATTCATAGATATTTAAACTATGAAGCTTGTTCCAGGATTACAACTTTAGTCATCAACTTAACTATCTCACATAACAATATATATTCCTTAGCTAAACCCCTTAACAACCAATTCACTCCTCAATTTCTTGACATATATAAATCCAAACTTCCCCAAAGTTCCTTGAAGATATCTCTAAGTGATTTAATTTAACTTCTAATCTTGATTCCTTCCCCATAGAAAACTAAAATTTGCAATACTTAGTTCGTTGCTTCTCAAACTCGTGTCTTCCAAAAGCCAAGTCCATATATCTCAAAGTTGATAACAATTACATCTATATATTATTCCATACTAAGATCCTCGAAATAGATCTACGAAACTGATATCTTAAACCTCTTGTCTACCACAATTTACTCGAATTGCCAATGACTTAGAGTAGTAACCTCTATATGCTTCAATTACAAATCTTAGTGGAGATATAGTCATATCCTATACACATTCAATTATTCTAAAGTAGAGCTCACCAATTATATCAAACTCACTGAAATATTCCTTGGAGTTCATCATAATTATCCTAATAATAACAAACAAACTGATAAACTCTAAATGGTATAATTTACCCTTTGATCATACATAATTAAGATGCGACTTACGGTACTATGCTATTTCTAATAATCTTCTTCCATAAGTTCATAATTGCATTTCCAAAATCTCTATATAACTCTCTAATTCAAAGGTCGCTTAACGAAATGGTATTCTTGAAATCTCATTAACTGAAAGTAACTATACCATTGAAAATCCATAAACTTGAAACCATATTCAATCGTATCTCATTGGAGACTTAATTTGATTCCTCGAAATTTAGCTAATCGTCTGTCGCATAGTTATACGAGGTTGCTCAATTCAAAAATTGTAATTATATAAACATTGAGAAATATATATTGAGAACACTTTCTTAAATACTCAAAATCAGACACCCATAACTTCTATATAATATCTTAAAACTTAGGTCATTAAATTGCTTATACTATTAAGTCTCATAGACTAAATTATACTTGAATTCGAAGCCAAGATTGACTTCGTATAACATAAGTTGATTACTTCCAAATATTTGAGTAAAAGTATAGTTCATAGCCAAAGCTTATAGATAAATCTCAAATCAAAATTAGGGAGTCAATGCTACTCTTTATATAATCAAAGCTCTTGGCATGAAATCACATACTCAAGAAGTCAAACAAACTTAGAACTCAAGAATCACATTTTCGAACGATGTTGAACTTAGGTACGTAAAACCACAACAAATTCAAGTCAGAAAACTAATTTTTATTTGACAACTCATGAAAGTCATACAACCTACAATTGTAGAAACATAATTGAGTTTATAAGGTGGAAATACAATGTGTGCCTTAACCAACTTTGGATACTACTCTACTAGCCCATTATCCTTGCATACCGCTCGAATGTATGATTTCCACAATGATTTATCAGGGAACAATAACTATCATTAGCACCATTCCCAAGCAAAATATATAACCCGACACCAAGCATAATTTCCTATTAACTGAAATCCTATAACTGATGGACCTATATATAGCTCACAAACTCATTACCAATATCATCTGCATCATAATGAGTATAATAAAATCTTATATATATGTGGTAGAGAAACTAGCTTGTAACGATAATCTCAATTTCTTGGTCTTACGATCGTTAACTAGTATTGCATCCCATAATAGAAATTAATGAAACCAATTATATAACTCCTAAATTTAACTTGATATCAACTTCAACAACTGATCACTAAGAATAATAATCACTAACATTCCTTTCCAAGATGAGTTTAGAAACTAGTTAATTCCGAAATATAAAGCTTTGATTGAGTTTCAACAAATACGAATTGGAAAAAGTTTATACCTTTGATTTACAATAGCCCAAAACTTATTTTGGTTTCCTTTCATAACACAAAGGCTGTGAATGAGAGACAAAGAGCATATGGGCACACTTCACTGCCACCCACCCTAGCAGATAACTGTGGACATAAGGAATAAATCATGCAGCAACACACCGACATAGGGCGCTGGCAAGAGTACGGCGGCAAGGAGGAGCACCGACAGTTGGGCTTCTCGCAACGGCAGCACCACACCATAGAGGAACGAAGCAGAGTTGAGAGAAAATAGGGTAGCTAGACCCACAACCGGTGAGGGAGAAAGCAACGTTGGTAATGGCAACAAGAGGAATCGAAAGAGGAGGAAGATGACTGATCGAGAATGAAAACAGATGAATAACAAGAAAAATGGTATTTCTTACTTATAATGGGTTTTATGGGAGAATGGAGAATTCTCTAGAATTCTTCGAAAAGCTACAAGAGATGAGATACATATAATATCTTCCTTTTTTTCTTTTGTTTTTTATTAAAAAATATAAGGACAAAAACATAATTTCACTTTGATGAAAAATAAAAATCTAGTTCCCTTCAAAATACTAGTAACATGTGCATAGCAATTTATAGTTAGAAATACACTAATGTTTAACAAAATAGCTTTAGATGGTAGTTACATTAATATAAGTATTATAGTCCTTTATTAACATGTATTCAAAATGCTTGCTATTACACCCGAGGTCTATCCCCTCACCACTCGGGGTATCCAGTTAGCGGAAAACAACCAGATGCATCGTGTCCTTTGCGATTGCAATGAGTGCAAAGGAGATTATCATTAAAAGTTCGATCTTTGGATCGAGATTTGAGTTTGAAAGCCAAACCCTCACCCGAAACAGGAAAGGATAAGGCATGCGGTCCCGGTAAACGTTCCTCCTGAGCTACATATTGATAGGTGCACGTAACCATAAGTAAAGGATCTTGCGCAAGACGATTTGATCGGATCGGGCCATAACATCATCAAGGCCAATCAGAAATCGATGAAGACGATCTTGAGTGCGGAGTTGTTCAAGAAATCGCAACATCTGACAATTCGAGCCACCCGTCGAGCAAGACGGGGCAACTTCCTGCGACGCCAACTAGTCCCACAAACGAATCAAGCGCCCATAATATTCGGCCAAAGACTCCCCCTTTTGTTGCTTGCAATCACTGATTTGAGATTTGAGTTGACAAATCTGAGTGCCGTTTAGAGACATAAAAGCGTTCTTTGAGATGCGTCCATGATGGGTTTTAGAATAGTACTGCAAGTGCACGGTGTCTGTTGTTAGCAGATACTTAGCAACTACGGGTCGATCCACAGGGAGAGGAATTCTACAGATTAATGCTCAATTACTCAACTATTCAGACAGAAAAGTTGTTGACTGACTAATAGCTAAGCTAAAATAAACTAAATCACAAGAGATGGAAATTTATCAAATAATTAAAGATCTAGGGAGTTCGATTTGTCCACCATGCTTATACCAATCAGGAGGGTTCAGAAAACTAATAATACTTAGGTATAGGATCGAGCAATTAGAGTAGGCGTTAATCCTATGGTCGGGTCTTAACACTTTTAAGGCAACATATGCACTATGGTCACATCACATAATCAAACTCACTAGTGTGTTCTAGGCCTCTAAAAGTAGGATCTTGATCAATGCAAACAATTATTAGCCAGAAACGATTCATGAAATTGTACACTAACATAAAGAACAGATTAAAAATGAATCACACTAGAATTGTTCTAACCACAACCTAAATATTCAAGGAATCAAGAACAATAAATCATGGCATAAACATGGCTTTCCTCACTAAGCCCTAGAGATGAATCTACTCACTCATGGCAAAGAAAGCACAAACAATAACTATTGAAATACTCATAGTTTGAAGCAATTAAATATAATAAGAGACAAATACTTGAAAGTAAAGAAGAACTATGAAAGAGATGATTACCAATTGAAAGGAAAAATGAAGAACTTGAATTGAACTTGAATAATCTCCAATGTGCAATAATTAGGGCTAGAGAGAGAAAACTAGAGATTAGAGAAACTAATGAATGTAAAATAAAAACTAGAAAAAAGGTCCTTGCCAAATATTTTACAAGGCTATTTATACTATCTCCTAAAAAAAGAACAAAAAAGGAAATAAAAAAGTCCGGATTTCAGCTTCCGGGTCAACAGCCCGATCGTGCTTCAGGCGCCCAATCCCATCGGGCGGGCCTCCAGCGTTGTAGTTCTTCAGCAGACTGGGAAAGCAGGGCGCCCGATCAGACCGGGGAGGTACGCCCGATCGGGTGCCATCAGCAAATAGCGAGCGGACGAGTTACGCCCGATCGTGCCCGAGAGAAATGGCGTTTAGAGAAAAGTGGCCGCCCGATCGGGAGTTTGTCAATCGACCAGATCGGGCGGTCCTTATAATGGAACTTCCTTGGCATTTGATGCCAAGTCTTCAAATCTCTTCACATCCGAAGGCTTTGGGAAGCAACTTCGGGCTTCGGGAACTCATACACGTGCCTCCTAACTCTCTCCAATCCATTATGGCATCAAGAATTGTAGAAAATAAGGAAATAATTCCCTAAAACCTGAAAACTATCATAAAACACAAAACCACAACTAGATGGAAGATGTTAGTATAAAACCGCTCCTAAGAGCACTATTAGCACGCATTTCAACAAAGAAGTGGGGGGAAAAAGTAGATATAAAAATATAACATCAAATTCCCCCAAGCTAAACCTTTGCTTGTCCTCAAGCAAAGCATGACATGAACATGAATATAATTGCTTCACCCCTTTAGAACTGAAAACAGAGATCAAAACTTTTCAGAGCTCAAGATCATTCAAGTAGGTAAAAATTCAAGCTCAACTGTTCAGATCACTCTAACCACTAATCGCCCAAGCAAGCAATCAAATGCGGCTGCCTTACATGACATGCAAATCCCGAAAAGGTGCTCACCAGGGTGTCACTCCTTTCAATTTTTGCGGCAGGCATAAAATGTGCCCAAACACTCACCGACCTAACCATAATAACTCTTCCCACTCACACTCTCATGTGTTCAGAAAGGTATCATGTCACTCATCCTATTCAGGTCGACTCAAATAGCGAATGTACTCTTTAACTTTGGCAATTTGACTCCGTATCAATTCAACAAACAAAGAACACATGCTCAAGAGGTCTTTTCTGGGTTGTTGGGGCTTGGGTTAAGGTAGGGAAAACATTTAGGGAATGTGATGGTAAAGCCAAGAAAGAGGAGCAATTAACACTAATAATTAAAACCAAGTGAGATCCAAAACAACTCTCAAGACATTAACACACATCCAAAACATCATCCCACTATGGAGGATCACCAAACACACAACAAACTTTTGTTTTCAGCTCATTTTCTCATGATGTATTTTTTTTTTCTCTTTTCAGAACAATAATGAACAAATGCACTTTTTCAACTTTTCACACTTTTATCTTTCCTTTGAACTAGCAAATACACTTCTTTTCTTTCTTTTTCTTTTTCTTTTTCTTCAAACCTTTGAACTTGCAATTAATATTTTTCCAACGAACCACCAACATCAACTTATCATCACAATGCCATCCTAAGCTAATGCTCTCCCAAGCTAGGCTTGGGATAGTAATCAAACATAGGGCTCAAGGCTTGTAATGTGGTGTAGTAACCAGAAAAGTCATTAGGCTCACCGGGGCTAGAATGGAAAAAGAATCATGAAAATCAAATTCAAGGCTTAAGAAACATTTCAAAGGAACGCCTCTATCACAGCATATGAAAAATGATGCCAAATGTCAACAAGTACCTTGCCAAAATCAAGATCGGAATGCTAGAGAGGAACTAACACACAAGGATAGACTGTATAAAGAATTAAATCCGTGGGCAAACATGAATCCTCACAGTCTAACCAGTTCAAGCATGCTGTTAAAGTAAGTGTGTTATCATCAAAACCCACTCAAGGTCAAGGCAGTTAAAGGTCACATTCCAGCATCACAATCTCAAGTGCCCAGCTATCCAAAAAAAGAGCTAAATAATACTTTCAAAGAACATTACGGGGCACAGGGAAGCAATTAATCCAATCCAGTCAAATCGTATTTTTGGTATTTTTTTTCAATAATATTTTTTTTTTTTTTTTTTTTTGTGAAAGCATATAAACTAAACTAACTACACTAGAAAGCAATTAAAGAGAGGATAGTACTTACAATGATCCTCCCCCAAGCTGAACTTGGCAATGTCCTCATTGCAGCAAGGGAAAGGAGAAGGAACAGGGACGTCAATCGCCTAAGGAAGCATCAATATCATCATCCTCCATATCCTGGGCACCACTGGTCCCTAGAACGCTGTAGCTGGGGTTCCAAGTATACCAGGAGGGGTGGGGGCCTACCTCCGAAATCCGATGAGTCCTACAGTACTCATCGTACATGGGATACATGGCCAAGTGCTGGCCATTCTGCAATGTAGCAACCTGCTGGCTGAGTGCAGTCATGCCAAGCTCTAACCGCTGAAGGGTGCTCATCATGCCTTGAAAATCAAAATCACCATCATATGGGGAGGGGCAGCAGAAGAGGAAGGACCAGCGTCATCATCAGGAGGCGAGCGCTTACTCTATGTAGGGCTGCACACAAACCGGTCCGGACCGGAATTTGGACCGGACCAGACTTGGGATTCCGGTCCGGTCCTCGGTCCAAAGAAAAGGTGGATTCCGGGCAACCAATCCGGTCCGGGTAAAAACCGAGGGAAACCGGTCCATACCGATGACCCGGTTTTTTAAAAAAAAAAAAATCTGAATTTTGAAACATCAGCAGTAACTTATGTTCCAAAACCTAAGTCACTATTATTTCCTAAACCCTAGCCCATTTTTTCTCTCCAGCCACACCAACCCCCTTCTCAACCTCCCACTACCTTCTCCTCCACCACCGCAATCCACCGCCGAAACCTCAAGGTCTAAGCACGTCGATCACACACCTCCCGCAACTACCGCATTTGTTGTGATAGAAGTTGGATCTGAGAGAATCTGGGAAAAGCATGAAGAATGGGTGGAATTTGAAGACATAAGTTGCAGAAGAAGGTGAAGGTGATGGAGATGGTGATAAAGGGTGGAATTTGCATCCCAAGATTATTCAGAAACAAGTAGATGTGAGTTTTTGTTTTTGGGTTTTTTTTCTTTTTTTTTTTTTTTTTGAAATGTCGCTGTTTTTTTTTATGATTTTTTATGTTTGTGTGATTTGAGAGGTCAAGAGACTCAAGTGAGAAATTGGTATGAGAGATTAGTTGAAGAATTGAAGTGGGTTCACCATGAAAATCAGAAAGAGAAATGTGTTTGAGGTTTGGAAATCGATGGAAAAGTTTGGGGAGAGAATGAGAAGTTGGATCTGAGATTTTTAGAGCAAATCTTTCATGCATTTTTATTTTTTATGATGATTGATCTTCAAGAGAAATAAACTCACCTAAAAAACCCAAGTTAGGCAGATGATTGATTTATTTTTTATGAAGCAGCTATTTTTTTTTTGAATTAGGAAAATACCCCTTAAAAACGAAATCAGGTCCAACAGGTCCAGACCTGGACCGGACCGAAAAAACAGGTCCGGTCCGGTCTATGATTCCGGTCCGGTCCAGGTCCACGCAAATGCAATGAACCGGTCCACCGGTCCAACCGGGTCCGGTCCGGTCCGGTTCTGGACCGGTGTACAGCCCTAACTGTATGTGCACTGGGGTACCTCAGGATTGGGGGTGGGGAAATCTTGGCCCTGGATGGGGAGATGGTAATGCACCTGCCCAGGCCGCAGGCGAGCCAGGGGATCAGGAAGAATGATGGAACGCTGGGTGCCTATAAACCACTGATAACGACCTGGCCCAGCTCGCTCTATCCAATGAAGAGAGTCAAGATAAGTAACATCTACAAGGGTGTCAAACCCCGCTATCTGTCGGGCAAAGAGGGTGATAAGCCCACCATTGACTATGGGGCGGGAAGAGAAGGTGCAGTCAACGCGACGTTTGGGGAAGGTGGTAGCAATCCGCTCAAACTGAAGAGCAACCTGATGGGGGATATTATATTGAAATGCTTTTTCTTTTCCCCTAGACAGGTAGCTACCGATTAGATAAAGTTCGTCCCCCCGCGAATTGTTTCCCTCAACCCTCCCAAATAAGGTCCAAGCCATGAATCGTTGCCAAATTTTGAAGATAGGATGGTGAATGTAAGTGGCCTTACAATGTTGCAGGTTGACTGGGACCTCACTACCCGTAATGCTATAATAACATGAACCATGATTATACCCGTCCGGATGACCAATATCCTTCCTATTGGCGATTCTTAAAATGTTAGCAAATTGGGGTAGGGAAAGACAAAAGTCCTGGTTAAGCAATCTGTAGGAAACATAAGAAATAGGACCAGACCTAGGCTTAGTAACTTCAAAGCTACTATAAAATTCAAGCACTAGGCTCTTATAGGTATTCACATGAACGTTATAGATGGCATCCATGCCAATTATCTTCATAAAACTTTTAAAATCATTAGCAATTCCCAAACTGTTCAAAAATTCAAGATCTAGAAATCGAGTAGGGAGTACCTCACGACCTTTCAGTCGTTGGAAATTCTCCTTTTGCTGTTCAGACTTGAAAACCACCTCAGGAAAATCTTCATCCGGTGTAATTTGTGGTGGTGGTGCTCTGGCCCTTGAAGGATGCCCACGTTGAGATCTTCATGCTTCTGCCACCTTTGAAACTTTTGGTGAAACCCACAAAAGAAGGGAAGTGGAAAGATGAAGGATGAGATGGGCAGAGAAGAAGGGTGGGGAAAGTGGTGAGAGAAAAAGTAAAGAGTGAAGGAAGGAGGTGATTTCTTGAAGGTGGGAGGTATTTTAATGGAGGTAATAGATGAAGGGTGGGAGGATGGAGGAAGAAGATGAAGTGGGAGGTTAGGGATTTGGTAGAATTTTGAGAGGAGAGAGAGTGAGAAGTGGGGGAGATGAAAGATGAATGAGAAAGAAAAAGAAAGAGTTCGATTACTTCACGCGGATCTCCCAGGGGCCCAATCGGGCGAGTTTGCCCAGTCAGATCGGGGGTATCAAACCTTCTTTGTGCCTTTCTGAAAAAGTTTCGGGCCCGATCAGGTGGGGTTCACTCGACCTGATCGGACGAAGGCAGTTCCTTCGTAGTTTTCCAGAGAAAAGAGACAGACAAGACACCCGATCGGGTGAAGTCGCCAGGCCAGATCGGACGAAGGCCAATTTTCTGCTTTTTGTGTTCTGAACCAAGTTTTGACTCGGGTCCGACCGGGCGGGGCTTGCCCGACCAGATCGGGCGGTCTGAGAACTTGCGTTTCGACACTTGCCTTAGTCTCATTTGCGCTCGGGCAACTCCTGGCTCACGAAAACTAACCACCTTGCATAAAATAGGCTTCAAATGGAAATTAGTACCCTCTCACTTACTTTGTAGAAAGAGCAAAACTAAGAAGAAAAGAAAGAAATCAAAGTAAAAGGAAGAAAAGATACGGGTTGCCTCCTGCAAAGCATTGGTTTATGAAGGTCCTGCACGACCATGTTACCTCATCACTTATGTCTCAGAAAAAGTAGATTCGAAACGAATCTCCTCTACAAGGCCTATAAAAGCACCCTAATGGTACAACTTCAAGCGTTGTACATTCATCTTGAACTTCTCACCTCCATTCTTAGAAATTTCAACTGCTCCATGTGGCTTGACATCTGTCACCACGAATGGTCCTGATCATCGAGACTTAAGTTTTCCAGGAAAAAGTCTCAACCTCGAATTGAATAGTAATACCTTGTTACCAACATGAAAATTCCCTTTTTTCTATCATCTTGTCATGAAACTTCTTCGTTTGCTCCTTAGAGAGCTTGTGATTCTCATAAGCTTCCAGTCTAAGCTCATCCAGTTCATTCAGTTGAAGAAGTCGTGCCTCACCTGCAGCTTGTGGGTCCAAGTTAATTTCTTTAGTAGCCCATGCAGATAGATACTCCATTTCAACTGGTAGATGGCAAGCTTTGCCGTACACCATCCGATATGGAGTTATCCCCAAAGGGATCTTAAATGCAGTGCGCAGAGCCCAAAGAGTATCATCAAGCTTCAAGGACCAATATTTCCTTGCTTTGGTGACTACTTTCTCCAAAATCCTCTTAATCTGTCTGTTGCATACCTCTACTTTGCCACTGGTCTGTGGGTGATAAGCCAAGCCAACCTTATGAGTGACCCCATGTTTTTTCAACAAAGCCTTAAAAGTGCTCTTATGGAAGTGGGAGCCTCCATCACTGATGACAACTCTAGGCACACCAAAACGGAGGAAAATCATTTTCTTGAACATCTTCATCACTACTTGAGAGTCATTGGTTGGTGATGCTATGGCTTCAACCCATTTTGTCACATAATCAACATCTACCAAAATGTACCTGTTTCCACAAGAAGTAGGGAATGGTCCCGTGAAATCGATTCCCCATACATCAAAAGGTTCAACCTCCAAAATACCTGTCAGTGGCATTTCCGGTCTCTTAGAAATATTACCGGTCCTTTGGCAAGCATCAAAAGACACAAAAGGCGCGAGCATCCTTGAAAATTGTAGGCCAGTAAAATCTACTCTGAATGACTCTGTGAGCTGTGGCTTGGGAGCCTAGGTGACCACTAGAGGGCATGCTATGACAATGCTGTAGCACTCCCTCAATCTCCCAATATGCAACACATCTACGAAACATCCCGTTAGCAAATTTTTTATATAAAAAGGGATCCTCCTAGAAATACCTTTTAGCATCATGATAGAACCTTTTGCATTGCTGATATGTAAGATAAGGGGGATGAAATCCGCCAACACAATAATTAGCAAAATCAGCATACCAAGGAGATTGGGTAGACACAGCAACGAGATGTTCATCAGGAAAAGAATCATCTATAGGGCCATCTGAGATCGACTCAAACCTCAAACAAGAGAGATGATCTGCAACAACGTTCTCAGCACCCTTCTTATCCCGTATCTCCATATCAAACTCTTGAAGAAGAAGAATCCATCGAATGAGCCTCGGCTTCGCCTCTTTCTTGGCCAACAAATACTTGAGGGCGGTATGATCGGTGTGAATAATGACTTTCGAACCAATGAGATAGGTTCGAAACTTATCAAGGGCATAAACAATCTCAAGGAGCTCCTTCTCAGTAGTAGCATAATTCATTTGAGCTCCATCCAAGGTTTTACTTGCATAGTAGATGGCATGCAACACCTTATTCTTCCTTTGACCAAGCACTGCTCCCACAGCATAGTCACTAGCATCACACATAATCTCGAACGACAAATCCCAGTCCGGAGGTTGTATTATTGGAGCAGTTATCAATGCTTTCTTAATCCTATCAAAGGACTCCAAACAAGCATCAGTGAAATCAAAAGTGGCATCCTTAAGCAATAATTGAGTTAGGGGTTTCGCGACTTTAGAATAATCTTTTATAAAACGACGATAGAAAAGCACATGACCAAGAAAATTCCTCACTCCCTTGACATTCATGGGAGAAGGAAGTTTCTCAATTACCTCAATTTTTGTTCGGTCAACTTGGATGCCACGTTCAGAAACAAGATGATCAAGTACCTCTCCTTCATTGACCATGAAGTGGCACTTTTCCCAATTCAAGACCAAATTAACATCACAACAACACTTAAAGACCTTAGAAAGATTATGCAAACACATGTCAAAGTCAGAACCATAAACACTAAAATCATCCATGAATACCTCCATGATATTCTCAATGAAATTAGAAATATAGTCATCATACATCTTTGAAATGTGGCAGGGGCGTTACACAAACCAAAAGGCATTCGGCGGTAAGCAAAAGTGCCATAAGGACATGTGAACGTCGTCTTCTTCTGGTCTTCGGGATGAATAGGAATCTGAAAGAAACCAGAGTATCCATCTAAATAACAGAAAAAGTTATGATTTGCTAATCTCTCAAGCATTTGATCAATAAAAGGGAGGGGGAAGCTATCCTTCAGGATGGCCGTATTCAACCTGCGATAATCAATACACATACGCCACCCCGTGACAACACGAGTAGGAATAAGCTCATCCTTATCGTTCTTAACAACTGTTGTCCCTCCTTTCTTAGGAACGACTTGTACTAGGCTCACCCACTTAGAATCATAAATGGGATAGATGATGCTCGTGTCAAGTAGTTTCATTACCTCTTTTTTCACCACCTCCTGCATATTAGGATTCAAACGACGTTGTGGTTGTATACAAGGACGGTGATTTTCTTCCAGATTTATTCTATGCATACAAAAGTCAGGGCTGATGCCCTTGAGATCGTCAATGTTATACCCAATAGCTTTCTTATGCATGCGAAGCACAATGAGGAGCTTTAAAAGCTGGCTATCATCGAGTTTAACGCTCCCGCTCACAGGACAATTATCATTATCATCAAGAAATGCATATCTAAGGTGAGAGGGTAATGGTTTTAATTCTACCTTCTTTACCTGTGGCTCAAAAGTGGAACAAGTGGTTTGCATTACCTCAAAACCTTCGGCCTCATTAGTATCAAAGCCATCCAAAGTAGTTACCTCATCATCACCTTCTCCTTTTGAGGCTCCAAAAGTAAGAATAGCCTCCAACGAATCATCTAACAAGGCTCGAGGAGCATCATATCCCAGCAACCTCCTCTATGACATCAATCCTGCAACAAGTGTTCCCAAGCATAGGAGACTTTAGAGCATTAGAAAGCTTAAAAGTCACAATATCATCGCCAACACTCAAAGTAAGAGAACCAAACATGACATCAATAACAACACCAGCAGTACATAAGAAAGGTCTACCCAAGATGATGGGGATTTGACTATCCTCTTCCAAATCTAGTACTACAAAATCAACAGGAATATAGAATTTTCCAACCCGAACAGGTACATCCTCTAAAAATACCTAAAGGATATTTCACAGAACGATCTGCCATTTGCAAAGTAATCTGCATGCACTTTAAGACTCCCATGTTTAGTTTATTACAAATAGATAAAGGCATAACAGATACACTACACTAGAGGAAAAAAGCCCAAGGGCTGCGGTCAAAGGGGCCCAAGGGCTGCGTTTTTTGACCGCAGCCCCTGAACTAGCAGCCCTTGGCATTTAGGAAGGGTTGTGGTTTTTAAGCATATTATGCTCAATAGAAGCATAAGAATCCTTTACAATGCTATCAATGTAGCTCAACTTAGCACCCTAATGACAAAGCTTAGGTACCTTAGACTAGGAAATTTTTTGTAAGCTCCAGAACTGGGAAAAAGAAAAGAAGCTTGAGAAGCATGTAATCCTGTCTGAGCAGTAGTCTGGCTTTGATCAGCAGCAGCTACAGCTCCTGTAGATGTGCTATCCTGGACAGTACCTCGTTGTTGTACTTGAGATTGCACACCCTGTAATAGAGGCAATGAACTTGTATGTTCCCAATTGTGTCTGTCAATGCTTTATTTGACTCCAAAAGTGGTTGTGACAAATAAAAGATAGATTCACAATTATTGTACCTTGGGGAACAAAACTAAAAACATAAGACGTTTATACTTGAATAGGATCTAGGGACAGAAAATATGTATCTCTAATGGCTTTCTTACAACAGGCAATGGAATATCTTTTGTGAAATAGGAACCAAATGTTGTGATGCATTTGAAATCAGTTTCTGGATTTGTCTGTTAAACATGAACAGAGGAAAAACAGAAACTAATCCAAATAGCTAAAACTTTTTAAAGTGATACATCAGAAGACGGACACCAAAAAGATCATGATTTATTACCTTGGCTAATCGAGCTTGGAGAGACTTCTCAAACGCACTGCAAGAAAAGAGGAAATAGAAGTTAGAAGAGACAAATAAACTGAATAACAACCCATCATCCATCAGCATTTGCATTTCAACTGAAAAAAGATCAGCTCCAAGACACACAAACCGTTTACGGAAAACTGACAAAGTCGTTGAAATACTCAGTCAACTCAGACTAGAAACTAAGGATCCTTTATTGTACTTAGAGCTTTGAGTACAGATAAAAGGAAAAGGTTGTGTTATAAAGGCATCAGTGTCCTTGAAGCTTTAAGCAATATAAATGAACAAGCATTGTTTACTATTTTTCATATGTTTTTATTAAAATAGGTACGGATGAGATAACAACGATATTGTAGATAGGCCTAATGGATGATGTGGATGCATCATAATATCTTGAGGCCTACTTGAAAGAACGAGTAACTTCCTGTATTAGCCAATAGTTGATAGGCCCTCTAAATTGAAAGACATGATACAGACCTAAAGCTGCTCAGATACTTTTCCTTTTCTGGGAGGGGGAGGGAGGTATCACATGGGTTCTTTAGAGAAATATACCAAAGAAATGTAAACTAGAAGCATATCAAAACTCTATAAACTATAAACCATGCTTTTATCACTGACCAAGTCGCATTTGCTTCAGGCCCTCAACCCATGAGAGAATAAAATCAGTTCACATATTCATATGAAAGGTATTCAATTTCTGCTTCCTGAAGTGCAAAAACTTCCGCTCACAACAATTTGTTGAGTTAAATTAGGTTACTCAAACAAATATCTCCAAATCTGTAGGCCTCGTTTCAGTTCACATATTCATATGATTCAAGTTCTGTAATTTTCTGAAGTGCGAAAAACTTCCGCTCACAACAAGCTGTTGAGTTAAATTAGGTAAATCAAATAAATCTCTCCAAATCTATAGTACATAAATCAAATTAAGCAAGTTAATCTAATAAGGAACGTGCACATCTCTTAACTAGAGTTAGGCATATAAAAGATCTTAAGTGGTTTTAAGGATGAATATCGATGGATAGTCTCAACAACCAATATTCTGATAAAATATAAGAACCTCAAAGACAACCATCAATAAACAATCAGCAATAGGACAATTCTATAATACTTCTACCATTTCTAGCTGCTAATTATTGCAATTCGAAAGCAGCAACAGCAACAAAACAGAGCACTGGTGGGCAGAACTTCTACCATTTCTAGCAGCTAACTATTGCAATTCGAAAGCAGCAACAACAACAGAACAGAGCAATGTTTTTCTTTTATTTATTTATGCAGAAAATTAACCTCAGCGTGGAACTTTAAGAAAGAAGACAATGAGGTAAATCAAGAGCATTAATTTATCATGGCTTTACAATTAACCAATAAGAAGCAAATCTAAACCCTATCAAATCAAGCTAATAACCCTTAATCATCAATTCCACATTAAAATCAATGAAATTCATCACATTTCACCCCACATTATACAGCAAGAATCAGATCCAATTCTCAATAAATTCAACTCAAACAATTCTACTCAAACAATTCAAAATCATCAAAAGCACAAACCCTAACACTCAATCCCTCAATTCTGTACCTTAGAAAAATACTGACCTAGTACTGACGGAGTAGTCACCTCCAAAAATCGATCCAAATTCGTCGGATTCGAAGCACAATTTGAAGCTCCTTGATTTGAATTTTTGCCTCTTTTAATCTGCAACAATAATAAAATCAACAACAACAGCAATAAAAACACAAAAAAAAACGAATTGAAGAGGAAAAAGTTGCACGATAAAACATTAACCATAGATCTAATTGAAAATTAAAACGAAAGAGGACCTTGTGTAAGAGAGCGACGGTGAGCGAGTGAAGGCTAAGAGAGGACGACGAGCGACGGTGAGAGAGTGAAGAACCGCCATGAAGAAGCTTCCAAGAGTGCGAGAAAGAGAAGAGAAGCGATGGGTGGCGTCGTGAAGATTAGGAGATCGGCGACGGCGAGAGATGGATTAGGAGGAGCGATTGAAGAAAGAGATTTGGATGAGAGAGAGGGAATAGGGATGATTGAATGAGAGATCGAAGATCAGGTGAGCATTGAAGAAGGATTTGGGCTTAAAAGAGATTTGGGCCGGAAATAAGGGAAAAAAACAGTATTAACCGTTGCGGTTCACCGAACCGAAACTGTTAACAGAGAACTGCAGCGGTTTTCTATTCGGTTTTCTGAGAAGCGATTTTCTATTCGGTTTTCTGAGAATCGCCGCGGTTTATGTTCCCAATTTCCCACCCAAAATTTCGAGGATTTCAAGCTACGGTTCTCTTAACGACCGTCACGGTTGTGTTGTGACAAAAAGCATTTTTTCCATTAGTGAACCAATTATTAGCCATAATCGATTCATGAAATTGTACACTAACATAAATTGTAGATTAAAAATGAATCACACTAGAATTGCTCTAACCACAACCTAAATATTAATGGAATCAAGAACAATAAATCATGGCATAAACATGGCTTTCCTCACTAAGCCCTAGAGATGAATCTACTCACTCATGGCAAAGAAATCACAAATTTTAACTATTGAAATACTCATAGTTAGAAGCAATTAAAAATAATAAGAGACAAATACTTGAAAGTAAACAAGAACTATGAAAGAGACGATTACCAATTGAAAGGAAAAATGAAGAACTTGAATTGAACTTGAATAATCTCCAATGTGCAATAATTAGGGCTAGAGAGAGAAAACTAGAGTTTAGAGAAACTAATGAATGTAAAATAAAAATCAGAAAAAAGGTCCTTGCCAAATATTTTACAAAGGCTATTTATACTATCTCATAAAAAAAGAACAAAAAAGGAAATAAAAAAGTCTGGATTTCAGCTTCCGGGACAACCGCCCTATCGGGCTTCAGGCACTCGACCCCATCGGGCAGGCCTCCAGCGTTGTAGTTCTTCAGCAGACTAGGAAAGCAGGGCGCCTGATCGGGCGCCATCAGCGAATAGCGAACGGGCGAGTTACACCCAATTGTGGCCAAGAGAAATGACGTTTAGAGAAAAGTGGCCTCCCGATCGGGCGGTTGTCGCCCGACCAGATCAGGCGGTGCTTATAATGGAACTTCCTTGGCATTTAACGCCAAGTCTTCAAATCTCTTTACACCCAAAGGCTTTGGGAAGCAGATTCGGGCCTCGGGAACTCACACGTGCCTCCTAACTCTCTCCAATCCATTATGGCATCAAGAATAGCAAAAAATAGGGAAATAATTCCCTAAAACCTGAAAACTATCGTAAAACACAAAACCACAACTTGATGGAAGATGTTAGTATAAAAAAGCTCCTAAGAGCACTATTAGCACGCATTTCAACAAAGAAGCGGGGGGGAAGTAGATATAAAACTATAACATCAGTCCATAAATCATGAGCATCATCAAAGAAACTCACCGACGAACGAAGGTGTGGAGAAATTGTGTTTAAGAGCCATGAAACCAGCATAGAGTGAATAGTACTCCAATCTGCAAGACGTTCCGCGGAGGTAGGTTTTGGTATTGTACCATTAATGAAGCCAAGTTTTCGTTTTGCGTTCAAGGAGGTGCGAATCGCGTGCTTCGTCAAAGTTATCATCTTTCAACTGAATCGGAGTAATGAAATTGTCGGGAATATCATTAGATCCCAGAATATAAACTAGGTCGGGTTTAGGGGCATTAGTTTCACTATTTTATGTCATGATTGCACGACGAGTGTCATGAGAATAGGTTAAAAGAAGGGAATCAATGATGATCGATTAAGGATGATGATCAGATCTAGGTATAAAGAATTGGTTTTTGGTTTGTGTTTAGGGACGGTTTTCCCGTTTTGGTTCGGTTAGGGAGAGAAAAAAATTGTTTTAAACTCTGGCTCTTGATACAATATTAAGTTTGTTCAAAGTTGTGTCACCCTTCTCATTCATCATCAAATTATATTTATACACCGTAAAGGACAAAGTCCCATTCCAATACAAACTAAGAATAATAATCCTAAATAATATTGTTGGGCTCCATAAATGATACATTGGCGACAAGATTCATATTTCAAAATTAAAAGGAGATAAGTAGCTTCAGTTATCAGGGGAACGTGCGAGTTGTACCTTGGGCCCGCTATCACAACCGCATGAGGAAATAACGGGGAATCAGTTACAAGGAGGCATGGCATGTCCTACATCTAAGGAAGGCTAGGCAACGACTACATGGGATTTTGGATTGTTATTATATTGTATAAATAGGAGAACTATAACCTAATTCATTCTCTCTAGCGACCATTGACTCTCAGTACTCCCTAGCAAGTATTCTCTCTCTCCATTAATATTCTACAAAGATCCTGAGCTAATTATTGTACTCAAACACTTGTACCAACGGCGATATAATTATAGTGGATTGGTGATCAAGAATGTCACCCGTGGTTTTTCCCATTCCTCGGATTTTGCGTCAACAATTGTTTGCATTCTTAATCTCATCGTATTAAATTAGTATATTGTTCTTGTTGTTGCCTCCCCAATACCTTTTGCGTACTTAGTAAAAATCGGCAAAAACAATTTGCTCCCACTGTGGGGCCCTGAACAAGATCTCTATACATCGATTATCCCTTTCTTTTTATCTATTAGTTCGTCTGTGCCTTTTCTTTTTCCGTGTTTGCAGTGCCAGAAGAATGGGTAACTACTCAAGAGGTCGTCAATGAACTCAATTGCGTCAAAGCTGCTATGGCCGAATCGTAGAATAGCTATGTCGTCATGCATGGAGAATCAAAGCCTGAAATCTGCTCAAAAGTCCAAAGGACCTAACCGTCGCAACATAGGTGATGTCTCCAGAATGCCTGGCCTGGACGGAGGACTGTTCGAGACTCCTATAGGCCATAACATCCCCACGACGGGAATGATTCATATGGAGATGCTGACGCCGACCCCATTGGAGAGCAAGCCAAGGCGCAACCGCTTTTCATCACTGACGACCCTATCCAGCAGCGTCTCCAGCAGTTAGAAGACACGATCGCCAGGATCCCCGGCGTCAGACGCCCTATGGAAAAAGCGACGCCGAATAGCGACGCAGACTCACCTTTTGCTGATGCCATTGCCATGATCGAGGTCCCGAAGTGATTTTCAGTCCCTTCCATGAAGCTGTACAATGGCACAACAGATCCGAATTATCACGTCGCTCAATACAAGTAGCGGATGATCACCATCTCAACTCTTCGGAACATGCGCGAAGCATGCATGTGTAAGGGTTTTGGGTCAACGTTGACTGGACCAGCCCTACTGTGGTTTATCCACCTTGCCAACGACACCATCTCTTCCTTTGCTCAATTGATTAATACTTTTAATCTGCAATTTGCTAGTTGTCGTAAAATGGAAAACAGGTTAGTGATTTACACAGAATCGTGCAAAAATCTGACGAATCCTTGAAAGAATTTGTCCACAGGTTCAATAGGGAAAAGGTGTCGATTCCAAACTGTGATATCAAGACGGCGATCGAAGCTTTTCGACGGGGATTGGACGAGGATTCAAATTTATACAAAGAGCTTACCAAGTATCCCTGTCCAACATTCGAGGATGCTCAAGCCAAAGCCTTGGCCCAGATCCGGTTCGAGGAAGACATGCAGTCAAGAAAGCAATTCTATGATGTCGACAACAGGAAGTCGACGCCTAACATGAAAAGTTTGTGGCGTCTAAAGCCTTACGACTGTCCGTAGCAAGTTCTTAGCGTCCGTCAGACAGGTGTTGTTAGCACTTTACATTCTCTTGGTAACGTTGTCAAATGGCCTTTCAGGAACGAAAAAGCAGCACCACGACGAGACAAATCTAAGTGGTGCGAATTCCACGGAGATCATGGGCATAACACCGACGAGTGCGTCGCATTAAGGCGCGAAGTTGCACATCTCCTCAAACAGGGACATCTAAAGGACGTCGTCTTCCGGTGTCCAGGACGCCGTCTGACCTTCCATGTATTGCTTCATCAACCTTGACTTGGTTTTCCAAATGTAAAGGCTGGCAGCATCAGTGAGCTCTTCCTGCAATGCCGACATTCTGATCTCCATCCCAGCAGTTCGGGAGCCAGTGCTTCCTTCAATGACGTCATCTCAACATTATTGACGTCCAATATTTCCGTCAACGACGTCACCTCTGCGGCTTTAACCTTCAATTTGCTCTCAGCCTCCGTTTGTGCAGCAATAGACCTATTCAGCTTGTCACGAAGGGTTTTGCACTCCTTCTCCAATGTCGAGCAGAAGCTGCGGACGGCCGGCGAATTTTGAATGGCCTCGGTAAAATCAACGACGAGGAATCGGTGACGGACTACCCAAGACAAAAAATCATGTCGGTTCAAAAGACTTACATGCAGTTGTAACCCTAACACTTCACTACCAACTTGGTGAAGAGGAAGGCGGGCCAGGCGACGTTGTGGTGCAGGGAAGGCGAGTTTTTCGGCTGCAGGCCAAAGGGTAGGAGATGTGAACTCCAAGAAACTTTTGGGTCAGGAGATGTTGAAGTTGTCCTCTCCGGATGACGGTGTCTCCTTAATAACTTTGGCATCATCAAGGGTGACGGCGGCAGTAGTAAGCACATCAGTGGTGACGGCGACAGACAGAGCTGGCATTTCACTCCGAGATCTCTTCCTCTTCGCCATCCTTTCCAGCATTTTCGCTTCTGCTAGGGCGACTCCGGGAGACTTGCTTTTAGTAGACATGGTGTTTTATGATGATGGCAAGCAATGATAAGAAAGGAAAATAACTGCAAATGGAGTAATTACATTCAGAGTAAACAAATGATGTACCTGAAGCCATTGAAGGGGAGGTGTTGTCAGTTGGTTCGCCGGGGTCTTGAGGATGTTTGTCGTCGTCAGTTGGTACCAAGTTGAAGTTGTCCCTAAATGCGACACCCAACCATTACCCCATGGTCGTTCATGAGGTGGGGGATGGACATCGTTGGGAAATTGCCTCCAGCACCGGGGCAAAAACTGTTTATGCTTTCACTGACGAACTATTTCTCCAAATGGATTGATGATGATTCATTTACCCAGGTACGTGACAAATAAGTTATTGATTTCATATGGCGAAATATAATCTGCCAATTTGGCGTCCCATCAGAGATCATCTGCAACAATGGGTCACAATTCATTAGTGGACCCATACGCAGCTTCTTAGCAAAATGGAATATACAACTAAATACGGCGACGCCAAGATGTCCGCAGACGAACGGACAAGATGAATCAGGCAACAAATTCATCATAAAAGTCATCAAGAGACGGCTGAAGGCAGCCAAAAGCAAATGTGCGGTAGAACTTCCGTCGATTCTTTGGGCAAAACGAACGACCCCCAAGACGGCGACGGGGAAGACGCCTCATTAGTGTATGGATGTGAAGCAGTCATGCCTCTGGAAGTACGAATCCCGACGGCAAGATATGGATTACTGACGCCAGAGATAAACGAGGAAGAATTAAGCCATGACCTCAACACCAGTGAAGAATTGAGAGAGGCAGCTCTCGTACGAATGGTTTCACAAAAACAAATAGTGGTGCGAAGTTTCAACAAGAACGTCAAAGCAAAAACGTTTAAGGTAGGTGATTGGGTACTTAGAGAAGTGTTCCAAAATACTAAAGAACTTAATGCAGGTAGGGGTGTAAGTGGATTGGACTAGATTGGACTTTGCCAAATCCAAATCCAGTCCAAAGTTTTTTGGACTCGAGCAATTGACTCCAAGTCCGATCCAAATCTTTTTTGAGTCCAGTCCAGTCCGATAATTATTTCTTGAGTCTGAATCCAGTCCAGTCCGATTATTATATTATTTTTTTCCACCGATTTAGATTCAATGATTCACAACGTTTTCTCATAATTGAATTTGAAAAATTAAGCTCATTATATTCATTCCATAAAATAAGTCACATACATCTTTTATATTATATATATAAATATTAAATATATATACATTATATATATAAATATTAAATATATATTATATATAAATATATTTTTGGACTGGACTGGACTGGACTTATTGGACTCCAAAGGGGTGAGTCCAAATCTAGTCCGAAAATATTTGGACTCGAAAGTTTGAGTCCGAGTCCAGTCCAAAAAATTTTCAGTCCAGTCCAGTCCGACAAGTTTGGACTGGACTGGATTAGACTCTGGACTTATTCGCAGTCCGCTTACACCCCTAAATGCAGGTAAATTAGCACCATCGTGGGAAGGACCTTATCGAATACACAAAGTGGTTGGAAACGCGCCTACAGGTTATGCACGATGGAGGGTAAGCATGTTCCCCGAAGTTGGACGCTGTTCATTTTTAATCATCTTATGTTGACAATAAAAAAGATGCCACTACAGGTAAGTAACTAAAAATCTAAGTTATGTTGCTCAATTTCATTTTGTTCTCAACATATTCAATTTCTTTTCTAAATATTATTCCTTTTCACATTATACTGACTTTAGCGTCGGAGGGCCGTCGGCCTCGCCAACGGCCATCTCACCTTTGTTGTATGGAGACAGTGTAGGGGACGAGGATTCGTTAACAGCCAACGTCGAAACATTCACACGTCACAACGTTCACAACCACTTAACGCCTACATGAACGTCGACGGCGACATCGGAGCCGATGTTGATCATTACTTTGACGACGATAATTTAAACCCGGGCATCAATGTTTGACGGCGTTAAGGTGAACACAAAATGACTTCAGTACAAAAAGGGACACACACCTTAGAAGTCATCACAACAACGTACAAGATGCCATGCGTAATTAATTGGAAGAGGCAATTTAGCCCTTCACGGCAATTGATACCGCAAGTAGCTTCAAACATCAAAGGTACCTACATACACATGTACATACATACATCTACAGTTGCAAACACATATACGCAAGACGCAAGTCAAACACATAAAAGTAAGAGCATAACATTGATATTTGCCATAAAGGCAATAGTCAAATCAAACACACATCAGAAAATATTGTTCCAAACTGGTGCCCTTGCACCACCACAAACTAAAAAAAAAAACTGTTTAAATAGGTTTCACCGCACCCCAAAACGACTGATAATAAAAACTATTTTGTCTCCATGGCATCCTTGTCACCTTCAGCATGAGCAGATTCGGCAGTCGTCGCCGTCTCAGTGGTAGAAGCACCGTCAGGAAGAAGATCGGCGGGAGTCCCAAAGACTTCCAAGAATTTCCTAACGTCGTCTTCCGGTGTCCGGGACGTTGTCCGACCTTCCATGTATTGCTTCATCCGCCTTGACTTAGTTTTCCAAGTGTAAAAGCTGGCAAAGCATCAGTGAGCTCTTCCTGCAACGCCGACATTCTAGTCTCCATCTCAGCAGTTCGGGCGCCCAGTGCTTCCTTCAACGACATCATCTCAACATTCTCGACGGTCAATATTTCCTTCAACGACGTCACCTCTGCAGCCTTGGCCTTTAATTTGCTCTCAGCCTCCGTTTGTGCAGCAATAGACCTATTCAGCTTGTCACAAAGGGTTTTGCACTCCTTCTCCAATGTCAGAGAAGAACTGCGGACGGCCAGCGAATTTTGAATGGCCTGAGAAATTCAACAACATGAATCAGTCACGGACTACCCAAGACAAAAATCATGTGAGTTCAAAAGACTTACATGCAGTTGTAACCCAAACCCTTCACTAGCAACTTGGTGAAGAGGAAGGCGGGCCAGGCGACGTTGTGGTGCAGGGAAGGCGAGTTTTTTGACGGGAGGCCAAATGGTAGGAGCTGTGAACTCCAAGAAACTTTTGGGTTAAGAGATGTTGAAGCTGTCCTCTTCGGATGACGGCGTCTCCTTAACGACTTTGGCGTCATCACGGGTGACGGCGGCAGTAGTGACCGCAGCAGTGGTGACAGTGGCAGACAAAGCAGGCATTTCACTCCGAGATCTCTTCCTCTTCGCCATCCTTTCCAGCATATCCGCTTCTGACAAGGCGACACCGCGAGACTTGCTTTTAGTAAGATATGGTGTTTTATGATGATGGCAAGCAAAGATAAGAAAGGAAACTAACTGGAAATGGAGTAATAACGTTCAGAGTAAACAAATGATGTACCTGAAGCCATTGAAGGGGAGGTGTTGTCAGTTGGTTCGTCATGGTCTTGAGGATGTTCGTCAGCGTCAGTTGGTACCAAGTTGAAGTTGGCCCTGAATGCTCGTTCTTCAGCCTTATAAGTCTTCAAAAGTCTGTTGACCTTGGTGTGAGAAAAGTCGTTGTCACCCACTAACAGTGGCAGTACCTCTACAAAGGGGGAATAAATTAGAAAAGCGTCAAATCCCTAAACAAACATAAACTCACAAATGGTAAGGTGAATACCTTCGGCGTTCCAGCCGTCGTACAAGAACGCATAATCTTCACTTATTGACGCCTTGTCCGCAAACACATACCTTTTCTTCCATCCTCTATCATTTGCCCCCGAATTACCCACCAAGGAGTGACACGCAGATATAAGAAACATAGTGTACCTTGTATTTTTTACCTTCTTCATCTCGTAGAAATACATCAAGTCTACCAACCCAAATTCCATATTCATACCCCTTGTCAGAATGTCTATCCCTTGTATAATTCTCCAAGCCATAGGCATGATTGGCCCATGGCTTACTCCTAATGTCTCAAGAAGTTCGTTCATCAAAGGGCAGAGGGGAAATTGGTGGCCAATCTTAAAGGGGTATTCATACAAAATTACCCAACCCTCGGGGCAATCGTCGGAGCGCTCATGTTTCTTTGGGCCTTAGGCTTTTACTCGAATGGGAAGACCGGTTTTTTCTAAAAATTCATCTAATTCCTCTTCTACAATGTAATAGGGACGTTAGGACCCCCAATTTCTGGCGTTGATGATTACCACCTCGCTACTGGGTTCCGAAGGCTTAAAGGACTTGTTGGATTTCCTAATTTTCGCGGCATCTTTGGGAGCCACGGGACAAGTTCTAAAGCTTCAAGAAAAAGAAAACAAGAAGATGAACAGCGAGTGATTACCTGAATTTTGGCCGGAGAGTTGGTGAAGGAAGCAAGCAGTTGAACGATTTTTCTTTCTTCTAGAGAGAGAGTTTTTGAGAAAAGTTTGAAGTGACAAGAGGGAAAAAAGTGACTAGTAAGGGCTTTTATAGGGTGTGAGGTTGGGGGTTAATGATGTTTCATGGACAAAGTAATTGTCGCCATTTCCCAAGGCAGTTGGCAAATAACTCCAATTAGGGGCAATTGTTTGGCCCTACAAATTACACATTGGCGGCAAGATTCATATTTCGAAATTAAAAGGAGATAAGGAGCTTCAGTTATCAGGGGAACGTGTGAGTTGTACCTTGGGCCAACTATCACAACCGCATGAGGAAATAACGGGGAAGTAGTTACAAGGAGGCATAGCATGTCCTACATCTAAGGAAGGCTAGGCAACGGCTACAGGGATTTTTGATTGTTATCATATTGTATAAATAGGAGAATTGTAACCTAATTTACTCTCTCTAGCGACCATTGACTCTTTGTACTCCCTAGCAAGTATTATCTCTCTCCATTAATATTCTATAAAGCTCCTGAGCTAATTATTGTACTCAAACACTTGTAACGACGGCGAAATCATTATAGTGGATTGGTGATCAAGAATGTCCCCCGCGTTTTTCCCATTCCTTGGGTTTTCCGCGTCAACAATTATTTGCGTTCTTAATCTTTTATCTACGTTTCTGTTATCTATTATTTACATCGTATTAAATTAGTATATTGTTCTTGTTGTTGGCTCCCAAATACCTTTTGCGTACTTAGCACAAAATTGGCATAAACAAATATCATAACACATATAGAGTCCTAACATATTTGAAGTTCTTTTTTGCAAGGATATTGATGAGAATAATAGCTACATATTGTAGATGGTCCATAAGGCAATATAAATTTCGCAATTGTCGAGTATTTCTAGATAAGATACTTTCTGATACATATGGGTTTAGGACATGAGAACAGAACCAACGAGAGAATACAAGCTGAAAAAGTTTGGTAATGACCCGATTCGAAATGAAACGAACAACTATAAACTAACATCAGTCAAATAACCAGCAAACAAAGATCTTATTAAGGTGAAACAACTTATAAATTACTAATCAACCTACTTTGCTTCTAAACACACAACTCAATGTTTCACGCGAAAAAGAAAGCAAGGATTCAAGATAAAAGAACCAACCAGTTCAATATAACAAGAAAATGTTACAGTTTTCTTAAAGAGTATCACACTCTATATTCTCATTCATTTAAACTTATCTGCTGTATTACATGACTCCATTATATATAAGCTACAAGTGCATAGAAACTAAGTAAAACGTACACGTAATAACTAAGAAAACAAAGGCTAAAGAAAACAACTCCAAATGTCTAGATTTAGCATATTCTGGATATATCTTGCCTTTTCATTGAATTGAAGGCTTCAAAATGGCTGAAAACCAACTAGAACATAACCTACACTTGATGATCTTTCCAACAATAGGTCACACGTCACATTTGGACAAGAAATGGCAGTTGCCAATATTAGATAAAGAGAGGCCTGAAATCATGTTTTTCTTGCGAGTACAGATGAGGTCCAATGACAAGCTTTCCTTCCTAGGTTAACTTGCTTATTGTTGGGCCAAATTAAGCATGCACCTCAAGTAGCTCAATATTGAAACTGGGAGCTTAAAGTTGCTTGCTTATCACGTCCAAAACATCCTGTTTAAAGAATATAAGACCGGCACTCCCAAACAGTTTTTCCAGAACCTTTGTTAAGTGTGTTTAAGAGCGAAAAAGTTGAGCATATGGATACTAAACCATGTATACTACTCACTAAACATCTAATAATGACTACCTAACACATAAGAAAATTTAGTGCTAAATATAGGCATATTTTTATTACCTACATGGTGTAAGTGCGTATTTCACTACCTCATGGAAGGATTTTATTGAAAAACATTTTTGAAGTCATCAACAAGTCTATAAAGGTTGGCTCATAAACCTAATTAGATGTTGGTAAATCTTAGAAACAACTTAGGGACTTATCCAATGTAGAATTCCCCATCGTAACTTCATGATTGACCATTGAACCGAAAATTGAGTTCGGGGGGTGAGGGTACGAACATGATCAGGAATCACGTTCGCTCTTTGTTGGCCTCAACTTAATTTGATTCATACAAAAATTTTTGTGCAATTAAACAACCAAACATTCGATTTCAAAATCCTAAAAAAAGATTAGTCTAGGTCGGTTCATTAAACATATAAAAGACTAATTTTTAGTTATATGTTATTAGGCAATCATATTACTGGGATCCTAAACCAATTGTCCAAATTATCTTATTAGTCGTTAGAATATTTATTTAGGTCTTGTAATTAGCACTGATTAGCATGTGAGGTGACAAAAGTAATAAAGATTCGGCTTACATGGATAGAGTGATAATATATACAAAGATATAAGTAATAGAAATAGAGAAAAACAGGAGATTAGAATCTATACATGGAAATAATCCTTTAAAGATTTGCATCGTGAATAAAAAGTTAGTAACTTAAAATATTTAAATAGGAATTGAATAAATCAAAGGACCCTCAAGAATATATCGTAATCACCTTAGTCTTATGAACAACCTTCGAAAGATCAACCTTGGAGCTTGAAATATGAAATCAATGAAAGATCAAAAGTATGAAGTGTTTAAAGTGTTTCTTTGAGAGTGTTTTTGTAGTTGGAAATTGTAGGAAAAGTTCGTAGGAAAGTTTGTCCAAAATCGGGTGAAAATGAGGTCTGATGCGCGGCATGCAACGAATTATGCGCTTTTGAATTTTGCTGACTGTCCCGATGTCGCGCATTCGTAATGTCGGCGCGCCAGAGGCTTTCGGGCGCGCGAAAGTTCGTCCGTATATCTGGTCGGGTTTTATCATTTATCCAATCTTTAAAATATTTCTTTTATCCTAATTAAATATTATCAATTCAAATCCGAAAATTAGTTATTTTAAGGTCAAAATCTGACTTTTCATGATATCTTTTAATTTATAAAATATTTGTTAAAAATACAATTAATTATCAGGAATAATTAATATTTATTTAAAATATAATAAATTATTAGGAAAAATTAATAAGGCTTTTAGAAAATGGGCTATATATGCAATTAATTATCGTGAGTAATTAATTGGGCTTTTATAGCTGGGCTTGGAATAAATGAGCTCTTAAAAACAATTTTGGTCTTTAGCTCTTTGGATTGCTCCCCTTCGGGTCAGACCTTTTAGGACGATGATATGTATCATCATTGGATACTGAAATTGGGAGACAGATTTATGTGTCTACACTAATTAATCACAATTATTTCACTTAATGATGACTTAAGCAAAAACTCAGCTTTCTTAGAAAAACTTTTAAAACTTGAATAACAAACAGTTTAGAATTATTAGGGTTAATTAAACCTTTTATTGACATTTTTAACCTCAAAATCAACCACAACCAATAGTTGAATAAACTTATTAGAACAAGGTTGGATAGGGTGAAGTAGCTCGATGCATACGCATGATACTCCCCTTTCTTTGGAAAAGATTCGACCTGGAATCTTGTTTAAAAGAGGTTATAGTAAATAGAACTCATCACCTTCACCTCCTGCTTGAAATTTTCCATCTTGAAACTCGAATTTGTTGTGAGAGACATGATCATAAGCAATTTCGTTAACCCCAAAAGTGTGGACTAACCAATTCATAGGAGATCCAGATATAGTATCAAAGTCTTTCACAAAGATTTTTCTCAGTAATTCAGCAACACAATATGAATCTTCTTAGTTTGCTGCAGGAGCTTCAACCAATATAGCCGGAATTTCGGCAACAACTTTGATTTTCATATTGTGCTCGGAAACCTCCTCCTTTTTCTCTGTAAAGGCTTCATGCTAGCGAAGTACTGAACTCAAAAGGTGAAAATTTGATAATTGAAAGCTTTGAGAGCATTTGACATTCAGGATCAATATGTATCATTTTGAGGTGCTTACAATTGAAAGCTCTCAAAAGGTATCAGATGGTTGTGTGAGAGCATTCTTAAAGACCTATACTTGTCCCTAAACACATTCCAAAAGCTTAAACACTTAAACTTGAAAACCGCAAACAATCTGCTGGTAAATTTTGAGAGTCATTGGAGATCATTTGCTATTAATCTGGGTTGGTTTTCTTCAACATATCCAAAACTATCAAAAATTTTCAAGCCAAAGAGAAGCTTTCTATGATATGTTCCAATTCTTAAGCCATGGGTAACTTGTACTAGAGCCACAAAATCATTCTAATTCCTACATTTGATGGCTTATGTAGTCCATCAAAATTTCAGAAGTGGCTTCACCAAGTTGATAAGTTTTACAAAAGGTATTATCTTTTTTATTATGCTTTTGTTGAACTAATTTAGTTTCTTTTAGAAAACATGCTTTAGGTTGGTGGGAAGACTTGAACGCCAAGAGAGAAAGTGATGGAAAACAGAAGATTAGCACTTAGAGTAAGTTGAGAACATAGATCAAGGAGTTTTTGTCAAGTTCCTATCAAAAGGGTTGTTTATGCAATTCATGTGTAAGAGGAAAACCCGAGCTTTGCACTCAACAACCGCAAAAGAGTTTTTGTCAACTTCAAGCCCTGAAAGAAGATCTCTATCAACTCCAACAACCTAATAAAGAGATTGAATTTTGAAGTTTTCGAAGGGACCATCTCAATTGAAGAAACCACCATGGAGGTAGAATTCGAAGTGGAAGAAAAAGAAGAAGAGAATCCTATTGATGGTGGTGTACAAGAGCAATTTCATATGCAAGAAGAAGGGGAAAGCATATAGGAGAAAAAGCTCACGGAAGACTATGCTGCGTGACAAGCATGTGAAACATGATGGGAGAGAAAATACTTATAACCTTGAAATACAAACACAATCCATCACACTTAAGCCATCTACACCGAGCTTAAACAATACTCGTAACAAAAGAAAGTTTGTCAAATATTTTGACACTATTTTTAACCCCTCCATTAAATCCACCATTTCAATACCATGACCAGCAAGAAGAAGAGTCCCAAGAAGGTGTGGTACCCGATTTTCGACTGTCTTAATTAACGGTTTGAATCCCACAAAAGTCTCCCATTGGACTATGATTTTTATTGAAAGCTTTGAAGTCCCACTCTTTTAATATCTAAATAGGGACAGATTTATTTCATACATCATTTTAAAATTAATTTCAAGGAATATCATTGAAAACGATGATGACTTCATAAGGATAAGACTTTTTTGAAAATTGGTTTTTCATACCATGAGATAGGTTAAGATGTGCGAACATCTGGAACTCGTCTTCTCTTTCTTTCTAAGGAACGAGCTCTTACTAAATGCATTATTTTTCATTTTAACTAATCATGGCTATTCAAAAGAAAGAAAAACACACAATTTGTTCATATACACATCAATCATATTTTTATTTAAGAGGGCCAATATATCATTATACATGGTAGATTTGAGCACTGAATTTGCACTACTTACCAATCATTGTGGGATTTGAATCCACTCATGGATCAAAACCATCGTAGTTCGATCTTATGTCTCACCCTAAAATGGCCAATTCTATTAGGGATGAAAAGGAAATAAGGGAAAATAGATTATGAATAACTCAATTTTAGAATTAGACAAATTTATTAGAAATGAGGTAATCACTCCAATTAGTGATTAGAATGGGTTTGAAAATAATCACCCTAATTAGTGATTAAATAAGAAGTCAATTTAAATCACCCTAATTAGTGATATAACAAGGATTAAGATAATCACTCTAATTAGTGATTAAATAAATTAAGTTTGGGATAATCACTTCGATTAGTGATTAGATGAGGGTTAAGATAATCACTCTAATTAGTGATTAAGATTAGGATTATGGTAATCACCTTAATTAGTAATATCAAATTAGGATTAAGATAATAACTCTAAATAGTGATTAAGCTTAGGACTATGGTAATCACTTTAATTAGTAATATCAAATTAGGATTAAGATAATCACTCTAATTAGTGATTAAAGAAGGGTTAAGATAATCACTGTAATTGGTGCTTAATTAGGATTAAAGTAATCACCCTAATTAGTGATCAAATTTAAGATTGAAATAATCATTTTATTTAGCGATTAAGTATCAGATTTTTCAAGAGGTCTTAGAAAAAGAGATTCTTCCATTGAAGGCTTTTGGATGGATTAGAAATAATCTTATTTGAAGATCATTAATTCATTTTTGAGAAAAATTATCAATTTTAAATGGAGTTTGGAGATTATACGTTTATCTTATAGACATTTGGCCATTTAAAACAAAACACATGAAATGACCTAAAATCAATTAGGTCATCATAATTACTTATCTAATTATGTCAAATTATATAATTGATTCATTGGAAGATTATGGAGAACAATGATAATTTTTAAATGTAAGATGGATCATCATATAATTTAACTTAGCTAGATTTGATATTTTTCCTTTGAATTGAGATTGGATCATTTAATTCATAAACTATGATATATTGGGCCCAACATGCAATTTTCACAACATTGGTTTCTCATTTTATTCAAAAAAAGAATGACATGTGGAATTATTTATGAAAATCATGCATAAACATCTCCATATTTTCATTAATTGAGCGATGTAATTACTATTTATAAAAAAACTATTCTTACAAAAATATGTATAAATTCTATGATCTATACAAATCTTCAATCTTGATCTTCACCAAGATGTTCTTTATCTTCTTGAATGGGCCTTGGATTTTAAGTTTATTTAAAAATTTCTAAAAATTAGAGATTAATTAACCTATTTAATTTGATTTTTTTAAAAATGATTTTTATTTATGTAATGAAAATGAGTCATTTAATAGAAACTTAAAGCTTAATGACTTTTAATTATCTCATCCTTATTATCTTTTTTGAAATTGAGTAAATCACTTTATTTGAACTTTCCATATTACTTTTTGTTCTGCCAATGACTTAAAAAATCCATAACTCTCTGAATAAAGCGTGAAATTGAATATGTGATATACCTATAGATAAATATATGAGTTCTTTATGTTTTGTCAAAAGTGGACATGTTTTCAGTGATAAATAAAATTATGGTGATTTTAATTCCAAAACCGGTCAATACAGTTGCTTTATCCCAGATGTTATTTCAAACCTAACTTAATGAGCGGAATTTTATTTGAAAGTTAGTATGAGAATTCTAGACACATTGAAGGACTAGACTGAAAGTTAATATGAGAATTCTAGACACATTGAAGGACTAGACTGAAAGTTTTTACGTCAATTGAACATTTGTAGGAGCATTTTTCCTTTATTTCTTTAACTAAAGAAAAAATCAGTGTTCTGGACTTTGGTGATTTTCATGAACGTTTTTGTAAAAATGCAATAAAATTGTACAAAATTCGTACGACCATAACTTTTATGTTGTTGGAAATCTAATGATGTACATTTCAATATTTTTCTTCTAGCTTTGGCCAAATGAGCTTAGTTTGAACTTTATGAAAAGAACAAACTAACATGGTACTGGACGAAGTCAATTTTTATCAACATTTTTGTATGAATTTTAGTTAATTGTAGAAAACTTATATTTTATAAATTCCAAAGCCTAGTTGCTACAGACATCTTTAGCTTCATAGGAAAAATGTTACATCGTATAAAATATTTACATAGTATAGACGAAAAATAAGATTAAGTACGAAATTAAAACTGACTACATGATTACATACAACATCATTTTGATTTTATGGAGATGTTTAGGCACAATTCCATTGAAAATTTTATGAACCATGATTTTTGGTGATTAATAACAACTTGATTAAGAAAATCACATTAATCACATACTTCCTAAGAGTCTCCCTAATAGAGTTGACTATCTAGGTGGGATGATTTCAAGGCTGGGAGCCCATTGGGACTTCCACATACCCAAACCACTCCAAAAATTTAAAAAAAAAAAGATGGTAGAAGAAAACAAATAGAAGGAGTTAGTATATGATTAAAGAAGATAATAAAAAAATTAACAAAGAGCAAATTTTTACCTTTCTAACTCAATGATGCATTTCAATTGCAAAGGTTTCTACCTTTTTATTTTTCTTAATTTCTATGTGATTTTCTCAGTGCCTTTAATTACTAACTGGAACTCTTTTTTTGTGTTTTTGATGAGCTGCTTCACTCTTACTTACTAATTACTCTTCTAAAAATTTACTCTTTTCTAATGCTCTCTTTTTTCTCTTGTATGGGGTTTTTTTGAGTGGAGAAGTATGGAATTCAAGCGTGTATGAAGTGAAAATAAAGGGGGGTATTTATAGGAGAAATGGGATGATGAATTAGGGTTTGAAAGAGGTAGAAAATCATAATTTTCATCCACAAATCTGATTTTTATTGTCTTAGATCATCATATTTTCATGGAAAATCCAAATATTCTTATTCTCTTTAGATTTGATTTTTGCTTTTACACCAAGGAAGCAAATCAGATTTTTTCAGTGATTAATAGCTTAGATATCTCCTAAACATGAAAGATCAATGGAAAACGTGAAATTATGCTGACAGGGCAAACTGCGCGGCGCGCGAGAGATTACGCCGAAAGCAGAACCCATGCGTCCCGTGCACGGGTGCTGAACTAGGCGTAGTGCCTAAATTTGCTGAAAAAATCGGATCTTTATCCCTTCTAATTACCTTACACCTATATATTTTGATGCTTATTTTTATTCCCTTTCCTTCACTAATGGACAAATGGATGTAATTGGTTGTTTTAATGTGGTTGAACATTAATAAAACTGGTTTATACCAGTTTTGAGAGACGATTAAATTTCAGGCAACTAAGCACGACTTATTTTTTCGTTTTTCGATAGACTAACTTAATATGGTCAACGCAAACTCGTCAAATTATGACCGCGATTCTACAACAAAACATTCTATCAGCATCTGTTAATTTAATTGTTGACTATGACTTTCGAAACTTCAAGACTTAATAACCAAAAATCGTATAATTAAAGCAAAAAACGGAAAATCGTCTGACGAAACGAAACTTGCGTTTCGAGGTGGAACATGCATGATGGTTTTGTTGTTTGTTTCTTTTTTTTTTAAAAAAAACTTTGTTTTAAAATTATACTCGCAATAGGGGTTCAAAATTTGGTGTCAAGTGTCAACAAAACTCCCCACATTGGTCGAAATTTGGAGGAAATGATGACTAATGATAGAAAAGACACAAAATTTTGACAGAAAAATTTATTTTTCATATATTCTCCATAAGAAAATAGTTATACACGATACACTTTTGAAACCATGATTCGCAACTCTTAGTGTCGTTTTAAGTAGAAAATCCTGAATATGTGGCTTTATCGTCAATTTGAATTAATTTCTAAAATTGAAATGCAACTTTATCGTTGTCTTGGACAGAAAATCCCAATTAATTTTCTAAGATTGAAAAAGCGACTTTATTGTCGTCTTGGATAGAAAATCTCAATTCATTTTCTAAAATTAGAAATGCGACTTTATTGTCGTCATAGTAAGTATTGTCTCATGAATTACTCTTTTGTTAATGTGAAATACTCCAACATTGGATAAATTGACTTCAGTTTTTTATCGTAGTTTTTCGTGGCCTTAATGACATATAAATTGTCAAATCACCATCATCTTTTATGACTCCATGTGATATCATGTCACCATAAAGTAAGCCATTGTCAGGTCTTGTCACCTTAAAGTGTGGCATTGTTAAGTCACCTTAAAGTGTTGACAAAGGGTTATTACCCTCTAGAACAATCGTGGTGGATCAACCATCATATAACAAAATTTGATATGTTTTAAAAAAAAATATTTTGGAACTTTTCATGCATTAAGCTTATCTACTTTATCATAAAATGATGATCACTATACAAAATAGGTTGATCAGGATTGAAAACAATCATAAATTTTCAAGGGAAAAATTGATTATTATTTTTTGGATGACCATCAGGCAAATGGGTTGTATCAATGTACTTGATTCATCATTGATAAACTGCTTATCTATGCAGAGTATGAACAATATTTCAGTAAAAGTTTCAATACTACAAATGTTTGGCCATTAACCATTGGTAGAAATGCTCCTTATTACGCTATAGATAATAGTCAATTCTAATATCCATGGCATGAATTGTGGATGATCACTCTCTTGTCTTCAAGCACTTCTTTCATCTCTAAAAGGGCCATGGTTCTTCATTTCCAAATGCACCATCCTTTGGCTCCTCACTACTGTAACATTCTCTCTAGTTTTTTCTCATTTCAAAAAAATGGCTTGGCAATCTTCTTACAAAGATGCCAACGAAATGGAGAGTGTCAATAAGCAACAACTCTCCGGGATCACTAGGAACTTAGAGCAACCAAGGCAATCCTCTTCATCTTTCTACTTTACCAAGGCTCTCATGCCTTTGCTATCTCTCTATCTATTATGAAATGATTCATGTTGCATCCAATTTTTGGGATGAAACTCGTTATGTCTTCCGCTCTAGAGACCAAGAGATAGTACCTCTCATGGAAGAGATTGGAGAGCTACTAGGTTTACCATCCAACGGGCCTATCATTACACCTAGGTCTCATATAAGGGTCTCAGGGGATTCATCAGCTATATTGAGCATTCCCGATAACTTTCATGGCAGTTACCTATAATATGGCAAGGTACTTCTTAATTTATTATTAACTTTTCAATTTGGTGCTTGGCAATTACCTAACAATACCAACTATAAGATTGATAGAGAGAATGCTTGCATTCTTATGCTTTTGAGGAGTACCCTCACCAAATGGTCTTAAATGCATGCCATGTACGGTGTATTTTACTGATACGTGTCGTTTACCGTATTAAATTAAAAACCTATTCTTAGACTTCAAAAATATTAACAAGTAGAAAAGAGTAAGAAAGGGTCGATCCCACAAAGAGACTGCTAAATTACTAAACTCAAGGTTTAACTAAAAAAAAAATATTAATCACATAAACAAGTTAGACTACACAACTATTTACCTATTTACAGAGATTTGGGGGGGTTGAAGATAATACTAACCAATAGAAGTAAGTAAATGAAAAAAAATTAATCGACTATTTACAAGTGACGACGCACAAACAATTTGACGAATCACAATTTTTAATTCTCGAAATTTAGCCTCCTTTAAAACTTTAATTTAACATTTAGGTTGGTGAATTATCGCCGCGATCAACTCTTATTTAGCTCACTAAAATACTGGAATCTTGCTAACTATTTAACCCTTTCATTAGATCAATTCATATACTCAATAAGTCCAAGATAAGCCGCTTATCCCTAACAATATTAAGTTGTTCCATCTAAGCACATTGGCCAGATCGCGTCAGGCGCGCCAATGAGCCCCTAACACGTGTACTTGTGACTCACACAGAGTCCTGCGTTTGGCGCAAGTCCTGTGTGAGAAGCAGGCTACTTTTTTATCTCTTCAAAAACGTGTTTCCACGTGTAAACTTTTAACTGGACGGACCACGGCAGGCACACCAATCTGCGCCTAGCGCAGGACGTGCATGCAGTTAGAGATGGCCACTGGTGCGGGCTGGGTGGGCTGGTCCACGGGCCCTAGTGGGCCGGGCTGAGATATCACGGCCCAGGACCGGACCGTGAAATTCACGGTTTGGGCGGGGCTGGTCCCACGGCTGAAAAATCTTGGCCCACACTCGGTCCATTACCGGTTTTCACGGTTCGAACAACGGTTTTGGCGGTTTGTGGGCCTACCGGGCTAGCGGGCCGGCATGAAATTTTTTTTTTCAGAATTATTTAATCAGTAGAATCATTAAAACCTTTAAAATTAATTAAAATATATATAATTATTAATATTAGTGAATAATTTCATTATTTTTGAATTTGACTGAATTATAATATATGAAGTTTGATTAAAATATATACAATTTGATTAAAATATACACAATTTGGTTGAATAATTACTTGGGTTGGGTTGGTCCGATTCATGGGCCGGGCTGGACCGATTTTGTGGACCGGGCTGGGCGGATTTAGTAGCGGGCTTTCGTGGGTTGGGCTCAAAAAATCGGCCCACGGCCCACCCACCAATTTCACGGTTCGAGCTGGTGGGCCAGGGCTTTCGTGGGCTCAGCCCACGCCCCAAGAGGCGGGCAATTTGGATGGGCTGGATTGGCCCGCACTGTTGGCCATCTCTACATGCAGTGCACGTTTCTTTTTTCCTATAAATACGAGCTGATTTCCCGAATCAGACACGACTTTTCATTATTATTTTTCGAACACAAACATACTTACGAATACTTCCGAATACTATTACGAATCTCAAAATACTTCAATCCTTTCAAATGAATTTCAATTACTGATCATACTACGTTCCTGGTTCCACAATTGCTCCGCCTAAAGATCGTTGCGCTCTTCAATCTAAGCCGCATAGGTATAATTCCTGAGGATCCTTGAATAATCAATTATATTTATTGCCTTGAAGTTACTAACAAATTATTTCATGATGTAGATCTTTAAGTAATAATCGTTCTAGTGTATATTCTAACCCCTTTTCTATACTTTATTTTATATTCATATTATTATTATTATTCATGCCTTTGTATATTATATGTTTGTCGGATTATTCTATTCATATTATATGATTGTCCTGATTTATTGGTTTTATCACCCACATGTTATTACTGCTAATCAAGACCTAAAGAATCGTTCCAACTAATTCAGATAATTTGGACAACCTGCTAGGAACCTTGTAATTGATTGCATAATAACTTGTCACAAAAATTTAATCTTTTTATGTGTTTCCCGAACCGACCTAGACTAAATTATTTTTAGGGTGTTTAAAATATTATATGATTATTCTTTGGCATAAAATCTGTAATGAATCGATATTTATTATAGGCCAGCAATGGGCAATATGGTTTCTAACTGTGTTGTACCCTCACCCTCGAACTCAATCTTTGGTTCATTTGACCATCTATAGAGTCTAGACGGGGAAATCTACATTGGATAAAGTCCCACAATTTGTCCCTACGGTTTCCCGTATCCAATTAGGTTTATGATTCTTCCTTTAAAGAGTTGTTGGCGACTTCAAAAACGTTTCCAATACAAAAACATTAACTGTGGGGTAGTCAACTACAAATACGCGTTCACACCGCGTAGGTGAAATAAAAACACGCCTACAATTTGACGACTCCACTGGGGAGGATTTTAAAAAAAAATTAATTTTTTAAATGAGTGGGTGAAACTTGAAATATAAGATTCATTCTCCTTTTATGCCTGTGAATAATATACAGTTTTGCATATACATGGCTATTGTTTAGCCACCATAAGGGCAATCTACCTCGCCTCATTAGCACATGTTTTATGTGTGAGGCCACCCCCGGGGCGTTTGCGTTTTGTCCTTCCAAAGAGCTTCCTGAGCGATAGTGTTGGATCTTAGTCATAAGCAAACCTACCCAACCATGTCATTGTTCTCTTGTTCCTGACTTGAGAACTGGAGTGCGTCTTACACGTGGCCACCTCTTTAAGCAGGGGTTACGAAGCGTGGGATCAATCTCTTAGTCATGGACATTTTTCAGACTGAACCTAAACATGACCAATAGTTTCAAACATAGAACTGGACTTCAGGTTGAGAACTTTTGCATCCATGTTATATGACATTTGCCTGTGATTGCAATTTTAGCCTGTTATTATCTTGTCAAATTGTCATTATTACGCGTTGTTCCTAAAATCGCGTCTGAATAACAAACAAAAGTTCGTTAATTGGCCAAAACATCGACTAAATCCAGGAAACCATGTCGCGGGAGTAGTGCGCCAAGTGCAATAAATTGCGCTTGGCGCACCACTCCCACACTAGACGCAGGACTGTGCGCGCGGCACGCAGTCTGTGCATCGCATGCTTTTCTTTGATTTATTCGTCGTGGTGGTCGATCCTATGTTCGGCCCTATATTTTTCTGTCTGCATTCGCGTAAAAAATATGGTCATTTTAGGAGTCTCACCTAATTCAAAAAAGGGTATTTTCATGCAAGGTCGAGCCTGTCCTAAAAAATGCATCTAGAAAACTGGTCATAGTAGAGTTAGAGTTGTCATGCATGTCTACCTCTTCCCATTTTCTCCCTGCTGTTCAAATAATCTTCCTTATGAATCATATTTCACCACATTCACCAATTTCAAAAAAACTTACATTTTTCAAAATCAATCCTACACCATCTTCTATTCTACCTTTTTAGAAAATATTTCCTAATCATCATCATACCATCTCTTCAATAAAAGAATAAAATGTTTTTCAAAATTAATCCACCATCTTTTCCTAACAAAAGATAAAACAAGGGGTCCCTTTCAAAAACGAATTTCGAAAATTCTAAGCCCAGACCAAATACCTTCACCAATTCAATCCAATCGACCAAACTCAATCCATTTGCATTCATTTCTACGCCCATGTGCATTAGAGTCCATTGTGCATTCATATTAGTCCATCTAAATTTGAGTACATGCATTCATATTAGGCCCGCTAGCATTAGAGTCCATCTTAGGCCCATATAAATCTAGTTCATGTCAAATCTAGGCCTATTTGTATCTTTATGTCAAGCCTAGTCTAATTCTAATCCCAATCTATACCAATCCAAGTCTATTCCTAATTCACCTCCAATGTCAAGCCCATGTGCATCTCCCAGTCTAAGTCAAACCTATATATCAATTTATACCCTGCAAGTCTAGTTTGCATCTCCATGTAAGTCCTGCCAGTCGGTCTTCGAACTATAAAAATTCGGTCTTAGGACTATCACTAGTAGAATAATCGCTTATTGTTGCGGTCGTTAAGTGGCTATTGCGGCGGTTTTGGCTGCGCAACAATTAAGGGCGCAGGCGCGCAGCAATAGGTAATTCCCTAGTTGCTGCGGTTCCTAGCCAAAACCGCAGCAATAGGTTTATTTTTTATTTTAAAAAATTAAAGCATATTGCTTTGCGGTTTTGCCCAAAACCGCAAACAATAGGTCCGGTACAAGTAAATTTTTTTTTTTTTTTTTTTTGTATATTGCCATTAAATTTGAAAGGTAAAAATGTTAAAAGATAATAAAAACTACAAAAAGTAAACGGTTTTTCACCGTGCACTCGGAGGTTTTACGAAATCGCAGAATGCCCTCGTTGTTTCGAAAATGCACGAGATGCCCTTGTGGTTTACATAAAATGCACCAGACACCCTTAATGATTAACGGCGTCAAATTTTAGTTAAGCTTTATTTACCATTTGCCATCTTTAAGCCCTAATCCTAACCCCTAACTTCCTAAACCCTAATTAGCCTTAATTAACTAACTAAACCCTAACTTTTAACCCTACCCTAACACTAACCCCTAACTTCAAACTCTAACCCCACCACCACCTAACCACCATCACCCCACCACCACCCCCACCACCACCCCCGTAACTGCTCTCCCCACCCGCACCCTCCACGCCGGCTCTCCTCTCCCCCCACGGCCCCCTTCCCCTACACCCACCCCTGGCCCCCGCCCCATCAGACTCCTCCCCTCCTCACCCTCCATCCCCGTAGCCACCCTCCCCGCGCCCCAGCCCTTCCTCGACCCACGCAGCCCCCTCCCCCCCACCCCTTGACCCCCCTCTCCCACCCACAGAACCCCCCCTCTGCCCTCCCGCGAGAGAAGATTTGAAATTTTCGAATTGGGTTTTCGAAGCGAGAGAAGGGGAAAGATGTAAGGAAGCGAGAGAAGGGGAGTAGATGGACATTTTCGAAATAGGTTTTCAAAGCGGACAGAGATGGAAGTTTTCGAATGTTCGAAGCGGAGATGGGGAAAGAAGTGGTTTTGCGGGCCGAGAGGGGATAGGTTGCGGGGGTTGGGGAAAGGGGAGGCTGCTGTGGGTGGGGGTGAGGAAGTGGGGAGGGAGCTGCAGGGGGTTGGGGCAAGGCGGAGAGCGGCGGCGGGGGGGGGGGTGAGGGGGAGGGGGGGGGAGGGGGCTGCGGGGGTTGTGGGGAAGGGGGAGGCTTCGCAGGGGAGTGGGGGTGAGGGAGGGGGGAGTCTGGCGATGGGGTGGGGGTAGGGGTGGGTGTAGGGGAAGGGGGCGTGGGGGGTGAGGGAGAGGCTGTTGTGGATGGTGGGGGGGGGGGGAGCTGTTACGGGGGGTGGTGGTTGGGTGGTGGTGGGGTGATGGTGGTTAGGTGGTGGTGGGGTTAGAGTTTGAAGTTAGGGGGTTAGTGTTAGGGTAGGGTTAGAAGTTAGGGTTTAGTTAGTTAATTAAGGCTAATTAGGGTTTAGGAAGTTAGAGGTTAGGATTAGGGGCTTTAAAGATGGCAGAAATGGTAAATAAAGTTTAACGGAAATTTGACGCCGTTAATCATTAAGGGTGTCACAGTGCATTTTATGTAAAACCACAAGATCCGGTGCGTTTTCGAAACAACGAGGGTACCTGGTGCATTTCGTGAAAACCTCGGAGTGCACGGTGAAAAAACCGAAAAGTAAAAGATGAAAAAGATCCAACAGGTACAAAAGATCTAACAAATACAAAAAAATCCAAAGATGATAAAGTCTAACATCAACAGATACAAAAAATGAGAATAAAAAATCCAAAAAGTACTAGTGGGAACTAACTACAATAGAAATCCAAAATACAAAAAGCAAGTATCAATAACAAATACAAAAAAATGAGAAATCCAACAGGTAAAAAGATACAAAAAATGAGAAATCCAACAACCTAACATCAGATAACTAAAAACGAAAAACTAACTACAATAAAAAAAACAAAAAAAATAAAATAAAATAAGAACCATTAACACCGAGGAAGACTTCTCAATCTCGAACTATTAACACCGATCGACAGCGCAGGGATTCGCGAGCGGTCGACCAACTGGGCTTCGCGAGCGACAAGCGCCGGCCGTGTACTATGCTTGTGAATGGCGAATGATGAGCACCGGGTGCGTGTGGTGGTGATTGGCGACGAAGAAGTAGGCTGACAGAGGAGACTAGAGACGAAGAAAGAGGATGACAGAGGAGATAGAGCGTCGGCCTAGGGTTCACTTTTCCGGTGGGTTGAGTGTGAGAGACGAAGAAAGGTTCGAATTTTGACTTCTTGAGTGAAAGAGGACGAACGAACGAACGAAGTTGAGCAAAATTTAAGGAACGAAGATGATGAGAGATGAAGATGATGTGCGAAGATGATAAAGATAAGAGATGAAGATGATGTGTGAAGATCAGATGATAAGACGAGAGATTCAGATGAGAGTGAGAGGAGAGAGGGATAAGAGGCGAGAGAGATTCAGTATAGAGGATAAGCGGCGCCTAATATTGAATTGTAACCCTAAAATGACTCATGACCTATTGCTGCGGTTTTTAGAATCAACTGCAGCAATAGATTAATAAAAAATAATATTTTAATCTATTGCTGCATTTTTCATAAAAAACCGCAACAATAGGTTATTTCGAACATTTTTTTTTATCAGGCGGTATATTGCTACGTATAGCTAAAACCACAGCAATTCAGCCGCAACAATTTACATTTATTCTACTAGTGTATAAAAGTTCATCCCTTAAAGTCTAGCACCGCTCTTCTCCCCCGTAAGTTCAAAGTCTAGCATTCCTTAAGTCCATAAGCAATTTTTGAGTCTAGCCTGCTTAGTCTAATGTAAGTTATGAGGTCTACTTGTCTAGCCAGCTTGCTCACCTGTAAGTTCAAAGTCTAGTTGCCTAGCCTGCTTGCCTTAAGTTAAGAGTCTAGTCTCCCTTATTGTCCAGTCTTCCTTAAAGTCTAGCCTGCTTGCTCACCTGTAAGTTCAAAGTCTCGCATTCTGTAAGTCCATAGGCAATTTTTGAGTCTAGCCTGCTTAGTCTAATGTAAGTTCCGAAGTCTAGTTGTCTAGCTTGCTTGCTCACCCGTAAGTTCAAAGTCTAGGTGCCTAGCTTGCTTGCCTTAAGTTACGATTCTAGTCTCCCTTATTATCCAGCCTTCCTTAAAGTCTAGCCTGCTTGCTCACTCGTAAGTTCAAAGTCTAGTCTCTCCTATCATCACCAAAACCCAGTCGTGGAATCTAGTCTGCTTGCATAGTCCAGTCCAGTCCATGTCTGCATTTGCATATAGTTAGGCCCATGTCTCCATCATGGTCAAGTCCATACTAGTCTGAAACCCATAACCATTTCCATTCCCATTTCTAATCATTTTCCATTCTCGTTTCCACTTTCATCTTCATTTCTCACCTCTCATTTCTTTTTCATTCTCCATCCCCCATTTCCATTTCTCATTTCGAAAGCATCATTTCTTAAAATTTACGAGGTCCATTCGATTTTTGTTCAGGACAGGTCGTGAGATTATAACTTGGGAACGTCCAACAGAGAGGCAACAAGGTCGACCTACTCCCTGCACTCGTCAGCGCATCCTAACCTTCTCATACGAATCCTCCTACTCTTCGAATCATCCGAAATGGGGACGCTAAGGAACGACTTAATGCCATCATGGCTCAACTTCAATCGATGAACTCTCGCCTTGAGGAACAAGACAAAGAGATTAAGGCACTGAGAGAGAAACTAACTGAGGAAGAAGAGCAAGATGACACTCCACCACCACCACCACCTCCTATCAAGATCGAGACATAATTGAGGTTTGAAAAACTCGAGCAATTGATCCAGTCAATTCCTGCACTCGAGAGTCAAGCTCATGGCCATGACATCATTGATCCTGAACAGAGGGAAAAGCTTCCTAAAAAGGTAACATTGGGTGACCTCCTAAAATTCAAGGGGGTCGAAGACCCAAATGATCATCTGAGAGCTTTCTCCATCTCTATGGCTGTCAAGGGCATGAGCAAGGACCTGTTTGCTTATGTCTTTCCCTTGACCTTGGATGCCCATCCATCCAAGTGGTTCAGGTCACTGAATAAGGCCAAGCTGAATGACTGGGACTACATCATAGAAGAGTTCCACAAACAATACATATACAATACTCAGCTTTCCATTGGTCTTCGTGAGTTGGAGTTAACTAAACAAAACTCCAACGAAGACTTCGTCACCTTCCTTAACAGATGGAGGGATAAAGCTCCACAAATTTAAATTATTTTCTTAAAATTGTTTATAGTTATTATCTTTCATAATATTTATATATGAGCTTATTTCGTGTTTAATTTCAGTTTATTTTCTAATCACTTGAAGATACACAAGTTTATCAATCCACATAATGTACATGCATTAACTCTATTGGATTGGTAATGAAAAAAATGCAGTTTTATTAAATTTAATTTAGTAGTATATTTTATTTGTATATATATATGTTTATAATAATTGTCTTGTGGTTATTAATTAGGTTTGTTTGAGATAATTTTGCCAAGAGAAAAATAAAGTGGTTTAATAATTGTGGACTATCGGGCTTTGTCGACTTCGAATGCAATTCGGACTACTATAGAAGCTTACAAAAGAAAAAGATAAGTATATGATATACAATTATTCACGTCGGAATCATTTTCTTAGAGAATTTTACTTTTTCTATCCAAAATATTACTATTTTGATTATCTTTTAAAATCTATAAATATTACGCAAGCATATCTAAGTATTTCTCGATTTATTAATTTATTAATATGTAGGGAAAGCACTACATAATGGTTGGGAGATTAATTGATATCGATGTTGATAGTTTTACATGGTATGATGCTTGCACGTTTTGTGGATTTGATATAAAATATGTTTGTGAGCATAATATTTGTAGCAATTATGACAAAGAAAATGCTACAACGGCTGCTAGCCATATACCCCCGACAATTTTTTTTGTTCACTATATACCCTTAATGTTTTCAAAATTCACCATAAGCCCCTCAATTTCTTGATAATTCATCATGTGCCCTTAATGATTAACGACTATCAACTTTTTTAATCATTAATCCCCAATTGCATTACTAAACTTTAATTAATCCCTTGTTCACTCATTTTCCGTAACAGATTAGCATTAAAATAACACCTAAGGCCAAACAAGAAGGAAGAGAGTTATTGAGGAAATGTGATAAAAGGGGTCATTTGTGGTGTTTTAATGGTAGTCAATTAAGGTTAACGATTCAAACAATGGTTAATTAGGGTTTGATAACGGAATTAGGGGTTACTGAATAAAAACGTTGACGGTCATTAGTTATTAGGGACATATGGTGAATTTTGAAGAAATTGAGGGGTATATGGTGAATTTGAAAACATCAACATTACATGGTGGATAAAAAAATTTGTCGGGGTATATGGTGAAAAATCCGTAAATTTTATAATCGTGTTAAAGTTATAATTATTTTTATTAACCTGTTTACTAACTTTATATAATTGCTTCCAATATTTCCACGATAAAAAAAATGTTTATGGATATATGACTATAATCGACTCTATCGTACAATGCGTGTCAAGCTCTTTACAAAACAGATTGAATTTATATTACATTCAACTAAAGCAAAATTGAAGCATGTGCTTAATGAGGTACTATATGATTTTATGAACTTTACTCTAAGATATTCCATGACTGAATTAAAATCTAATGTACTTTGTTGTTTTTCAGAGTAAGTATGTCATTTTGATTTATTTCTTACAGGTGCATGATAGAGTTTTGCTATGATCCAAGCTTCTCACACGTGTGAGCAACGCATATATTTTTGTATTTCATCCTCTTCATCTATCGGCTTATATAATAGAATATGTAACTTTTGTCGATTGGGCAGAAGAATGTGCATATTTATTTATGTAATTATTATTTTATATTTCATTAATTTTCTTTGTTGATAGCCATATTAATAGTCTTTTGCTATATTTTAATTTTTTTGCCTTTTCTTTTTGTAGGATAAGGAGCACATTGACTATCCGGCAACAATAAAGAATATTGAATCGCCACACCTTCTTTTTAATATTAGAATAAAAGACCCTAGAGTTTTACCTTAGTTTTTTTTGTCGATCTCTTTAGTTTATGAAAACCATTATGAAACTTCTATCTATAGTATAATAAATTGTTGTGGGATCCCCTTTTTTATGACAATAAAGCATATTGCACACACCTTTTCTTTAATATTAAAATACATGCTCCTTAGTTTGTTCGTTCTAATGCCTTAGTATTGCATGTCATTATTTATTCTATGAACACTAGTGAGACGCGGTCGTACGCGCTACCAAAGATAAAAGTTTATTTTCCTTCTTTCCAATACAAATGAATGTAAGTGGCAAGTAGGGTCGTATCCACAGAGACTTGGGGACTAACTCGTGATTATAATAGATCAAATGGGGGTTTTGTGATTAAAGAATTGAATAACTAAATATGAAGAACTAAAGAACAATCAAGAAGTAATGTAATCAAGAAGAGAACAATCTTGAGTTCGATTAATGGCCACTTCGATTCATACTATTGATCATTGGTTTCTCAAATGTGTAACTTTACTCTTAATTACTCAAAGTTGGAAATCAAATTCCTTTCCCTCAAAAGTACCGTTAAACAATCACAATCAGATGATAATAAAACTTGAACTAAAGATTAATCTAATCTAATAAGAGATTAAATTCAAATCAATAGAACGTCAACGAACAAGGAAACAATGAGCCAATTAACAAATTGCTAGCACAACATATTCAAATTAGAAATTGTGATTTCCCTAGTGATTAATCAAGAATAATCAGATTCATTAATCAAACCCTAGATTACTACTCATGAAAGAAGAACAGACGATTCGGCATCAATTCTAAATCCTAGCAAAAGATAAATCGGACGTATAAACTAGTAGTACTCCTAGCATTACATACATTAATCATAGATCAAGAACAAGAAATCACAATTATAATTAAGATAAAGTCAACAAAGAGAAACCTCACAATAATAGATCGAAGCTTGATTAACCGTTCTCAAGACTAGATTTAGGCTACGATCAACATTGCATCCATCAAAGAAATCTTCAAACTAATGATTCGAAGCTTAAAAAAGGAAAATAGGGATTAGGGTTCTTCCTCTCTATTCTCTCTAATTAGGTTCAGGATTACATAATATCCCCAAAACAACGTTTTTTTCCAATTAATAAAAAACCTCCTCGCAAAGCTGAAAACTGTCGAAGAATTATAACCGCGGTGCGCGAGTCGGGCCCCCACATGCGCTAGTCGGGCCTTCGCTGCTGCCCAAAAAACCAACCAATGCTCGAAGTGCACGAGTCGGGCGTTCCACATTGACAGGCTAAAGTCGTATCACCTTATCAAAAATAACCTAAAGTCCACTAACAAGTAGTCAGGGAAGTCAGGATCGAATCCACAGGGAGAAAGTTATAGTATTGTATCTGAATTCTAATATTATACTAACTAAATCAGTTGAAAAGGGGTGTGTGACTAAACTAATGGGAAAATGACAAAACTAAATATGAAGGTAATAATCAATTAATAAAGAGCTAGGACTATGGATCACTATGCATACAATTCAGGAAATCAGAGACGAATAATAACTACCCAATAAGTCAATTTATCTAGGGCACATGTAATTTCTCTCGAACATTACGTCCCTCAAAGATCACCTAGCCGCTCTCGCATGGTCAAGGATCACTATGCCTAATGATTGAAAGCCTATACGAAATCTCTCCTCTCGAAGCAGATTCAATATTGCGATAATAGAAAGATAAATCAGGCCTAATTCATAAATCTAGCATGAACGATTCAATCACAGGAAACAATTGAAATATAGGGTAATTCTACTAATCTATCAATCCTTCATTGCATACATTGATCCCCACAATCCTAGAAATAAAACTACTCACTCATGTTTAAGAATCCAATAACAAATTTCATATAAAAATCCATGCTTTGAACTATTGCAAACAACTAAGAAACTAATCTAATAAATAATAGAGAAAGCAAATAAATACGAAGAGAATAAAGAAGAAGATTACCAAATTAAAGAACTATATTGAACTTGAGAATAATCCAAAGTTTCGATCTTGAATCCACAATGAAAAGCAATAAACTAGGGTTCTTGAGATAATCTATGAGAAATAAAGACTAAAAACAAAGATAAAACCAAGATACTTAATAAATGTTCTAACTTTCCTATTTATACTAAGTGGCCCGAAATCATTAAATGAGCGCGCGCGGAGAGAAGCCCGATCGGGCCAACCAAGCCCAATCAAGTCGGGCACAAAAATAGTAGCAGCGCCTAATAGCGAGACCACGCCCGATGAAGTCGGGCCGCCTCGCCCGATGATGTCGGGCGTCGATGTTCGGCTACGCAAGACGGCTCCGCATGTATGGTCTCGCCTATCGCCCGATCTTTGTCGGGCCTGCCTCGCCCGATGAAGTCGGGCGATGGTACTCGCCAAGAGTTAGCGCGCAGCCTTCGAACATGATCATAGCGCAAAGAACATGGGATAACGCCCGATGGAGTCGGGGCCGACTCGCCCGATCGGGCCGGGACAACGATACAACGACCAGGGCAACGTCGCCCGATCGGGCCCGCAACAAGTCTAACTTTGGCCACTGATGGAGTTGAACGCCCGATCGGGCGTGTGGTGCCCGATCCAATCGGGCTCAGGTCCGATACTTCATTCTTTGGCTTCAAACGCCAAGGCTTCACTTCTACTTTTGTCCAGGGCCTCGGAAAGCATGCTCGGGACTTCGGAACTCATCAAATATGTCTTCGAACCTCTCCAGTCCAGTGAAATGGTCAGATAGTGGTAGAAAATAGAGAGATAACTCCCTAAAACCTGCAATCAGACACAGAACAGAAAACCACAACTAGATGGAGAGAGTTAGCATAAAATGGCTCCTAAGAGCACCATTGATACACATTTTAGCTCAAATACAGGGGGAAAAACACTATATAAAACCATAACATCAAACTCCCCCAAGCTAAACCTTTGCTTGTCCTCAAGCAAAGCATAGCAGGAATAAGAATAGGATTGCTTCACCCCTCAGATGGAAAAGTTTAAACTCAATTATTTCCAACTCAAAATCATTCAAGCAAGCAAAATTCAAGTTCAGTTGCTCAGATCACCTGACTACCAATCACTTAAGTAAACCATCAAACACAGCTGCCCTACATATCATGCAAAGTCTTGAAAAGGTGCTCACCGAGGTGTCACTCCTCTCAATTTTGTGGCAGGCAAAATATGTGCCCGGTCGCTCACCAACCCAACCATAATAGCCCTTCCCACTCACACTCTCATGTGTTTAGAAAGGTATAATATCGCTCATCCTAATCAAGTCGACTCAAATAACAAACTTAATCTTCAACTTTGGCATATTGACTCAGTATTATTCCAATAAACAATCAAACATGTGCTCAAAAGGTCTTTTTCAGGGTTGTAATGGGGCTCGGGTAAAGGTATGGAAATTATTTGGGAAATGTGGTGGAAAAGCCAAGAAAGGGGAGCAAAAAACACTAGTAGGACTAGGTGTGGTCGAAACAACTCCCATGGCAACAACAACATAACCAAGATAATGACCAACTTTTGAAATTTCACGAACCAACCAACAATTGTCATTTTCAACATAATTTCCAACACTTTGGATAGTTAACGAATGAAGATCATAGAAATTTTTCAGATTTTTCACTATCAAATTTTTTTTTTCTTTCTTTCTTTTCTTTGTACAACCATATCATTATTTTCCAACCGCCCTACGAAATCAACCACACAATATGATATAAACTTAACAAATGCTCCCCCAATCTAGGCTTGGGACAATAGTCATTGCAAAGGCTCAAGGTGTGTAATGTGGTTTAATATAGATCCAAAAATAATTCATTAGGCTCAGCGGGGCTAAGGGGAAAAATTCATTAAACAACTCTGAGGCTTAAAATTAAACAAATGAACACCTCTATCACAGCACATGTCTAAAGTTACCAGAACTCAACGAGTACAACGCCAAAACCAAGATAAGAATGCTACGAGGAACTAACACACAAGAATATATCGGATATAGAGATAAATCCGAGGGCTAGAATGAATCCTCACAATCTAACCAATTCAAGCATGTAGTTAAAATAGGCACTTTATCATCAAAATTCACTCAAGATCAAGGCAATCATAGATTACATCACAACATCCCAATCTCAAATGCCCAACTATCCAGTATAATGAGTTAAATCATTTTTTTCAAAGCAAAGTTCGGGGCACAGGGAAGCAATCAAATTATGCGAATTCAACTCGTATTTTTGTGTTTTTTTCAGCAATATTTCATTTTTGTGATTTTTCATTTTTTCAAAGCAAAAAACCTACCTTAACTATCCTAAAATGCAGTAAAAACAAAAAGAAAAATAATACTAATACTTACAGAAATCCTCCCCCAAGCTGAACTTGGCAATGGCCTCATTGCAACAAGGGAAAGGAAAGGGACATGGGCATCAGCCGCCCATCAGCCTGGATCGAGAAGTTTAGTAGCCACATGTTGTACCACCGTTTGCAACCCGCGTCGGATTGTAAAGGCGGTGTGGTGGCCCTCATGTCGATGAATGCGGTGTTCATTATGGTCGGGGCTTATTTCGTCAAGTCATCGGTGCTATAGCCAATGGTCTTTTTGGGAGTCACGTAAGACCGTTAGAAAATGCTCATCACCTGCAATAGACTCGACAAGCACATCATGTGAAATAGCACGGAAGAGGGGGTAAGGCATGCAATTATGGATCGGTTCATCTATAATATCAACTCTATAACATGATTCCTCTAGCATTAGGCTTTTTGGCACATTGTTTAGGCTAAACATGACCTTATCATCCCCCACAGTCAGTGTCAGTTTCTCACTCTTAACATCTATCACCGCCCCAAAGAAGTATGGAGGAAAGGTCTCCCAAGGATAATGGGTGTTTGAGTGTCTTCGGCCATGTCTAATATAACAAAGTCCACAGGGATAAAGAATTTACCTACTCTAACAGGAACGTCCTCTAATATACCTAGGGGGTATTTCACGTAACGGTCGACCATTTGCAGAGTAATGGTAGTACATTTTAATTCACCCATGTTCGATTGCTTACGAGATAGAAAGAGGCATGACACTCACACCGGCACCTAAATCACATAAAGCTTTGTCAATAAATATGGTGCCAATGTGACAGGGGATGGAAAAACTCCCCTGGATCTTTCAATTTGGGTGGAGACTGGTTTTGTAAAAGAGCACCGCATTCGCGATAAAAGCCACGATCTCCACCTCATGGAGAGTCCGCTTCCTCCTCAAGAGTTCTTTCAAAAATTTAGAATAAGCAGGCACTTGATTTAATAATTCGGTAAAAGGAAGCGTTACTGCAGATTCTTTACCACCTCTAAAAACTTACCATGCGGTGGTCGAGCTTCTTCTTGAGCATCCGCTCGGGGAATGGTAGCTTGATCACCGGAGGCACCTGATTTTCTCCTTAGTCACCTCCTTAGTCTTATCTGCGGCTCCTTGCTCCGCTGAGGTTCAGCATCCTCGAGGCACTTCCTGTGGTTTCTTAGCACTTGGTGATTCCACCTCTAGCATTGCTCGGAGCATCGCATCGCACTCCACTGCGAAGGGTGATAGCATTGGCGGTGTCCCTAGGTTGCATTGGTTGTGAAGGCAAGGACCCAGATGGCCTATTAGCGAGAGGAACTAGCCCGGTGAGCTATTTGTGACTCCAACATCTTATTATGTGTCCCTTGCGGCTTATTCTCGAGCATGCGGGCTCTCAAATTGAGACCTGGTATTCGCTTGAAAGGAAATAATACCTTTCTCGCATCTGCAACATTAAACTTTTGAGTTCAGCAATAGCTGGTAGTGCGGAGGTCTTTGTAGAATGATCTTTGTTGAAACCGAGTTCTCGATAACCGGGGAGGAGCTTGTGGTTGATATTGTTGTTGTTGAGGGTAATGTTGTTGTTGCGGATTCATCACGTTATTACTCCTATACGAGAGATTTGGATGATCTCGCATGCCGAGGATTATATGTATTGGAGTAGGGATCAAACCGGGGCTTGTGTGGTGACCGTAATGCGTGCACGGGCTCACTAGAATGTGAGAGAGAGGGGCACTCTTGAGAGTTATGTCCAGCTATCCCCACAAGCGTCACGAGATGAAAGCATTGTACCCAGAAACACTAGCCATAGCATTGACACTCATATGAGGGGAGGAATTATTACCTAGCTTCAAAGAATCAATCTTCGGTGAAGAGCGGCTAGTTGTCCGGTCGGTAAAGAAATGGCTTCAACATCATGTTTACCTCCCTTTGTCATAGAGGAACGAATAGTAGACGCTTGGTGAGAAGCGAGTTTCTCCGGAAGTTCATGCCCTTCATCTACGGCTTTATCCATGAAAAACCCACCCTTTGCTCCATCAATTACCCGTCTCGTATTCGCATCAACTCTAGTGTAGAAAATGTGGCACGGGATACCACTTGTCAAAACCATGATGGGGGCAAAGACGTTGCAGATCTTTGAATCTTTCCCAAGCTTCATATAGTGACTCTCCAGGATCCTGGGTGAAAGTCACTATCTCATGACGCATATCTGCAGATCTTTTGGTAAGGGTACCACTTGATGAGAAAAATCTTTGAGAGCTCGGCCCGGTGGTGATGGTGGAAGGCGGCTTATTATACCAAAATAGAGCTTTGTCGCGCAGAGAAAAACCAAATAAGATGAGTTTCATCTCATCAGCCAGCAATACCGACTTGCTTCGAGTAGCACAACATTGTAAGAACCGCTGCGAGATGCTGATTTGGGTCTTCGAGATGGTAACCCAAAGAAACGATTATTCGAACCATAATCGAACGTGAGACTTGCTTTCAAAGTTTTGCAGCAGCAATAGTAGGTAACCGAACCCCGGTGGGCACATTATCGGGAGATGGTTGTGCATAATCTCCGAACGTCGGTTTAGCTTCGTCACCCATTCTAGCAAGTAATAGGTGAGGCGAGAGAAGTCTTGTTGTGGTGAAGATGGTGGAGAAGGTGTCTTTTGGGAAGGTGTCCGCTAGTGACAACTTGGTTTGCTTAGTTGTCTTTTTGAGTCTACGAGCCGTCTTTTCAATCTCCGGGTCAAATGGAATGAGATCTGGGGATTTCAATTTCCTACTCATACATCAAAAACACTAAAACAAACGTGAGATGCTCCAAAGAACAGGTGTTCTTCAGAGTAGAGGTTAGTGTAATACTATAATTCAGACGAAATAAAAATAAACCGTCTCCCCGGCGCAAAATTTGACAGGCTAAAGTCGTATCACCTTATCAAAAATAACCTAAAGTCCACTAACAAGTAGTCAGGGAAGTCAGGATCGAATCCACAGGGAGAAAGTTATAGTATTGTATCTGAATTCTAATATTATACTAACTAAATCAGTTGAAAAGGGGTGTGTGACTAAACTAATGGGCAAATGACAAAACTAAATATGAAGGTAATAATCAATTAATAAAGAGCTAGGAATATGGATCACTATGCATACAATTCAGGAAATCAGAGACGAATAATAACTACCCAATAAGTCAATTTATCTAGGGCACATGTAATTTCTCTCGAACATTACCTCCCTCAAAGATCACCTAGCCGCTCTCGCATGGTCAAGGATCACTATGCCTAATGATTGAAAGCCTATACGAAATCTCTCCTCTCGAAGCAGATTCAATATTGCGATAATAGAAATATAAATCAGGCCTAATTCATAAATCTAGCATGAACGATTCAATCACAGGAAACAATTGAAATATAGGGTAATTCTACTAATCTATCAATCCTTCATTGCATACATAGATCCCCACAATCCTAGAAATAAAACTACTCACTCATGTTTAAGAATCCAATAACAAATTTCATATAAAAATCCATGCTTTGAACTATTGCAAATAAATAAGAAACTAATCTAATAAATAATAGAGAAAGCAAATAAATACGAAGAGAATAAAGAAGAAGATTACCAAATTAAAGAACTATATTGAACTTGAGAATAATCCAAAGTTTCGATCTTGAATCCACAATGAAAAGCAATAAACTAGGGTTCTTGAGATAATCTATGAGAAATAAAGACTAAAAACAAAGATAAAACCAAGATACTTAATAAATGTTCTAACTTTCCTATTTATACTAAGTGGCCCGAAATCATTAAATGAGCGCGCGCGGAGAGAAGCCCGATCGGGCCAACCAAGCCCAATCAAGTCGGGCACAAAAATAGTAGCAGCGCCTAATAGCAGACCACGCCCGATGAAGTCGGGCTGCCTCGCCCGATGATGTCGGGCATCGATGTTCAGCACGCAAGACAGCTCCGCATGTATGGTCTCGCCTATCGCCCGATGCTGTCGGGCTGCCTCGCCTAATGAAGTCGGGCTACTTCGCCAAGAGTTAGCGCGCAGCTTCGAACATGATCATAGCAGCAACATGGGATAACGTCCGATGGAGTCGGGCTGACTCGCCTGATCGGGCTGGACAACGATACAACGATCGGGCCCGCAACAAGTCTAACTTTGGCCACTGATGGAGTTGAACGCCCGATCGGGCGTGTGGTGCCCGATCCAATCGGGCTCAGGTCTGATACTTCATTCTTTGGCTTCAAACGCCAAGGCTTCACTTCTACTTTTGTCCAGGGCCTCGGAAAGCATGCTCGGGACTTCGGAACTCATCAAATATGTCTTCGAACCTCTCCAGTCCAGTGAAATGGTTAGATAGTGGTAGAAAATAGAGATATAACTCCCTAAAACCTGCAATCAGACACAGAACAGAAAACCACAACTAGATGGAGAGAGTTATCATAAAATGGCTCCTAAGAGCACCATTGATACACATTTTAGCTCAAATAAAGGGGGAAAAACACTATATAAAACCATAACATCACACATGCGCGAGTCGGGCCTTCGCTGCTGTGAAGGATCCTGTGAGACTCGATATGCGCGGGCCGTGCGTGTATGGCGCCCGACTCGGGCACTCGCCACTGCTTGAGATTTAGTCTCCAACCAACGCCCGAGGTGGGCTCTTCAACGCCTAAGGTGGGCAAACACTGCTGTAGAAATACTAAGAGATGAACTTTGACAACACCCATCGAACTCTAGACTTCAAAGGACTTTGTGAGATAATCCACCTGTAAATGATCAAAGCATATAGAACCACAACATGTCCTTAAATCTCCTCTAATGCATTAAAAACATCATAACTCCCTCTTCTCCACACTAAGGTTTAGATGAGTCAAACTCTCCCTTTTAATACTTAAACCTTAGTGAAATGGACTTCTCAACGCTCTATAATTGCATATAACTTGGTCACATCAAATACCCCCACACTTGAACTTTACTCGACCTCGAGTAAACTCAAAATAAAGGTCAATGAGGCACCCCTTACAAGCCATTGCTCACCTTTCACTACTCCCCTTATCTCTCCATCCTAGTGTATGATAAAGGTTTGATATTTCCCCCGATTCGCTCAAAGCTAAGTCTAAGGGTAAGAGTCACCCCCACACTTGAGCTAAAAGCTCACCTGAAATAATGTAAATGGCCTTCTCACACTATGCTCAACAGCAAGATAATAAAAATGTATAACTTTAAAACCCGAAAGATCTCAAAGGATTCAAAACCATTCCAACCTGCACAACATCATAACCATCCTCATATTGTGAAATGACAAAAACAAGTTCGAATCCTGACAAATCTCAAAGGACTCGAACTTGGACCATCTAAACACACTCACAACAACCAACTCCTTATTCCTCCAATAATGAGCGAGCTCTAACCTATTCGCCTCTAACTCCGAACACCAAGATGAAAAACCCACCCGAGGCACTCCTTATATCACCAACCCTCCTTATGACACCAACTCCGGTAAATGATTTCAAATTTTCTCTCTTTTATCTCTCATTTTGCCTAGGAGCCCTTTCGAGTTTTCATCCTAGCTTCACACATTTTTTTTTTTCATTTATGAACTCACCATCTCACCCGCTCCAATTAGCCACTTTTTTTGCATAGATTGCCCTTTCGGGTTTTCAACCTATCCGGGCCCCCATTTTTGCCTGAGTCGCCCGCCCTTGCGGGTTTTCAACTCAGCGGGAAATCGTTTTTTTTTTTTAGATCAAAATATATACAAGAAAGTAAGCTATCCCTCCCCCACACTTGAAACATACATTGCCCTCAATGGAAGAAAGGACAAACAATAAACAAAAGGGAAAGGGAAAAACTTACAATCTAGGACCTAGAAGGTCCTCCGGGATGTCGGCTAGACGATCCCCTCGCAGCTCTCCAGCGAGTCAACTCAGCATCGATCTCAGCGGTGGGGTCAACATACCCCGTCCCATCAACAGTAGATGGGTAGCGAGACACAAAGAAATTATTCATGGCAGACATCATAGAGTGCATCGAATAGACATTGTCATCCAAGGTGTGGTATTGTTGCCTCAACTCGTCAAGCTCCTGACCATAGTAGTCTAACCGACTGGTCACTCTAGCCTCAATGGAAAGAGGTACCTCGGCCTCACCCATCTCCTGATGCTCACCCTCAGCCTCTTGATTATCCTCGCGGGCTGGTGCTGAGGCTGCGCCTCTAATTTGGTTGAACTCTTCCTCTACCCCCGGACGATAGATGTCATCGGGTGGGATAAAAAGATCAGCTTGTGAAGTATGCTCAGTGATGGCGAGACGGTTTTGTGGCAAGGACATGTACCTTACCAAGTTAGAGCCGTAAAGCCATACAAAATGGTCCTTAGAGGGAGGAAACCACAGTATGTAGGCTCTGTGCAATTGAGTAAGAGAGTATTTAAATGTAAAGTCACTCCGCCGAGTTTTATGATAGTTCAGAGGGAGCAAAATATCTTCTCCTTGCTCATCCACCGGTACTTCCTCCCCAACATAGTGTGCTAGTTGAGTCACCATACCCCCCGTACTGATTTTCCCATGCTCCTTGCGACGCACCTCAAAACAACCATTTAACCAGATATCTAACCAGTCCGGGCATCCGACACCTCCCGGTGTCATAGTCCATAAACACTTGAGATCAAACTTGGGAATAGCAGTAGGGTCCCCATGGCAAATACCGTCATAGCTAGTAGACGATGGACAAATCTAAGAGCGGGGTGAGGAATTTGGCTACTTTTGCACCTATGACCCCAAATGAGTCCACGTGTGATGTCTGACCAGAAAAGAGCCTCATTGCATACATCGGCCGCCATAAACCGATCATTTGTCTCATAGTTCCAACCAAAAGCAAGTTTTACCTCCTCATAGGTCAATTGAAAATTCTTGCCATTAAGGGTGAAAATGATGGTGGGGCCCTCAGGACTCTTCCGTTTCTCTAATGTAGAGAGAAACTCCAATGTGTATCTCTCATAAGTCGGCTTTTGTATCTTCATGAATCCATCTAAACCCACCTTGGCTAAGAGGAACTTAACCGGTTCAAAGAGTCCTAGTTTGCGAAAGGTGTCGCAGCACACAAACTTGGTCTCTTTAATTGTTCTTCCCGGTTTGGTCAATGCTTTCCACCTTTTTAGTTGAGTTGCATTGAGGTGAGTGAGACCCATACAATCATTCCGAGCTCTCTTAGGTGCCATATCAAGAGTAGGGAAGCAAAGCAAGTTATCACCAAAACAACCAATCTGAAACAAAACCCAAACCTGAAATGTCACCACACCTTCCTTAACCAAATTCGGAGTTCCAAGTGTGGTTTTCATCAATGCAAACTCGAATAAATCTTCAATGATACTCCAAAGGTCTTCCTATGTCTTCAATTGGTGCAAATTGATGAAGGTGAAAGAAACCCCCAAAAGTTAGGGTTTTTCGAAAATAAAGAGAAATTTCAGATTTTTGTGGTGAAAGAGAAAGATGAAGGATGAAGATGACGATTTATGGCACAGAGAGAGAGAGGATAGAGTGTGAGACTGGTGAGAGAGTGGAATAGAGATTTGGGAGTGGTGAGACTTAGGGGAAGAGAGAGAAAGAACGAAAAAGGTGAGGGATAATGGGGTGAAAGAGTGAAGAGAAGAGAAACCGAAGGGTTTCCATTTGTGCAGTCCGAAAAGCGCGACTCGGGCGCTTCACATGCGCGAGTCGGGCATCTGCTTTTGGGACTACGTCCAGGATTTCTCAGAGTGCGCGGGTCGTGCGCATCCAGGGCGCGAGTCGCACACTAGCTATTGCAACTTCCATCTATTTAGCGTTAAGTGCACACCCCGTGCACGTTCAGCGCCCACGGTGCGCATAAGGCCCTGCCTCTCTCTTCTTCTTCTTTTTTTTTCATTATATGTGCCCTTTAATGCGACGGATACCTGCAAAACACGAAGCAAAGTATACCAAGCATAAAATCCTTATAAAGAGAAAGAAAAACAAAATAAAAAGAAAAGAAAGGGAAAAAAGAAAGTAAGGAAGAAACAAAAAAACAAGGCATGGGTTGCCTCCCGAGTAACGCTAGTTTAAAGTCGTTAGCTCGACCTTTTGCTCATCAATGGTCACTCATAGACCGGGTCCTCCAACTCTAGACCCTCGGTCCCATCCGGTGTAAAACCATGGTAGGGCTTCAAACGTTGCCCATTAACTTTGAAAATTTTGGAAGTCTCCTCACTTTGAATTTCCACCGCACCATAAGGGTATACCTTCACTACCACGAATGAACCAAGCCATCGAGAACGTAACTTTCCAGGGAACAAACGAAGACGTGATTGATAAAGGAGGACACGTTGTCCGATCACAAACTCCTTCCGAATTATCAACTTATCATGCCATGCCTTTGTTTTTGCTTTATAAATCTCGGCATTCTCATATTACTCATTCCTTATCTCCTCAAGCTCTTGGAGTTGCAACTTCCGATGCAACCAAGCTCCGTCCATATTCATGTTGAAATTCTTCATTGCCCAATATGCCTTATGTTCTAGCTCTATGGGCAAATGACAGGGTTTACCAAATACCAACCGGTATGGGGACATACCAATGGGTGTTTTATAAGCTGTCCAATATGCCCACAAAGCATCGTCTAACCGCTTACTCCAATCCTTCCTATTAGGATTCACAGTTTTCTCAAGGATGGATTTGATTTCTCTATTGGAAACCTCGGCTTGACCATTGGTTTGTGGGTGGTAAGCAGTGGATGTTTTGTGGGTGACTTGATATTTCTTTAAGAACGCTCCCACTGTCCTATTGCAGAAATGAGTCCCCTTATCACTGATTGAAGCTCTTGGGATGCCGAACCTGCAAAATATGTTAGTTTTCACAAAATCTACTACTACTTGCGAGTCATCAGTTCTAGTGGCTTTTGCTTCCACCCACTTAGAAACATAATCCACAGCAAGCAAGATATAAGTGAAACCAAAAGAATTGGGAAATGGTCCCATGAAGTCTATGCCCCATACATCAAAAATTTCAACATAGATCATAAAATTTTGGGGCATTTCGTTCTTTTGAGATATGTTCCCGACTCTTTGGCACTTATCGCAAGATTTGCAGAATTGAAAACTATCTTTGTTCAAACTAGGCCAAAAAAATCCACAGTCAAGAACTTTTCTAGCAGTTCTTCTTGCTCCAAAGTGACCTCCACAAGCATGTGCATGACAAAAAGTAAGTATAGAAGTAACCTCATAATTGGAAATGCATCTCCTAATAACTTGGTCCACTACAAGAAATGTGGTAATTAACGACTGCTAGCCGTCGGTGATCAAAAGAAAACCGTCGCTAAAATATCAACGACGGCTAGCAGTCGTTGAAATGCAGTCGGTGGAAAGGTGGTCGTTGATATTGGAATCAACGACCGTTATGTCGTCGGTAAAAATTTCAACGACGGTTCCCTGCTCATCAGCGACCGTTTGCCAAAACCGACGTTGGCTCCACGCCAACGACTGTTTTAAACAGACGGTAAATTAGCGACGGTTTTCAACCGTCGCTGATGTAACGACCGTTGTTAACTGTCGTTGATTTCGCTGATTCAACGTCTGTTAAAAACCGTCGCTACTTTATAAAAGCAGTCGTTGATGTGGAAGTCCATGGATGCATAGAGTACCTAACATCGACTGCCTAGCCGTCGTTGATTTAATGTTTAGCCGTCGTTGTTATTTTAAAATAATATTATTTAGAATATTATTGTTCTTAATAATAATTAAACCTGTACCTGCACAACTGCATGCTTGTGGACCACACTAAAGTTGTTCCTCCACCGCATTCAATTTTTTCAATTACAAAAATATGCAATTTTGATATATATTACAATTTGCATAGATACTTGTATAATTACATGAAATAGATTACAATTATGTACACAAAATAGATCCCGATGTCGGGAAATAAAGTAGAAGTCGGTGTTTACAAAAAAAAAAATATCGACAAAGCTAGAAACTAATAAGCTAGATGCCGATAAATATAGACACTAAATGTCTATAGTTAGACAAACTACCTAGATTAAATATATGTACGCAAAATAGATCCCGGTGTCGAGAAATAAAGTAGAAGTCGGGTTCCAAAAAAAATAACCCGACACATCTAGAAACAAAGTGAGATGCCGATAAATATTGACACTAAATGCATATAGTTAGACTAACTATATCCAATTATAAGTTAGTTACCTAGTTGCCAAAACCAAAAAAACTACACTCGTCAAGGGTTTCTCTCGTAGCACTACCGCCACCACCAAACCCCGGGTCATCGTCAGTCCTGCGTTGTGGGGGGGGCCCGGGTTGCAACTCCGAGGACATGTGGCCGAAACTAGACATGTTCCTCATCATTTCCTCAACGATGGCCCGACTTAACGCTTCCACCCGTGCTGCGACCATTGCCTCCACCTCTTCCATCCGCGGAGCGACCTTTGCCTCCACCTGCGCCTCAATCTGAGAAAAAATGGACGGCTCATATGGTTGTGAAGAGCAGCCATCTCCTCGCCCTGATGAAGAGTTGTAGTACAAATGATCTCCCTGACCCAACCCCTGAACTTTTCCTCTGTTCCTCCCCCCAACTGTTTCCCAATACAACAGATCAGGGTTCAGCTGTGACCCCTGAGTGGTACAATGATCCAGCTTCTTATTGTATGTCTCCTGCATTTGGTTAAATATACTCATATTCAAGTAATATAAAGTGGGCAAAATGGCGTAGATTTGGTTCTAACTTGCCTATATTGTGTATTTTCAATAAAAACAACTTACAATTACATTAAACTAACTATATATATGATGTTTGAGGTGTTTATAACTTAAACTAACATCAAACTACTCGTATTCATTCATTTTCAAGTAAAATGGCCTATATTTGCCTATATTTGGTTCTAACTTTCCTATATTGTGTATTTTCAATCAAAACAACTTACAATTACATTAAACTAACTATATATATGATGTTTGAGGTGTTTATAACTTAAACTAACATCAAACTACTCATATTCACTCATTTTCAAGTAAATAGCCTAAAATGGCCTCAAAAGGCCTATATTTTGGTTCTAACTTCCCTATATTGTGTATTTTCAATCAAAACAACTTATAAATACATTAAACTAACTATATATATGATGTTTGAGTATTTTATAACTTAAACTAACATCAAAGTACTCATATTCATTCATTTTCAAGTAAAATGGCCTAAAATAGCCTATATTTGCCTAGATTTGGTTCTAACTTTCCTATATTGTGTATTCTCAATCAAAACAACTTACAATTATATTAAACTAACTATATATATGATATTTGAGGTGTTTATAACTTAAACTAACATCAAACTACTCATATTCACTCATTTTCAAGTAAATGGCCTAAAATGGCCTATATTTGCCTATATTTGGTTCTAACTTTCCTATATTGTGTATTTGCAATCAAACCAACTTATAATTACATTAAACTAACTATATATATGATGTTTGAGGTGTTTATAACTTAAACTAGCATCAAACTACTCGTATTCATTCATTTTCAAGTAAAATGGCCTATATTAGCCTATATTTGGTTCTAACTTGCCTATTTTGTGTATTTTCAATCAAAAGAACTTATAAATACATTAAACTAACTATATATATGATGTTTAAGGTGTTTATAACTTAAAATAGCATCAAACTACTTGTATTCATTCATTTTCAAGTAAAATGGCCTAAAATGGCCTATATTAGCCTATATTTGGTTCTAACTTGCCTATTTTCAATCAAAACAACTTATAAATACATTAAAATAACTATATATATGATGTTTGAGGTGTTTATAACTTAAACTAGCATCAAACTACTCGTATTCATTCATTTTCAGGTAAAATGGCCTAATTGCCTATATTTGGTTCTAACTTTCCTACTTTGTGTATTTTCAATAAAAACAACTTACAATTACATTAAACTAACTATATATATGATGTTTGAGGTGTTTATAAATTAAACTAACATCAAACTACTCGTATTCATTCATTTTCAAGTATAATGGCCTAAAATGCCTATATTTGGTTCTAACTTTCCTATATTGTGTATTTTCAATCAAAACAACTTACAATTACATTAAATTAACTATATATATGATGGTTGAGGTGTTTATAACTTAAACTAACATCAAACTACTCGTATTCATTCATTTTCAAGTAAAATACCCTAAAATGGCCTATATTTGCCTATATTTGGTTCTAACTTTCCTATATTGTGTATTTTCAATCAAAACAACTTACAATTACATTAAACTAACTATATATATGATGTTTAAGGTGTTTATAACTTAAACTAACATCAAACTACTCGTATTCATTCATTTTCAAGTAAAATGGCCTATATTTGCCTATATTTGGTTCTAACTTTCCTATATTGTGTATTTGCAATCAAAATAACTTATAATTACATTAAACTAACTATATATATGATGTTTGAGGTGTTTATAACTTAAACTAGCATCAAACTACTCGTATTTATTCATTTTCAAGTAAAATGGCCTATATTAGCCTATATTTGGTTCTAACTTGCCTATTTTGTGTATTTTCAATCAAAAGAACTTATAAATACATTAAACTGACTATATGTATGATGTTTGAGGTGTTTATAACTTAAAATAGCATCAAACTACTCGTATTCATTCATTTTCAAGTAAAATGGCCTATATTAGCCTATATTTGGTTCTAACTTGCCTATGTTGTGTATTTTCAATTAAAACAATTTATAAATACATTAAACTAACTATATATATGATGTTTGAGGTGTTTATAACTTAAACTAGCATCAAACTACTCGTATTCATTCATTTTCAAGTAAAATGGCCTAAAATGGCCTATATTTGCCTATATTTGGTTCTAACTTTCCTACTTTGTGTATTTTCAATAAAAACAACTTACAATTACATTAAACTAACTATATATATGATGTTTGAGGTGTTTATAACTTGAACTAACATCAAACTACTCGTATTCATTCATTTTGAAGTAAAATGGCCTAAAATGGCCTATATTTGGTTCTAACTTTCCTATATTGTGTATTTTCAATCAAAACAACTTACAATTACATTAAACTAACTATATATATGATATTTGAGGTGTTTATAACTTAAACTAACATCAAACTACTCATATTCACTCATTTTCAAGTAAATGGCCTAAAATGGCCTATATTTGCCTATATTTGGTTCTAACTTTCCTATATTGTGTATTTGCAATCAAAACAACTTCTAATTACATTAAACTAACTATATATATGATGTTTGAGGTGTTTAAAATTTAAACTAGGATCAAACTACTCGTATTCATTCATTTTCAAGTAAAATGGCCTATATTAACCTATATTTGGTTCTAACTTGCCTATTTTGTGTATTTTCAATCAAAAGAACTTATAAATACATTAAACTAACTATATATATGATGTTTAAGGTGTTTATAACTTAAAATAGCATCAAACTACTCGTATTCATTCATTTTCAAGTAAAATGGCCTAAAATGGCCTATATTAGCCTATATTTGGTTCTAACTTGCCTATTTTCAATCAAAACAACTTATAAATACATTAAACTAACTATATATATGATGTTTGAGGTGTTTATAACTTAAACTAGCATCAAACTACTCGTATTCATTCATTTTCAAGTAAAATGGCCTAATTGCCTATATTTGGTTCTAACGTTCCTACTTTGTGTATTTTCAATAAAAACAACTTACAATTACATTAAACTAACTATATATATGATGTTTGAGGTGTTTATAAATTAAACTAACATCAAACTACTCGTATTCATTCATTTTCAAGTATAATGGCCTAAAATGGCCTATATTTGCCTATATTTGGTTCTAACTTTCCTATATTGTGTATTTTCAATCAAAACAACTTACAATTACATTAAACTAACTATATATATGATGTTTGAGGTGTTTATAACTTAAACTAACATCAAACTACTTGTATTCATTCATTTTGAAGTAAAATAGCCTAAAATGGCCTATATTTGCCTATATTTGGTTTTAACTTTCCTATATTGTGTATTTTCAATCAAAAGAACTTACAATTACATTAACCTAACTATATATATGATGTTTAAGGTGTTTATAACTTAAACTAACATCAAACTACTCGTATTCATTCATTTTTAAGTAAAATGGCCTATATTTGCCTATATTTGGTTCTAACTTTCCTATATTGTGTATGTGCAATCAAAACAACTTATAATTACATTAAACTAACTATATATATGATGTTTGAGGTGTTTATAACTTAAATTAGCATCAAACTACTCGTATTCATTCATTTTCAAGTAAAATGGCCTATATTAGCCTATATTTGGTTCTAACTTGCCTATTTTGTGTATTTTCAATCAAAAGAACTTATAAATACATTAAACTAACTATATATATGATGTTTGAGGTGTTTATAACTTAAAATAGCATCAAACTACTCGTATTCATTCATTTTCAAGTAAAATGGCCTAAAATGGCCTATATTAGCCTATATTTGGTTCTAACTTGCCTATGTTGTGTATTTTCAATTAAAACAATTTATAAATACATTAAACTAACTATATATATGATGTTTGAGGTGTTTATAACTTAAACTAGCATCAAACTACTCGTATTGATTCATTTTCAAGTAAAATGGCCTATATTTTCCTATATTTGGTTCTAACTTTCCTACTTTGTGTATTTTCAATAAAAACAACTTACAATTACATTAAACTAACTATATATATGATGTTTGAGGTGTTTATAACTTAAACTAATATCAAACAACTCGTATTCATTCATTTAGAAGTAAAATAGCCTAAAATGGCCTATATTTGCCTATATTTGGTTCTAACTTTCCTATATTGTGTATTTTCAATCAAAACAACTTACAATTACATTAAACTAACTATATATATGATGTTTGAGGTGTTTATAACTTAAACTAACATCAAACTACTCGTATTCATTCATTTTCAAGTAAAATGGCCTAAAATGGCCTATATTTGCCTATATTTGGTTCTAACTTTCCTATATTGTGTATTTTCAAGCAAAACAACTTACAATTATATTAAACTAACTATATATATGATGTTTGAGGTGTTTATAACTTAAACTAACATCAAACTACTCGTATTCATTCATTTTCAAGTAAAATGGCCTATATTTGCCTATATTTGGTTCTAACTTTCCTATATTGTGTATTTTCAATCAAAACAACATACAATTACATTAAACTAACTATATATATGATGTTTGAGGTGTTTATAACTTAAACTAACATCAAACTACTCATATTCACTCATTTTCAAGTAAATGGCCTAAAATGATGGTCAAAGGTCCTTATCACTCCAACCTAACCCATTCTTCGATGTCTAACCCCACTAGTGAATGTATGCCAACTATTCGCTTCTACGTAAATTCCGACAGCATTTCCCATGAGTTCTCCAAGTACACAATGTCAGCTTCGTAAAAGCTTACATATGTACCCAGAGAACAACATAGAGAAACAACATCACCGGAAATTACATAGAATAGAACAAAAGGCATACATTCACCACCTAAGTGAGGTCAAACGTCGAAGAACAGTCCCAGTCGGGGACTATTCAAGATATACTCCTAATGAGTATACCTTGAACGGGTATCTAGGCACATGATGATGCAGACATATTTATTTAAACAGTTAAATTAAATTTATAATATCATCCAAACTATTTCCACGAAAACAAATATGTCAAAAACAATATAAACAATTTAAATAGTGTAAACTAAATAAAGGAATGTGCAATAAATAAATTATTGTGATAATTATATAGTTTTTAACTTTTATAACCTTTAATGCTACTAAACAATATAGAATTAAAATATAGAATTTACATGAACAAAAACAAAATAAATTGAAGAGAAAATATGGTCAAAATTGCTACTAACCTTACAATTAAGCCAAAGAGAAACACCAAAATGCTACGTAATCCTACATCATGTACAAAATCAATTATTAAACGGTAACCTTTAAGCATTTATTAAAATTTATACATAAACTTAAGCAATTAACCATATTAACTAAATTTACTATTAAAATTAAAGAATTTAAAAATTAAAGAGTACCTAGAGGCGGCAGGGGTCCGGCACAGGCGGACGGCAGTCAGGCTGTGGTGTTTGGCGACCTACATTGCCAAAGCCAAATGAGATTTTGCCATAACCCAATTTTAAAAAAAAAAAATTGGCACTGCTTACCGCCGGCGAAGTGTTGGTCCGGCAAGGGTCGCTGCCGCCGGCGAGGTGGATTCCCACTGAAGTTCGTCGGTCAACTTCACTTCTCTCACGAGGCAAAAACCCAATTGTTAGGGTTTGGTTCATGAGTACAAAATTTAAAAAAAAAATAGAAAATAAAGCTTACAGCCGGCGAAGTGAGGTGGAGGTGGATCGCTGCCGTTGGCTGGAGGAAGGAGGCAGGTGGAGGTGGAGTCGACCGCGCTTCGTCCCTCCCAAAATCGCCAACTACCTTGACAAATAAACCCTCCTTTTTATTGTTGAAAAAAAACCCGGCTGAAGCAGCAGCTTCAATTAAACCCCTTTTAGAAATCAACGACCGTTTAAGACCGTCGCCCAAGTTAAAAAATTTCTCATTTATTTCCAAAAAAACACAACGACGGCTTTAAACCGTCGTCGTTTTTCACCGACGGCCAAACCGTCGTTGTATGTTAAATCAGCAGTCGGTGATCAACGACGGTTTAAAGTCGTCGCTTATTACGACGACACCGACCGTTTTTGCAGCCGTCGCTAATAGGCGGTCGTTATTTCAGCCTTTTCTTGTAGTGGTCGGCACAATGCTTCCACATATACAGTTCTTCCCACACATAATGTTTTGCATCACTCGTGAGTTTGTCTCGTTGAGCCTTAGAAAACCCAGGGGGTGCTCATTAGAGACAATGTCGGCATACCACGGAAGCATGGTACTAATAGCAAGTAACCTCTCATCCGAAAATTCTGCTTCAATGCCCTCAGAATGCTGCTTTTCCACACGGGATTCTATCCTACTCAAGTGATCTGCTACCAAGTTCTCTGTACCTTTCTTGTCTTTGACCTCAATGTCAAACTCACTTAGTAGCAAAATCCACTGAATTAATCTTGGTTTGGCTTCCTTCTTCGTCATTAGATGACGAAGAGCTGCATGATCGGTGAATACTATCACTTTGGTGCCTAACAAATATGAGCAGAACTTCTCCAATGCAAAGAGCACTGCTAACAACTCCTTTTCAGTGGTGGAGTAGTTACGCTGAGCCTCGTTAAGACTCATGGAGGCATAGTATATGACATGAGGCACTCGCCCCTCCTTTTGACCCAAGACCGCTCCGACGGCGTAATCACTAGCATCACACATGATCTCAAAAGGTTGAGACCAATCTGGGGGTCGGATTATAGGTGCGGAAACAAGCATTTCCTTCAACACATCAAATGCCCGCCAACAATCTTCACTAAGCTTGAAGTCAACATCCTTTTGCAAGAGAGTACACAAAGGTGCGGAGATTTTGGAGAAGTCTTTAATGAACCTGCGGTAGAAACCTGCATGACCAAGAAAAGAACGGACTTCCCGAACATTAGTGGGGTAAGGCAAAGATTGGATAGTATCAATTTTCGCTCTATCAACTTCGATACCTTGGGCAGAGACCACATGGCCCAAAACAATACCATGTTCCACCATGAAATGACATTTCTCGGAGTTAAGAACTAAGTTAGTAACAACACATCTTTTAAGCACTAGAGTAAGATGAGCTAAACAGTTATCGAAAGAATTTCCATGAACTGTAAAGTCATCCATAAAAACCTCAACAAAGGTCTACACAAACTCAGAGAAGATACTTACTATGCACCTTTGAAAGGTGGCAGGGGCATTACAGAGCCCGAAAGGCATGCGCCTATAAGCAAACGTACCAAAGGGGCACGTGAAAGTAGTCTTCTCTTGATCCTCTAGCGCTATGGCCACCTGAAAATAACCCGAGTAGCCATCTAGAAAACAGTAAAAGGCATGACTAGCAAGCCTTTCTAGCATTTGGTCAATAAATGACAAGGGAAAGTGATCTTTTCTAGTTACCGCATTCAGTCTACTGTAATCTATACAAACGCGCCACCCATTCTGGACTCGGGTGGGCACTAAGTCACCATCCTTGTTAGCTATAACAGTTACCCCAGTCTTTTTCGGTACAACTTAAGTAGGACTAACCCACTTACTATCAGAGATGGGATAAATCATACCTGCCTGGAGAAGTTTTAAGATTTCCTTTTTGACCACCTCCATCATGGGTGGGTTCAAACTTCTCTGAGGCTGCCTAACTGGCTTAGCATCATCCTCTAACAGTATGCGATGCATGCATGTGGTGGGACTAATGCCTTTAATGTCGGCAATAGTCCAACCTATGGCTTCCTTGTGCTCCTGGAGGACCTCAAGCAATCTCCCTTCCTGGTCCTTGGTGAGTTTATTTGATATTATGACCGGAAGGGTACTATCCGCACCAAGAAAAGAGTATTTCAGATTGTCAGGAAGGGGCTTCAACTCTACCTTCGGTGCCTGCAAAACAGAAGGTAACAACTTTTCTCCAAGGACGGTCAAAGGGATAGGTCCCATATGAGATGGGGTAATTGGTAAGCGTTTGGGCCCCTGGAGAGACTGAACCATTTCCTGCAAGTTAGTGCTCAACACATATGCCACATTATCTAGTTCAAAACCATGCTCTAGATCTACTTGCAATGCATCATTTCCATCAAAAGCAAAAACATCTTGTGTCACAGAATCAATGATATCAATAGCATAACATTTGTGTTCTTCAGTCAGAAATTTCATGGAATAATAGATATTGTATTCTATCTTGGTTCCATCAAATTCCATAGTGAGTGATCCATTGTGAACATCAATTTTAGTTCTGGCAGTTTTCAAAAAGGGCCGTCCTAAAAGGATAGGAGCGGCATGCTTATCATGGTCCATGTCTAAGACATAAAAATCAGCAGGGAAAATTAATTTATCAACTTTAACCAACACATCTTCTACTATACCTCTAGGATAAGCAGAAGATCTATCAGCTAATTGGATCACCACTCCAGTTTCAATTAACTTTCCTAATTTAAGAGACTCATACAATGAAAATGGAATCACATTGATAGAAGCGCCTAAATCAAGCATAGCCTTTTGAAACGTAATCTCCCCAATAATGCAAGGGATAGTAAACATGCCAGGATCGCTACACTTAGGTGGCAATTTACCCCCAAAGACGGCCGAGACATGTTCACTAACGTGTACTTTTTGGGCCCCCCTCAATCTTTGTTGCCTTTTAGCGGTACACATTTCTTTTAAATTTTGCATACCTTGGAATTTGTTTAACAACATCAAGAAGAGGGATATTTACCTCGCATTTACGAAAGGTTTCGTAAATGTACTTGTCGACCTCCTCTTTGCGGGTATCTCTCAACGCCGCAGGAAATGGTGGAGATGGTTTGCTAGGAGGCACAGAAGGAGTTTTCACACTTGCTTCTTGGTATGGTGGCAATGGTCCGGTCTCATACACCGGCTCCTCATGAACAATTGCACTTCTACCCGTATTACTGCTCTCTACTATCAACTCCTTCCCACTTCTCAAAGTGATGGCACTAGCATTAGCTCTCGGATTGGGTTCGGTTTGTAATGGCAGTTTTACTGAACCTTAAGACTCTAATCTATTCACGGCACTTGAAACCTGGCTCATCTGCTTCTCCAGATTTTTTATACTAGAACGGGTCTCCTCTTGAAAGTGAACCATGTTACCTTGCATGTTGGTCACATTCTTGGTTAAGGCATTGAGCATATCTTCAGTAGACATTGTAGAATTTTGCCTCATACCCTAATTCTGACCCTGATTAGCAGTTTGCATAGGAGGTGGGCACACATAAGGTTGTGCTTGATGGTATTGCTGCGGTGGATGGGTGTCGTGATCATTACCATACCTCAACCTCGGATTATCTCTCCAACCGGGATTGTAGGTGTTGGAATAAGGGTCATACCTCCTTTGATTCCCTGAACCTTGAAAACCAAGAGCTTTCACCTCCTCACTTTGTTCCTCTTGTAGTTGAGGACAATAATCAGTAGGGTGTTCCGAAGCACATATACCACATGCCTTCACCTGTTGTGGGCTTTTCTTAACAATAAGATCCCTTACCAATGAAGTGAGAGCTTGAACTTTCTCCTCTAGTCTAGAGCTTTGAGCACTAGTGCTGCTCACATTTGCCTTCCGGTTGGTGGATCTCTTACTAAAATGACAGGAGCCTTCAGACAACTCCTCTATATAAGCCCGAGCGTTGTCCGGAGTTTTATTGATAATGGATCCACCACTGGCAGCATTTACCATTCTGACATCCTCATTCGAGAGCCCATTATAAAAGTATAAAATGAGGTCTTGTTCATTGTACCCATGATAAGGACAACTGGCACACAGCCGTTTGAACCGTTCCCAATACTCATAGAGAGGCTCATCATATTTCTGCTCAGTGTTGCTTATTTCCTTCTTCAAAGTAGATGATTTAGAAGCGGGAAAATATTTGTCTAGAAACCGCTTTTTCATTTCAGACCAACTGGTGATGCACCCCGGTGGGAGATAATAAAGCCGGTCTTTGGCCGTATCCTTTAGAGAAAAAGGAAACACCCTCATCTTAACCTGCTCCTCTGTGGCATTACTCGGTTTCATGCTTGAGCACACAACATGAAACTCAGATAAGAACTTATTAGGGTCTTCACCACTGAGCCCATGAAAAGATGGTAACAGATGAATGAGCCCTTATTTAAGCTCAAATGTAGTACCTTCCTCCAGTGTTAGGAAAGTGATACATAATGGTTGCTGATCAAGATTAGGAGCGGTGAGCTCCCTCAAAGTACGATTCTCCACTCGTGGTGGCATCGCTTCCTCAAAGTGTAAAGCAAATGGAAGTGCTCGAAAATTAGCTCGCACTTCTCTCCTTAACCTGAAAAAATTCAATTCAAGTTCTGGATCGTACTGCAAGTGATTTTGATTAGTGGTACGAGTATCAACCATGTACTAAGAAAAATAATAAGAATTGTAAAGAACTATCTAAAATAAACACGTTTTAGTAATTGCCAAGTCCCCGGCAACGGCGCCAAAATTTGGTGAGACGCGGTCGTACGCGCTACCAAAGATAAAAGTTTATTTTCCTTCTTTCCAATACAAATGAATGTAAGTGGCAAGTAGGGTAGTATCCACAGAGACTTGGGGACTAACTCGTGCTTATAATAGATCAAATGGGGGTTTTGTGATTAAAGAATTGAATAACTAAATATGAAGAACTAAAGAACAATCAAGAAGTAATGTAATTAAGAAGAGAAGAATCTTGAGTTCGGTCAATGGCCACTTCGATTCATACTATTGATCATTGGTTTCTCAAATGTGTAACTTTACTCTAAATTACTCAAAGTTGGAAATCAAATTCCTTTCCCTCAAAAGTACCGTTAAACAATCACAATCAGTTGATCATAAAACTTGAACTAAAGATTAATCTAATCTAATCAGAGATTAAATTCAAATCAATAGAACGTCAACGAACAAGGAAACAATGAGCCAATTAACAAATTGCTAGCACAACATATTCAAATTAGAAATTGTGATTTTCCTAGTGATTAATCAAGAATAATCACATTCATTAATCAAACCCTAGATTACTACTCATGAAAGAAGAACAGACGATTCGGCATCAATTCTAAATCCTAGCAAAAGATAAATCGGGCGTATAAACTAGTAGTACTCCTAGCAATACATACAATAATCATAGATCAAGAACAAGGAATCACAATTACAATTAAGATAAAGTCAACAAAGAGAAACCTCACAATAATAGATCGAAGCTTGATTAACCGTTCTCAAGACTAGATTTAGGCTACGATCAACATAGCATCCATCAAAGAAATCTTCAAACTAATGATTCGAAACTCAAAAAGGGAAAATAGGGATTAGGGTTCTTCCTCTCTATTCTCTCTAATGAGGTTCAGGATTACATAATATCCCCAAAACAACGTTTTTTTCTAATTAATAAAAAACCTCCTCGCAAAGCTGAAAACGGTCGAAGAATTATAACCGCGTCGAGGTGCGCGAGTCGGGCGCCCACATGCGCGAGTCGGGCCTTCGCTGCTGCCCAAAAATCCAACCTCTGCTCGAAGTACGCGAGTCGGGCTTTCCACATGTGCGAGTCGGGCCTTCGCTACTGTGAAGGATCCTGTGAGACTCGATATGCGCGGGCCGTGCGTGTATGGCGCATTGGCGCCCGACTCGGGCACTCGCCACTGCTTGAGATTTAGTCTCCAACCAACGCCCGAGGTGGGCTCTTCAACGCCCAAGGTGGGCAAACACCGCTGTAGAAATAATAAGATAAACTTTGACAACACCCATCGAACTCTAGACTTCAAAGGACTTTGTGAGATAATCCACCTGTAAATGATCAAAGCATATAGAACCACAACATGTCCTTAAATCTCCTCTAATGCATCAAAAACATCATAACTCCCTCTTCTCCACACTAAGGTTTAGATGAGTCAAACTCTCCCTTTTAAGACTTAAACCTTAGTGAAATGGACTTCTCAACGCTCTATAATTGCATATAACTTGGTCACATCAAACACCATTATGAAGCTTTTATCTATATTATACTATATTGTGGGGAGAACCCATTTTTCATTGGAACTTTTGTAACCAATCACGTACTTATTTGTGTTTACCTTAAGCTTTTATCTTGGGATTGTAATTATGTCCATCTGTCTATGCTTAGTTTGGCATCCATATATTTAAAGGGAAATGATATTCATAGCCCTTAGGGCTAGAGGTGTCAAAAACTGGGCCGACCCACGGGTGAACCCGCATGCGACCCGCACCCAACCTGTTCCGAGCCGAGAGTGGTCGGTTGGAAAGCCGACCCATTCCGACCCGGTGTTCACCCGTGCCCGGTTTAACCCGTGGAATTAGTAACCCAACTTCGAGTTTGGCCGACCCGGTTGCACCCGTACCCGGTTGCACCCGTGAATAACGACCCGCACCCAACCTCGTTTCCGACCCAAAATGACCCGCACCCAACTTCACCCGCCAATGACCCAGTTAAACCCACCCTGGTTATCACCCAACCCAGTTATCACCCAACCCGATTTACCACCCAACCCGGTTGTGACCCAACCCAGCTATCACCGACCCGGTTCGACCCAACTCGGCCTATCACCGACCCGGTGGTGACCCAACCCGGCTATCACCGACCCGGTTGTGACCCAACCCGGCTATCACCGACCCGGTTGTGACCCAACCCAGCTATCACCGACCCGGTTTCGACCCAACCCTGTTAGCACCCGACCCAACTAAACCCGACTCAATGCCATTCCGACCCAACACCATTTATTTGTTTTTGGGGTGCAAGACCGAAGACGTATAAGATTACCATTTATTTCAAGTTTTATCTTTCTTTTATTTTTTTCAAAAATCGATGGAACACATTTTTTGATTTTTTCGACAAGTACATTAATATTTGGAGTAGTTCTCGATTAGGCGGAGGCCGGAGATGAAACACATAGTTTCGTTGTTAGACATGCATTTAAGGTTTAAGCCATGACTTCCGTACACCATAGGGCATAATCCATAAGGTGTCTTAATTCTTAACCTCCAACTTTTTCTTAATTTATGTAAATAGTTGAATTGAATTAATCATTATGTACATTTTCAAACCCATTTATATTTGGAACGTGTTAGAACGTGTTTGAACAAGTGTGTTTGAACGTGTTCATTATGTACATTTTCAGCCCATTTTCAGCCCATTTATATTATCCATAAGACTTACTTAATGTTTAAACGTGTTCGGTCCTTGTTACTTAATGTTTTAATGTCTAATAAAGAAATAGTGAAGACGTCTCTCTCTAACGATCAAACATTTGTTTTACTTAGTATTTAATAAATATTAGAAATAAAATAAATAAAATCAGACTTAAAGTATTAAATAAAAAAAATATATGAAATTAAAATTGAACAAAAACTGCCATTAATCATTCCAAGCTTCCAACATCTTTACAAAATCAGCAACCCTAATATAAAAGGGGAAACATCCATTACATCCAACAAGTTAGATTATCATTACTAATAAGCAAAAAAATTACATAATGATCATCATTTACATGGCCCAACAAAGCAGCAAAAAGTTAGTACAAAAAATTCCAATATCCTACCAAGGCAGCCACTAATACTCCCCTTCAATCCCAAAAAATTTCAAAAAGTTAGTACAAAAAGTTGGTATCTCATGACCTTCATCAATTTTGCACTTGATGTACCTGAAATTATAAACTCAAAAATTTCTAAATAAAAGAATATTAAAAATAAATACCAAAGACAGATTTTTGAGAGAAATAAGGCAACAAAAAAGAATAAAATATCTAAAACATTTGGTATAAAAAAATAGCTCTCAGGTACAAATTTCACCTCATCATCGAGCACTCGACTCTAATTGACAACACAACTTAACACGACAAGAAAGCCAGCAAAGAGACACAAGCATCATCAATACCAACCAAGTATGTATCATGTTCAATTAAGGCAGCAACAGAAATGAGAGATGCATTGTGACACTAAGGGCAAAACAAGTGTGTAAAGTTAAATGTTGGCAAAAAAAGTCGCTAACAACCATAGGGCAAAGGTGGAAGACAAGAGAAAGAACAACTACAGCTCTCAGGTACAAATTTCACCTCATCATCGAGCACTCGACTCTAATTGACAACATAACTTAACACAACAAGAAAGCCAGCAAAGTGACACAAGCATCAACAATACCAACCAAGTATGTATCATGTTCAATGAAGGCAGCAACAAAAATTAAGAGATGCATTGTGACACTAAGGGCAAAACAAGTGTGTAAAGTTAAATGTAGGCAAAAAAAGTCGCTAACAACCATAGGGCAAAGGTGGAAGACAAGGGAAAGAACAACTACAGCTCTCAGGTACAAATTTCACCTCATCATCGAGCACTCGACTCTAAGTGACAACACAACTTAACACAACAAGAAAGCCAGCAAAGTGACACAAGCATCAACAATACCAAGCAAGTATGTATCATGTTCAATGAAGGCAACAACAAAAATTTAGAGATGCATTGTGACACTAAGGGCAAAACAAGTTGTGTAAAGTTAAATGTAGGCAAAAAAAGTCGCTAACCATAGGACTCCAATTATCTTTGCGCAAGGGACATTAATTTATTAAGCAAAAGGATATTGAACAACTAAACCAAACCCAAAATACGACCATCAACAATGGGCCAAAACAAAAACCAAGCAAACCACCATCACCAAAACAGCCATCAATAATAGGCCAAAACAAAAACCAGCAAACCACCATCACCAAAACAGCCATCAACAATAGGCCAAAACAAAAACCAGCAACAAACCATCACCAAAAACAGCCATCATCAATAGGCCAAAACAAAAACCAGCAACAAACCATCACCAAAACAGCCATCAACAATAAGCCAAAACAAAAACCAGCAAACCACCATCACCAAAACAGCCATGAAGGCATGAACCATCAAACAAAAACATCACAGGTTTAAGGGATTGAATCATAATCAATATCAAAAGGCTCCGTATCCTTAACAACCTCAAGAGACTCCTCATCCTCATCCTTAGAATAACCAAATATCCAATTTTGGCAAGTCACTATAGCCTCAACATTTTTGGGCAGCAAACGTGTGCGGTACTTTGTTAAAATTCTGCCCCCATACTAAATGAAGACTCGGAAGCCACGGATGTAATGGGGATAGCCAAAACATCTCTAGCCATCCGAGCCACAATAGGATAAACGGTCACATGAGATTTCCAATAAGCCAAAACATCAAAGTGGTCATCTTGGTCGGGAGGAACATGTGGGGCATTGAAATATGATTCCATATCATTTTCAACACCCCTACTAGCAGCAACATTGGCACCAAAACTCTAAAAAACAGCAAAGTAAATAGTATATCACTAAACTATTCCCAAACAAACAATCACTAATAGATTAAAATGATACACATAATAGCCAACCTTTCCTAAATTGGCCTTCTTAAACGGACGGGCAAGTGACCTTGCAAAACTTGGAGTGGAGGACTCAGAACCGGTAGTCACAGAAGATGTAGTGGAAGAAGATTGTAGGTGAGAATAAACAGTAGCATAGTGCATATACAACTCACTAAAAGCATCAATGACTTCTTTAACCTTACCATTAAGATCTTCGGGCAAATAAACAAGTAGCATACAACTCATGAACAAAGTTTTTTTTGTAACGGGGATCAAGCATAATAGCAATAGTAAGAATTAGAGAATAATTTTGCCAATATTTGTTAAATTTTTGATACATAGGAGCCACCATAAGACGAATAGAATCAGTTGGGTTTTCTTGAGCATAATACAAAAGACTTTCAATCAAAACAATATTCTCCACATATAAGTTAGCGGTGGGGTAATCGGAACCGGAAAAAAGACATGTAATATCATAAAACGGTTCAAGAAAATCACAAACATTTTGGACAGTTTCCCATTCAAAATCACTTAAAGAAACATCTAAACCATGCTCAAGCAAACAATACCTATCTACAGCCTCCCTAGCTTCTAAACACCTACGAAGCATAAGAAAAGTAGAATTCCAACGAGTACGTACATCGCCAATTAACAAACCAGAAAAACCAGTGTTGACATACTTAACACAATCATCAAACCTCTCTTTCCTAATGTTCGAATAAGAAACATATGAAACAACTTGTTGCAACTTTGTAACAGTTTTATCCATAAACTTAAAACCAGCTTGAACAATCAAATTCAATATATGGGCAGCACATCTAATATGAAAAAATTTACCGAACAAGGCAAAGCATATTAGTCCTATTTAAGTCCCTAACCATTTCTTGAATCATAACATCATTGGCAGTAGCATTATCACAAGTTAAAGAAAACACTTTATCTCTAATATTCCACTCATCAAACAAATCAAGAGTAAACTTACCCAACTCCTTACCGGTGTGGGAACCAGGAAAATGTCGAAAAACAAGAATTTTAGAACGTAGCACCCAAGAGTTATCAACATAATGAGCAGTCAAAACAGTGAAACTAACATTGTTAAGAGCAGACCACAAATCACAAGTACAACAGATTTTTCCTTCTAAATTACCTATAGCTATTTTTAATTGAGTTTTAAGGGCAAGCAATCGATTAGTACAATGCTTAAGCATAGTATTCCTAGAAATATGTTTCACATTAGGATTCAAGTAAGAAAGTAATTCTCTATGCTTAGCATGCTCAACCATCAAAAAAGGATATCCATGACACATAATAGCTTCAGCAAATAAACGACAGAAAGTTTTTTGATCATAATGAACCCCAAGGTTGAAGTTGCTTAACTTTTAAGTAAGGTTCACATTTTTCTAAGTGTTTATTTTGGTTATTAGTACCTTGTGTTCCCTCAAGCACGATAGGTTTTAACATTACGGTGCTTACATGTAGAAAAATCTTACCATCTTCTGTTTTAAACAAAGTAAAGTCTTTGCCAAACCTTAGGCATACGCCTCCCAAACGGGACGGGGTCATGGGTTTGGGGAGAAACAGTTTCCTCATCAACAGACAAAGAATTTGACCCAATAATAGAGTTGAGTGTCAATGGATGAACCGAAAAACAAGTCAAACGTATTGAATTCTAGGGTTAGGGTTCGGTAATGTGTGGGGTTAGATCGGATTTAAGAGTCAAAGTCAAGTTTAATGGTTTAGGGCAGGTTAAAGAATGTTCCGGATCTCCCATTAAAAAAACAATCACATAATGAATTTATTATTCAATTCAATATAAAAGAATTTATTCAATTTAATATACAACTATAATTATTATAACAAAATAAATGTTCCGCATCTCACATTTAGGGTTTAGGGCAGGTTTAAGAATGTTTACAAAATGTATGTTCGGATCTCACATAAAAAACGGTCACATTATGAATTAATTAATCAATTTAATATAAAAGAATTGGTTCAATTTAATATACAATTTTAATTATTTTACAAAATGTAAGTTCCATATCTCACATAAAAAAAACAGTCATGTAATGAATTATTCAATTTAATACAAAATAATTGATTCAATTTAGTATACATTTATAATTATTTTTACAAAATCTATGTTGAAAATGTCACATAAAAAAACAGTCACATTATGAATTAATTAATCAATTTAATATAAAAGAATTGGTTCAATTTAATATACAATCGGGGTTTAGGGTTTAGGGTTTTAGGGTTTAGGGTTAGGGTTAGGGTTAGGGTTTAGGGTTTAGGGTTTAGGGTTTAGGGTTTAGGGTTTAGGGTTTAGGGTTTAGGGTTTAGGGTTTAGGGTTTTATCCCCAACCCTAAACTCAAACCCTAAACAAAACCCTAAGCTCTAGACCCTAAACGGAAAACCCTAAACGAGAACCCTAAACAGTCAAGCCCTAAATAGTCAAGCCCTAAACCCTAGTCAAGGCCTAAATAGTCAAGCCCTAAAAGGCTAAACAAAGCTCAAAACTTGCACCCGAAAAAGCCCAAAACTTGCACCCGGAAAACAGAACATACATGAACCGATGAACAGTAACTTATGAACCCGGCAACGAGAACACAAACCCTAGATCATTTTATTATTTAACATAAATAAATTTTATTAATTTTATTATTCAATTTAAGTAAAAGTGTAAAATCCGAGGCTAGATTCTAGAACACAAACCCTAGATGATTTTATTATTCGATCTCACATTTTCCGTACATAAATAAAAGGCAAAATAATACAAAAAAAGATAGAAAAAAAAATCACTATGAAGAACCGAACTTGAAAAACAGTAGCAAACATGGCAAAAGATCCCAAAATAATCTAGATCTGGACAAAAAAAAAAACAAGTTCAAAAAAAAAGTATAGATATCGATCTCACATAGTAACATACTCACATTCATAATTTCACATTAAATTATAATTATGATTTATGAAGTTCCAGTGTCCGATTTTAAGGCAAAATAAAAGGCAAACATGGCTTTCTAACATACAAAGGCAAATTCGGATCTCACATTTTCCGTATATAAATAAAAGGCAAAATAATACAAAAAAGATACAAAAAAATCACTATGAACAATCGAACTTGAAAAACAGTAGCAAACATGGCAAAAGATCACAAAATAATCTAGTTCTGGACACAAAAAAACTTAAAAACATACAAAAAGTAAAATAGTAAAAACTGAACTTTACCGAAATAGCAAACATGGAAAAAAAAATCTCACAATCTAGATCTCACATATTCCGTAAAAAAACTGAAATAGCAAACATGGAAAAATAATCCCAAAATAATCTAGATCCGGACAAAAAAAACAAGTAAAGGTAAAAAAAAATATAGATCTCAAACAAATGTCACATGATATTCAAAAAATAGTATAGATATCGATCTCACATAAAAAAACTTTAAAACATAGCCACATACTCACAATCTCACATATTCCATATAAAAATAAAAAGTAAAATAATACAAAAAAAGATACAAAAATAAATCACTACGAAGAACTGAAGTTGAAAAAAAGTAAGAAACATGGAAAAAAGATCCCAAAATAATCTAGATCCGGACAAAAACAACAAGTAAAGTTAAAAAAAAGTATAGATCTCAAACACATGTCACATGATATTCGAAAATAGTATAGATATCGGATCCGTAACATACTCACATTCACAATTTCAAGTAAAATAATAAAAAAATCAAGATCTTCAAAAAAAACAAGTAAAATTAAAAACAAACATCATATTCCAAGTAAATCGCAAACCGGACCAAAGCATATATTCCCACAATCACATGCAAGGGCGGATCTTCCTAAATCTAAAAAAAAAAAAAGGAAAACGAGAACTCTAGGAAAAAGAAAACTTACCTGGTGGTTGCGACATAATTTTTTGAAGAATAAATTTGCGTTTTTTTTTTTTTTGCTTTATTTTGCTTCTTCTTGGACGAAAGCTTTGTTTTTTATGATCTTCACTTCTTAACAGCTTCAGCAATCAGCCCTTAAGTCTTCAACCCTTCTGAGCCGTGTGAAACCCGAATAAGAGAGATTATTACCCCAATCTACAATTTGCAAATAAAGAGTGAAACCGTAATAAGAGAGAGGAGAGACTGAGAGAAAAGAAAAGAAAATGAAGAAAATGAGAGATTAGATCTGAATTCTGAGGAAGTGAGGAAGTGAGGAAGTGAGAGGATGAGTCATGAGAGAAAAACTCAAAAACCTAATTCAGAGAGAAAAGCCGGAATGAGAGAGAAATGAAGTGAGGAAATGAGCGTGTGACCTAGAAAATTAGGTTTATATACCAAGGGGCATTAGGGGGAGGTTTAGGGTTAGATCAAGGGTTGAGATTTATTCATTTATGGTTAGATCAACGGTTGAGGTTTAGGGTTAGATCAAAGGTTGAGATTTAACCATTGTTTGAATGAGTGGGTAAGATTAATTTTTGTAAGTTCATTTAGGGTTTTTAGTAAAGATTTCTGATTTTAGATTTCATTTAGAGTTCATTTAAATTTCATTTATAGTTCTTTTAGACATTTAGTATTAATTTGTAAATTTGTTTAGTAATACTAATTACTAATTATTAATATTATAAATTAATAAAATTACAAACTTTAGAAATTTAATTACTATTTTTAATTATGAACAAGATCATTAATGTAAAAATAATTATGAATGAGGTTTACTAACTGTTTTAATAATTCCTACTTACTTTAAAAGTTCAATGAATAATGATGTAATTGTATTGATGACGAAAGTTTGTGAAACAATGAAAGTTTAAATTATTAATTGTTAAGTATGAAATGCATTAATGTGTGATTATTTAAGTAATGAAATAGACGGATTTATAGTATGCTTTGATTATTGTTAAAACGTGTAATAACATCGATGATCAATCGTATGATCATTTGATGGTTTTGACTTTTGATTAATGTCGAAGACAATCAATCTTAATATCTTATGATCAATTTGATTTATGTCGCTAAGCTAACTAACAAACCTGTTTAAGTTTAATAGTCTATTGACTCTAATATTATAAGTTTATAATCAATAATCCTTATGGTTGTTACTTGTTACATGTTAGTTGTTACTTGTTACTTGAATACTTATGCAATCATCAATAAGAATAACTAAATAAGTGAATAACTAATAGAGTAATAGGCGATACTTAGGCAATAGGCCAACTTTATGATCATTTGATTTATGTCAACCTTAACAGCTTAACTGAACGAAATTCGATCAATGTTTCATCCTCTACTGATACAATGACATGATTATTATTTCATATTGATTATAGACCATGATCTACTTTCATAGCTTCAATATTTCATCTTCATCCTTTAGTGATATAGTGTATGATTATGTATAATCTTCCGAACGATCATATGACATATTCGATTAAGTGATTAACATTGATGATTGTTACTTGTTGAGTTGTTCCATGATCGATGAAAAGTCGAACAATTTTATAATTACAAATTAATTAAGATGCTTTCATTAATGTTTTAACGTCAACCTAATTCTTTAATTCTAACTCTTTTTGTTGCTATATAGTAACTGATTCAGATTTCAGACAAAAGAGTAAGTAAGTCACTAACTAACAAAATGTTTAAGTTTAATAGTTTATTAACCCTAACACTATAAGTCTATTATCTATAACTCTATAATCAATAATCCTTATGGTCTGTTTGTTGTTAGCTGTTACTTGTTACTTGTTATATGTTAGTTGTTACTTGTTACTTGAATACATATGCAATCATGAATAAGAATAACTAAATAACTGAATAACTAATGAGCGATACTTACTAGTTACTACTTAGTAACTTAGTCAATAGGCCAATTGCCAATAGCCAATAATGGTGAATGACCCAATAATATAAGTATAATTTATAAGTCTTATTGTAGTAACATTTCAAATTAATAATAATAATATAAGTATCAAACTATTAATGATTCAATGTATTATTAAAAAATTAACAATTACCCAACCACAATTCACAATATCAGTATAATTACAGATTACTATAATATACCACTATAAGTATAAAGTATAATGACTATAATAGTATAATCTATACCACAATATCATAATACGCCACGGAGCCGCCGGTTCGATATTTAGTCGTTCCAAGAACCAAGTCGGCAAGTCCCACCGAGATCCGATTTTTGTCGACCCAACTCGAAATCCGATTTATTCGACCCAAGTCCCAAGTCATTCCGATAGTCGATTTGTTGAACACTCAATTAATTCGAAGGTCGATTTATTCTCGACGCAATTCATTCCCATATCGATTTCTTCCGACCCAAGTTATTCCGATATCGATTTCTTTCGACCCAAGTAACCCGAAAGCCAATTTCTTCCAACCCAAGTAATTCCGAAAGCCGCATTATTCCTACCCAACTTATTCCGATATCGATTTCTTCCGACCCAAGTAACCCGAAAGCCGATTTCTTCCAACCTTAGTAATTCGGAAGTCGAATTATTCCGACCAAAGTTATTCCGATATCGATTCCGACCCAAGTAACCCGAAAACCAATTTCTTCCGACCCAAGTCATTCCGAAACCCGATTTCTTCCGACCCAAGTTATTCCGATATCGATTTCTTCCGACCCAAGTAACCCGAAAGCCGTTTTCTTCCGACCCAAGTCATTCCGAAACCCAATTTCTTCCGACCCAAGTTATTCCGATATCTATTTCTTCCGACCCAAGTAACCCGAAAGCCGATTTCTTCCGACCCAAGTCATTCCGAAACCCGATTTCTTCCGACCCAAGTCATTCCGAAAGCCGATTTCTTCCGACCCAAGTTATTCCGAAAGCCGATTTCTTCCGACCCAAGTCATTCCGAAAGCCGATTTCGACCGACTTCACCTTATTCCATTCCGACCCAAATTCACCCAACCCAGATATTGGCCGACCCAGTCTCACCCGACCCATTTCCGAGCCCAGGTTCGAGATCCTCTCACCCAGTTTCACCCGACCCAAGTTCACCCGACCCACCCAGTTCCGACCCATGACACGGTGTCACCCAGATTATTCCGACCCAAATCATTCCGACCCAGCCTGGGTCAACCCAAACCCAGCCAGTGACCCAGATTGACACCTCTACTTAGGGCTATGTATAAGGTGTTTAAAATGGAAATAAAAAATCAAGTTAAGCATTTATTACTTAGATTAATGTGTAATCTTGTCTTGTTTTCCCAAATTGTTTCCTTTATTAGAAATATATTAAATGCTTATACATAGCCCTAAGGGCTACATATAACATTACCCTATATGGATATCAACTTAAAATTATGACATTTTGTATTGCTTTTTTTAGGGTATAAATTTGACATAATGATATTAGATTAAATCTTTCCCATTGAAATCAATATACTATGAAATGATTAGTACTATTTTAAAAATATTTTCCACAATTCATTGAATATACATATAGTTGTATGATTTAATGTTTGTATTTAACCCATAATTTATTCCTAACTAAATGCATCTAATTCAATGCATATAAATATATGGATATCTAACTAAGAATAGAATAAGGGTAATGTATATGTATATTCAATGAATTGTGGAAAATATTTTTAAAATAGTACTAATCATTTCATAGTATATTGATTTCAATGGGAAAGATTTAATTTATTATCATTATGTCAAATTTATACCCTAAAAAAGAGCAATACAAAATGTCATAATTTTAAGTTGATATCCATATAATATGTATTTTACTTTCTTATCTCATACTTCCTCCGTTCTTTTTCTATTGCAACAATTGGATATTAACACTATTCACCCACCACCCTTTCACTATATATTGTGATTTTCACGTAAGAAAAATATAGTCATGTGGGGTCTTGTTAGATTCGTCTCGTTATACACTTTCAAAATACCAAATTTTTATAATTTTTACTAAAAAGTAATTATAGATATTAATAGTTAAAGCTGAGCATTTGCAAGCGTGAAAACCCAAATATTGCAATAGAAAAAGAACGGAAGAAGTATATATGTAAATTCATATGTTTTGGTTATTTAGATTCGAGAGGTTTACTTATGATTAAATTATGGATTTTATATATATATATATGCAACAAATTAGGTAAAGTATTTATGTATTGTAATAGATGATTTCACGAAATATTGATTTCATTTGAATATATGATGGGTAAGTTTGAAATTGATAGCAATTACATATAATATCTTAGCTAATTTGAACTTATAGCAAGTCTCACTAATTCATGCATAGATTATGGGTGTAATCTTTAAATTGATTTTAATAATTCAACCTTTGGGCCATTTGCTCAAATTAATCCCACCTTTTGATTATTATTTAATAATCCAACCTTTTAGCTGTATCTGCTCATAATGAACCGTGACCTGTTGAAACAAGTTGGTGACCAGTAGAATGGGTTAATTGTAACATGTGTCTTTTTCTAATTCATTGTAACTTAATTAATCAATTTTAATTTTATTTAACCCAACCAAAACTAATTTAACCACTAAACTAACCCACCAACCATACCACCAACACAACCAAAAAAACCACTAAAGCCAACAACAGCACCCCTACTGTCAAGAACACCACCAGTCCACCACCACTTCCACCCCTTTCTGACTCAAACACCAAGAAACCACCTTCTCCAGCCTCCATTTCTCTCTCCTTCCCACCATAAACCAACACCCAACCCCACCCAACTACTACGCAGTGCATCACCTCCACCACTAGACTCATATGCCCCGAAACACACCAATTATGGAGCAGACGGGGAGTAGGGTGCTCACGGGCAGCGGAGTAGGGCGCTTACCGGGGGTAGGGTGGGGGGGAGAGGGTGCTTGCAGGCGACGGAGTTGAGCGCTCACAGGGGGCTGGGTAGATCTTTGCCGACCCTTTATGTTGGCGCCGCCGCCGTGCTGCCTTGTATGCCTTGTTTTCGTCGCGTTTCTCTAGGGATGGTGATTCGAAGAGTAGGCTGCCTGGGATTCTAAGAAGAGGGGGGAGCGGCTTGCGGGATTCTAAGAAGAGAGGGGAGGCGCCGCCGCGGGATTCGAAGGGGGATGCGGGGAGGGGGTGGTGGGGGTGGGGTGAGGGTGCTCACAGTGGGGGTAGAGGGAGGCGAGGGCGAGGGGTGGGGGGCGGGGTGAGGGGTGCTCACAATGGGGGTAGGGGAGGGCAGGGGAGTGGTGGGGTGGGGGGTGCTCACGTGTGGGGGTAAGGGAGGGGGGAGGGGGAGGGGGTGCTCACGGTGGGGGTCGGGGAGGGAGGGGGGGGGGGGAGGGGGTGCTGGTGAGTACTAAAGGGTGGTAAGGGGGAGGAAGAGAGATAGGGAGTGAGGGGTTAGAGAAAAAAAATATGGAAACAAATTAATTTTACAACAACTTCAACAGGTTACCGGTTTCATGATTTATTATGAGCAAATACAGCTAAAAGTTTGGATTATTAAATAATAATCAAAAGGTGGGATTAATTTGAGCGAATGACCCAAAGGTTGGATTATTAAAATCAATTTTTTTTTTTTTTTGTTTGGAAGTCTTTCGAATTTTTCAGGAGTGATGATACATGGCAAGCATATATTACATCCATGCCATGTCTACATGCTACCAAACATTGCCGCCACATGTCCAATAGTACATGTTTTTTGGGGAAATATGGTAAGTTTTTCAAAGTTAGTATTGACCATCAAGATTCACGCATATGTTTAAGGAATACGATTATTATGGTAAATTTATATATATTTTCAAATTGGAAAGTAAGTATATGGGGTTATATTATATTTGTTATTTTAGGTATTTAGTGGTTGCAGCCTGTATATAAGCACTCTAATAAAATAATTTCATAAATATTATCTTGGATTTTACCATACACTTAATTATTCCATTGAAGAAATGGCATCCAGCGGTATTTCAAGGAGTCCAGTTACAAGTATTGGTGGCTTAACCAAGGCAACGAAAATGTGCACCATACAAGTGCGCATAATTCATGTATGGGAGAAGCCAAATTGAAAACAGAATTAGAAAGTGTTGAGATGATTTTGTTGGGTGATCAAGTATAATAAATTCAGGCCCTGTTCTTTTGGACTTATTTTCAGCAAAAATAAGTAAAAATAAGTTCAGTTCAGCAAAAATTAGTAAAAATAAGTTCAGTTCAGCAAAAATAAGTTCAATTCAGCAAAATAAGTTCAGTTCAGCAAAAATAAGTTCGGTTCGGCCAAAATAAGTTCGGTTCAAAAAAATAAGTTTAGTCTTGTCTAATGTTGTAATTATTATTTTGGTTTTCAATATTACTATTACTATTGTTATTATTATTATTAATATTATAATTAAAATAACGATGAATTTGTATTTTTTATTTTTTTTATTTTTTATTTTTTTATTTTTTATTTATTATTTAGTATTTATTATTTATTAATTATTATTATTATTATTATTATTATTTATTATTATTATTTATTATTTATTATTTATTATTATTCATTATTATTATTATTATTATTATTATTATTCTAATTATTTATTATTTATTTATTATTATTATTATTATTATTCTAATTATTTATTATTATTATTATTTTTTATTTTTTATTATTTATTATTATTATTATTATTATTTTATTATTTATTATTTATCATTTATTATTATTATTTATTATTATTATTATTATTATTATTATTATTTATTACTATTATTATTTATTATTTATTATTTATTATTTATTATCTACTATTTATTATTTAATATTTTTTATTATTATTATTATTTATTTAATATTTTTTATTTTTTATTTTTTATTTTTTATTTTTTATTTTTTATTTTTTATTTTTTATTTATTATTTATTATTATTTATTTATTATTTATTTATTATTTATTATTTATTATTTATTATTTATATTTATTATTATTTATTATTTATTATTTATTATTTATTATTTAGTATTTATTATTTATTATTTATTATTTACTATTTATAATTTATTATTTATTATTTATTATTTATTATTTATTATTTATTATTTATAATTTATTATTTATAATTTATTATTTATTATTTATTATTTATTATTTATTATTTATTATTTATTATTATTTATTATTTATTATTATTTATTATTTATTATTATTTATTATTTATTATTTATTATTTATTATTTATTATTTATTATTTATTATTATTATTATTATTTTTTATGATTTATTATTTATTATTTTTTATTATTAATATTAGTTTTTATTATTTATTATTATTATTTATTATTTATTATTTATTATTTATTATTTATTATTATTAATATTATTTATTATTATTATTTATTATTTGTTATTTATTATTATTATTATTTATTAGTATTTATTATTTTTATTATTATTTATTATATATTATTATAAAATAATATAATAATAATAATAAGTATTGATAATATTATGTTAATATTTATTGATTATTATAATAATAAGTATTGATAATATTATGTTAATACGAGTTTAGTTCGGCAAAAAATAAGTTCGGTTCAGCAAAAATAAGTTCGGTTCAGCCAAAATAAGTTCTGTTCAGCCAAAATAAGTTCAGTTCAGCAAAAATAAGTAAAAATAAGTTCAGTTCAGCAGAAATAAGTAAAAATAAGTTCAGTTTAGCAAAAATAAGTTCAGTTCAGCCAAAATAAAATAAGTTCAGTTCAGTTCAGCCAAAATAAGTTCAAAAGAACAGGGCCTCAGTCTCTTAAAGTTTATTATTTTAATTTTTAGTATATCACATTTTTATCATCACATATAATCTAACTTATTATGTTATCTTTTCTAATGATTGACATTAATAGGGACGGAAAATTCAAGCTTCATGTAAGAAATATCTAATAAGTGCATTTTGGCCAAAAATAAAGGAAGGGGAATTATGTTTGTTTTCAAACTTTCTGGTTCGTGACAATTGGGGGGGCGGGGGGAACAGGCAACACATCATGTTGGTATAATCACAGTGAACTATTGTTCTACAATTGAAGAGTGCGAAGATGTTCAAATTCCAAAATATGGGTTCTAATTTAGCTCCTTTGAAGACATATTAGCAAAAAAGAAATCTGATGTCTATTTCATAGGTAAAAAGCCACTTTTTAGTTAGAATTTTTTTATATAGATATATTATTCTGTAATATATATGTTTGTCAATATGATATATTAAACATATTGTAGATATTGGCCAAGTGACGGGGTTTAGTGCAATGACAAAAACTCCAAACTCAAGAAATATTACCATTGAATTGGTGGATCTATTATACGATTTTGACTTATGACTTATTTCAAATAATTAGTATATAATACTCTCTCCATATTATTTTGTTGTTTCTGTATTCCCCGTTGGGAATTTTAGTACATTTTTTGTAGTTTGAATATTTTAAAGCAAGAAAATGGCTTTTAACATTTAAAATAAAAATTTCTGGTAATGTTTTAGTTCTAATGGTAATCTAGCATTTTGTTTTTTTTTTTTTTTGTTAGGAATCAGAACTTAACATGTGTGCTATGGGCTGAATATGCCGATGAGGTAAAACTCTTAAATGAACCTGGTCCACAATAACTTATTGTGGACCATAAGCCCGTTAAGGAAAACTTCCCTATGAGCGTTTACTTCACACGTGCGAGAGTCCCAATAACGTATTGCTTCCTCTCCCTCCCAAGTCCCAGTTTCTTCTTACTCTTTATTTTCTCTCTCCTCTTCTGACATATTTGAACGATCACAACACTTCTTCCTCTCTCCTCTTTCTCTCTTTTTTTTTTTGCTTCCATAGCTTCTCGATCTCTCTGATTTCTCTTTCGGTTTTTAATCTGCAATGTTTTTCTTCTTTCTCTCTCCATATCATATGTCGATTTCTTGATTTTCAACTATTTTTTCTCTCTCCTCTGTTATTCGTTTTGCAATGGCGAGAACAAGAGGCGGCAGTGTCGTTGGGAAGAAGAGAAACATTGTTAATTCAGGTAGCTTTCATGAATTTGTTGAGATTTTACCATATGCATTATGTATTAGTTGTTGTTTCGTTTTCTTAATGGAAGCTTTGTTGTCGTTTTTATGCTATTGAACTAGATGATGCGCTTGATTTTTAGATTTTAGAACTCGAATTTTCGATGAAATTTGTTGTTTTAGTTAGATTTTTTGCTATTAGTTGTTCATATGATGCGATTATCAAAATTATAACTCGAAATTATGATTACGTTTGTTTTGTGAAATTTGTAATTGAAGTGTGGTATATTTCGACGTATGTATTGCATATTAGGAGTTGTTTAATTTTCGTTTCCCTAATTGAAGTTAGATTTCGTTTTTAGGTTTCTGAGCTAGATATTGCACTTGTTTTGTAGGTTTTAGAGCTTTAATTTTAACTTTGTAATCTTGAGTTACACTTGTTTTGTGAAATGTGAATTTTGTAATTGAAGTTTGGTAAGGATTTTAGAACTTGAATTTTCAGTTCACTTTGTTTTTTAGGTTTTATAACTTGAATTTAAGGTTTTAGATTACATTTGTTTTACGTATTTCTTATCAACAGTTTTATTTCTGCCTATTATATGTGAATTCTCATAAATTTTGAATGTTAAAAGGTATATTCATTAAGTTTCGCGATCAGATCAATTTTAGCTGTTTTTCTTATTAGTAGAAGGAATTCAACATACATCTTGAGTGCTCAAAATTATTATCAAATCTGTAAATATTTTGTCCATCAAATTTTGACAGAGCTATGATAGTTAAAACATTTTGTTATGACATTGTTGAAATTGAACGTATTTGTTGGTATATTTTCCTTCTGTGCTTAACTTGCTGTTTGATCACTATGATGCTTGAAGAAGTAGTTGGAAGTTTGGGACTTATTTAGTTAAACATTTTACAAGGTTCCTCTAGTGTAGAAATCATCTTTTTATGGACGATTGTGTGAGTTTTGGTGATTAGCATCCCTTCCCACAAGGATCATGATTGTATCTGTCAGCTATGATTGTATCTGTGGCAAATTCATGTGAAGGAGGATGATAAATAGTTCATAGAGAGGAGTATGAATCATCCACCTTTTCTTTTTATTTATTTTAACTATTCTGTGAATTTGTTTTTTTAATTAGGTATTAATGCTATTATGTAGGCATTATTTAATTTAATTATTTTTGTCTATGAAATATAGGTCACTATATCTCATATCAGTCACTATTTGTATTTTTAATGTTTTAGTTTATGGATAAGAGTTACTATATTATCATTTTAGTCACTATGCTATCTTTATTGTTTTATTGTATGACTATATGTATGCTAAGAGTTACTATATTAAATATTGGACTGATTGTTTTTCTTAAAAACGAAGAGCCCGGACGTTGTGCTAAACGTTCTAAGGCTAATAAGGATGATGATTTTGATGAGGAACAACCTATTGGTTTAATGTCTAAGAAAAAGGGAATTAGTAAGGCTCTTGTCATGAAGAAAGTTGTTGAGAAGAAGGTTTCAAATCCTAGTTTTCCTGGTGAAGCTGCTCCTAAGGTTGCAACAAAAAAGTCTAAAAGTTTACAAGATCGAGGGATTGTTTTGAAGAAGCGAAAAGTAAATGATGATGCATCATATGATCCTACTGAACCATTGTCTATTGATTGTCAAGACAAATTGTATGTCTCTTCTGTTTTTCATACATTTGATTCCTTTTTATCATGACTTCTATTTGTTGCCTATATCTATTTTATTGGTTATTTGATGTCTTGTTTTATGGTCACTATATGATAAAAATGGTGTTTCTTCTTCTTAAGAAAAGTATTACTATGAAGTATGCAATATTATACTCGGTTTTATTTATGTGGTCACTATATCATAGAAAAGGTTACTATGTTTCAGCATGTCTATCACTTCCTGTTTTGTATAACAGTACCACAATGCTAGTGTAACCTACAAATTAACTAGTTCTAACATATACTACTTGATGCTCATTATGACATAAGTTATAATTTTCAAAAGGTTTTATATACTAAAAAGGCTTTTTATTAATTATAAAGGTTTTAAATAGGCTTTTATATTAGATTATGGGTTTTTCAAATAGACTCTAGCCCAAATTAAGTATTGGGCCTAAGTTCACAAATCTAATCCAAGTAGTTGGTTAATAAAATTAAATATAATTAAAAAGAAAAATTCAAAAAGGATTTACAAAAGATTTATAAAAAGAAAAGAAAAAAAAAAATTATAGCAAAGCATGACTACGGCTAACGCACCACCTAGGAACTAAGGGCCCGTTCGTTATCGTTTTTTGTTTTCAGTTTTCAGTTTTTTTGAAAACCAAAAACTAAAAACAGGAAACCAGAAAAAGTGGTTTTCACTTTTTAGTTGTCAGTTTTCAAAATTATCATGTTCCTAATAAATTTGACTAATTTTTTATTCATTATAGGACATATATCATATGACTTTGAAAATCAAAAAACCAAAAAACAGAAAACCACAGTAATACCGAACGGCCCTAAGTTCATGATTATCAAATTTTGGTTACTTTATTTATCTTTTGATTTAAAGCATCTAGACTATTTATCTTATGGAATATTCCCCTATTTTAGCTATATGATCATAAAGAAATAGTGTATCCTAGCTAAAATTATTTATCTTTTCTCAAAAACCCATCTTTTAGTTTCCTAGCCCTAGTACGACTCTACTTTTCCAACTAGTATAAATAGGGGTCTCCACCCATCATATTTTTCACACCAAATTTGAGGAATACATCTCTTTTCTCAAGTTTAAACTATTTCTCCCTCTTAGCCTACCTTCTCTCTCTTCTCCCTAGTAGTTATTAATTTTCAAGGTGCGTGTATATGTAGATCTATAAATATTGTTCTGCATGCGTAGTATCATATTTTAGGGTTGTTATTTTAGATTGAAGTACATATTTTTATGAGTTTAATTATGAACTTTATGAGTTTTATTATGAATATTATGAGTTACTCATGAGTATGTTAGATTTATGGTTTTTATAAACACGTACAGTTAACGCTAGGTTCAATTGTGAAAAGAGTTCGTAAAATTATATGTGTCGTGGGTTATACTGCCATGAGTAATATAAAAGCTTGATCATTATGGTTATAAACTTATAATATTAGCAGAGTGTTCATGATGCAAACTTTAACTTATAGTCTCGTCAGTGGTATTAGGTCATCTATACTATGGTTGACTTGTTATGTAAAGTTAATTATCACTAAACCTAAAAGTTAGTATTTAATCTTCAATATCAATCCTTAATTATATTTTGGATTTTGGCTTTCACATACTGGAAACATGAACGGTAATTTGGTTCGACAACTAGCAGGACTATTTGTGTAGTTAAACTAACACCTTTATTTAGTAATCATCATTGTTATATTATTAATTTTATTATTACTGTTATTTGTTTTGCCTATTTAAGGCCAAGGTTTAATTTTATAAGAGTTATTATTCTTAAAGGAGGATTATTTCCAAAAGATTTTTATTAGTTATATGATCTTTTATGATCACAATTACAAAGAAGCCACAGCTTGTTATTAATTAACAAGAACGGTAGCTATTATATTTTACCCATGTACTTTTTGTATAAGTCATGTGGACAAGGTAGTTCCCCTCGTAATAGACTAAGTAAGGAATACTAAACTTGGGGGGTGTGCACACTTTAGGAAAGGTACCTAGGCAAGGAAAGGAGTTTTATTAAAGTTATATATTTTATATTATACAAGTATTACAAGTATCCAAGGAAGGTTTATAGAAATATTTTGAATGTTTAATAAAGTATTTAAATTTCCGCATATACGTGTACTCGGTATTTTTACTGACACGCTTTTTGTTTGTTTTTTTTTATGGCTTTGTCCCTGTGATGACCCTTTTGGTGAGCAGAATTTACAGGTTGATTTGATGCATACTTCACATGGGGGAGCTAGTGAGGAATAATACTTAAGCTAGGAGTTGCTATTTTTATTTATTATAGATTCCATTTGTGTCATAGTTGAATAATAAAGTTTTTATTTTATCAATAAAGAGAAGTTATTATTATTAGTTTCCGCTGCATTGTTAATTTAGTAGTTAGTAGTTTTAGCCTTTAACGTTATCACGTGGCGGTAATACTCTCAAGTTTCTCAAGTGTTTTATATTAAAATATATTCTTCAAAAAGAGAGAAATGTGGGGGTGTTACAAGATCTTTCTTAGAATCGAAAACCAAACATTCATTCACATCCTAAGTGAGATAAGAAACTCAAAGACAGTCCCAAACCGGGGACTATTCAAGACTTACTCCTAATGAGTAAGCCTCGAACGGGTATCTAGGCAAATGATGCACACACAGCAAAAACCAATCCATTCCTTAGATTTGCCTCCCCACCCTATTAAGGTATGTCCATATAGGTTTGGTCATAATTCAACATATACTTTCCCAATCACATAATAACCAAACAATTCACATATACTTTCCCAATCATATAACCAAATAAATCCACAAATCCAAACTAATGGTTACATTAACGTACATCAAAAAATAACAAAAGGTATAATACATACCTCTGCTCTCAAGGAGCAGCGAAGACAAGCACAAAAACGCGAGCTTGGAGAACTGGCAAAACGACGAGCACTGAGGTGGCAACTGAAGTACAAGGTAAAGGAATGACATAAGTTTGAAATTCTAAAGTGAGCATTCAAGAATTCTAAATCATAATCGAAACACATAAATCTAAAGGGAGCATTCAAGAATTCTAACTCATAATCTAAACACATAATTCTAAAGTGAGTATTCAAGAAACACATGCAAGAAATTGATTCAATACAAAACATAATGAATATAAGGAAGTATTTAAGAACACAACACAAACTATCAAATTCATAAGCTACAAACATCCTAAATTCAATCTCAAAATTATTTCACACATGTTTATCATGATTTGAATTTTAATTTTAACCCCTTAACAAAAATTAGAACTAAAATTATTCAAAGCAACCCCTAAAAAAATTAAGAGAACTTGAAAATACATGATTAATGTAAATTAATAAAAAAAAAGAATTACAAACATTGTTGGCAACGGCACCGACGGCGGCAAGTCAGTCCGCAACGGCGGCGGCGGGTCGGTCTAAGCGGCGGCAAGTGAGAGGTGCGAGAAAATCGAGTGAAAGAGAGAGTGTTGGATGAGACTCCTTTCGAGTGCCCGTTAATGGCACCGGCGGCGAGAAGACGACAAGTTTTCGCCGGCGAAGTGGGGCGGAGAAGCACCACTGAGAATGAGAGAGAGAAAGTGCGGAACGTACCGAGAATGAGAGAGAGAAAGTGCGAAACGTACCAAGAATGAGAGAGAGAAAGTGCGAATCTGAAAACCAAAAACCGTCGGAGAGGGGTCTTGAGTTCGCCAGAGAAGCAACGTCGCCGGCGAGAGTGTGAGGGCGAAGGGTCGTTTGCAGGTGAGAGAGAAGAGAGAGTGAGTTCGGTTTTTTTTTCATGTAACTTAGGGCTCCAAAATGAAATAATGCCGTTGGGGGTGCTGCTGGGCGAAAATTATTGGGGGAGGGCAGTTTGCGTCGGATGGGCCTAAGGGTCCGACGCAAATACCGCTTTAGCAACGCACCTAAGGCAAGTGCGACGCATATAGTGTAGATAGTGTGACAATTTTGGGTTCCAAGATGAAACGATTTGCGTCGGATGGGTCAGGGGTCCGACGCAAATTAGTCTTTTGCAACGCACATCAATAAGGTACGACGCATATAGCTCGTATCTGGTGCTTATGTACCCATGTTGTGCGTCGCACTCTTTACTACATGCGACGCAAATTATGTTTTTTCGTCGTTTTGCCTTTCATGCGACGCACTTGGGGGGACGCAAATCGTCCTTTTTCTACTAGTGACAAAAGGCTACTCCAAATACCTAACTCAATATACTTAGATTGACTCAAGCTTAAGTCGGGCATTGAGCGGAGTTGAGCTCATATGTGGAGGTCTTGAGCTTGTATTTCGTTTTTTCGAGCTCGAGCTGAACTGACATTTTCTAGCCCGAGCCTAACTAGGCTTTATTAATCTTTGAGCCGAGCTTACCCAAACCCTGTCTCGATTTGGCTCGCTAACAACCCTAGTCTAACTATATCGTCAATCAATATGGCTCCATGTCAACTTCACGACCTTATCCTCCTTCGCCATGGCTGGTGGATTTTCGGATGGCCCGATCCTTTCCCATATAACTCAACAGATGTCCAAGTGTAACCCACAATGTCTTGTATGGCAAGGGTCTGCAGCTGCAGCCCCTTTTATGCAATACTCTAGCCCTCCATCCCCTTGGTGTGCACCTCAATTGGATTGCTTCAAATGGAATGTAAATGCCTCCGTAGTGCAAGGAGAATCTAAATCAACAATTGGGGGGGTTCTTCGAAATCACAATGGGACCTTTATGTGCATTTTCTCTTCTCCAATGCCCTTAATGGAGATTAATAAGGCTGAAATTTTAGCCATTTTCAGAGCCATCTCTATCACATTGTCAAATGACCTCCTCAAAAGCCAAATCATCACTATTGAATCTGACTCGGCATATGCAGTCCAATGGTGCTGCAGTTCAAGTGGTGGGCCGTGGAGCTTCAAATTTCAGCTCAACTTCATTCGAAATGCTTGCAAACCTGGTTCCAACATCTCCATTATTCACAAGTAGGGATGGCAGTGGGGCAGATCAAGTAGGAGACCCGCCCCATCCCCGCCCAAGTGGGGCGGGGATGGGTCTAGGTTTGGCAGGAATGAGGATTAAAATCGTACCCGCAATGGGTGGTGGAGCCAGTGTGGATTTTATGCCATACCCGTCCCATCCCCTCGCCCCCCCGTCCCACCCCCGCCCGCCCCACATATTTGTTATTAAAATTCTATTTGTATACTTATATTATTAATGATTTTGTCTTGCAAAATATAAATATGTGGATATGACGCAGGTGCGGGTACCCATGCGGATGGTGGAACGAGGATGAAGTGGGTACAACGCGAGTACGAAGCGGGTGTGGGTACCCATGCGGGTGGTGGGACAGGGTTGGGTTTAATTACGTACTTGGTGGGGTGAGGATGGGTCTGGAATTTTCCCCGTAATAGTGGGGCGGGGATGGGAATGAGAATTTTATGCGGGTGTGGAGGTACCATCCTCCGCACCCGCCCCACCCAATTGCCATCCCTATTCACAAGAGGCGTACCTCGAATTTTGTTGCTGATTCCTTTACAAAACAAGGACTACACAGGAGTTTAGAATTTCTTGCCTGGACGTAACTCTTCTAGATATGGTTCTTGATCTATGTTCTATCTTTGGGCTTGAAGCTTGCTTAATTAGGTAATGATGGAGGGCGTAGGCAAGCTTGTGTTTGTAACTAAAGATGGGTGAACCTGTCCCTGATGTAACTGGGACTTTGGTCCCTGTATGTATTATGAACTTCCTACCGCTTAATATATATCTAAACTTATATATAAAAAAATCCATCCACGAGATAGCTAGACGAATCATATAATTGTTGAATAGTTGTAGATGTTAATTATCTTAGATGTCGGGAGGTGATACTTAAGACTTGAACGCTCCCCAAAAATTCCCAAACCCTAGAAACCCTAAACAGACCCGTTGCCCAGCAGGCTCGCTGGTGGCCGCAGGTTGCAGGCGAGCCTGCAACAGTCTTCTCCGTTGCGTTTGTGTAGGCTAGTCTTCCCCCCTCCCCGTTTACTTGCATCGAGTTTACCCCCTCCCCTGCGTCGTCGCTCCTCGGTTTCCCCCCACCCCGCCTCCCCATTCCCTTTTCCCGGTTGTCGCTGGTGGTTGTGAACTCGCCGTCGACGGTTTCCGCGTCACCTTAACCCCTCCCCCGCTGTAGGTTAGGTTGTTTCCCTCCCTTCCATCGTTTTCCATCCATTTCCCTCCCCCGGCGTACTTGGTCAGGTGGTTTCTACCACCCTCTACCCTGTTTTAGTTTTCGATTTTTGCTGGCGCGTTTTGGTCAGGCCTACCCGTCGCTGTTTGGTTATGTTGAGGTTCGTTGGTTCTCTGCGTTGGTCATCCCCTCCCCGTCGCTGTCCATGGTTCTCGTCCCCGTCTTAGTGTCCCTGTTTAGTGTTATAGCTATTATGGGTTCCCCATCCCCTGTTTTAGTTTCGGGCCTCCCTTTCCCCTCCCCCTTGTTAGTGTCGGGCTTCCCTTTCCCCTACCCCTTGTTAGGGTTGGGCTTCCCCCTCCCCTCCCTCGTTATGGTTGTTGTTAGTAAGTCTAGCCCTTTCTTAAAAGGTGTGTTCAATCTCTGAATAATAGGAGTGCGTTGGTTTTATCGAATTGCTAAAGATGTTGTCAGTGGTTGGTTATGGCCATCGACAAGTAGTTACCAGTTGGGTCAGGAATGGTGGTTCAAGGTTATCACAGTAGTATATGTTGGTTTTTGGGACTATGTGCTGAGGGACAAGGTGCGTAAGCATGGACGAGGCGATGATGAATTTTCATGGTTGGGACGTTTGTTTTTCGATTTCGCAAATCGGAGGTGTTTACGAGAGCTTGACTTGTTCGGCTCTCTTTTTAGCTTGACATTAATATCAATTGTCTTTGCCATGAAAACTTCAAATCTGCAGGCGGCACCCCAGTTGCAACTGGGAGTTTTCAGCACGCCCACTCATCGGTGTTTCTCCTACTTCATGGAGAAACCTGAGATACTCTCGATCGACAGTAATGAGTCACAATGGTTTGTGACTCATAGGATCATGAGCTCAGAATCCCAAGCGATAGCATCGTCAGGATTGCTCATGCGGCGAGACGCGACGCTCGCCGATGGTTGGTCGTTGTCCGGTTCGTGATCGTCATCCGCTTCTCTATCATTTTCATCAGCCATCCGAGGTTTGCATCCATCACAGGCTCTGACCCGCGACGCCCCCCTTCCTAAGCGCCTTTGTATCGGTTTTATTTACTTTTGTTTTAGGATGTACGAGCTTCTAAAGCTCCTTTAGGTTTGTTTGTTTGTATTAGTTTGGATTGTATTAGCATTAGGTTGTACTTCCTCTTTCAATTAATGTACGATTTCTCGACGTCTATATCAGTTTGACACCAAAAAAAATGTTGTATAATTTATTTAACAAATAAAACTAATTTTTTGACAATAAACTCACTAATGTACCTCGTTTTGAACATAAATTCTAAGATGAAATTCAACAGCATTGATGATTTTATGTAGAAAATAATAATGATAGGGGTTTTATTCATGGGCAAATATTTTTAAAAAGTTTCAAGTAACAATATGTGTAGGTCCTAACTCCTAATTATGGGGGTAGTGTTTTTAAATGGGCCTTAATCACCGTTAACTGGTTGAACAAGCTAAAACTTTGTAATGAACGAGACCCCCTCCCCATGAAAGGATAAAACTTCTGAAGAATCTAGACAGATTCAATTCATTATTAAGATCAAAATCTAGAAAGAAGAGTTCTTACAATATAGAGAAGAAAATTGTAATCTAAAACATAGCTGAAATGTTAAAGAGAAACAGTATTTATACAGGAGGTTTTAATAACCTCTAACAAACTAACTAACTCAACTAATTTAACTAATATAAACATCTTATACTCCCCCTTCAAGCTGGAATTGATGAAATAAGTCCAAGCTTGGAACAAAGAGAGTGATGTTATTGAGAAGATAATGACTTAGTGAATAAGTCAGTCAGCTGTTCTGAACTCTTGACATGTGTTGTTGTAAGAAAGCCAGCTTCAACTTGCTCTCTAACATAGTGCATATCTCTTTTGAGATGCTTAGTCTTCTCATGGAATTTTGGATTATTTGCTAGATGTTCTGCAGAAGAATTATCACAACACATAAAGCCAAACTTCTAAATCTTCTAAAAACCCATAAAGCCAAACTAATTCACTTGTTGTAGCTGACATACTCTTGTATTCAGCTTCAGCTGAAGATTCACTAACTATGGATTGCTTCTTTGTCTTCCATGCCACTAAATTGTTGCCAAGAAACACTGCATAAGAGCTCAATGATCTGCTTGTAAATTGACAAGCACTCCAATCTGCATCACTGTAAGCCAGAACATCCATCTTGCTATGAGCAGAATAAAACAGTCCATAGTCCATTGTACCCTTTAAGTACTTGACAATAAACAAAGCAGCTCTAAGATGAGGGACTCTTGGCTGATGCATAAATTGACTCAAATGCTGAACTGAATAGGACAAATCAGGTCTTATAAGACCTAAATATAACAATCTACCCACTAGTCTTCTGTATACATCAGGCTCAGAAAGAACATCACCAATGTCAGTAGATAATTTCAAACCAGCAGGCAAAGGTGTAGGAGAAGAATCACATTGCAACATCTCACAATCAGTGAGAATATCTTTTATGTATTTCTTTTGTGAAAGAAATATACAAGCTGAATTTCTTGATATTTCCACTCCCAGAAAGTAATTAAGATCTCCCAGATCTTTGATTGTAAAAGCATCATCCAGAGATTGCTTGACAGAGTTGATCTGTGTCATACTTGTGCCTGTAATCACCATATCATCTACATATACCAATATAGCTAAGAACTGATTATCCATCCTCTTAGTAAACAGAGAATAATCATGTTTAGATTGCACAAAACCTAAACTTTTGAGAAATTTACTCAGTTCTTTATTCCACTGTCGAGAAGCCTGTTTTAGTCCATAAATGGACTTTTTCAGTTTACATACTTCACCTTTTCTTGCCTTAGAATAACCAGCAGGAGGCAGCATGTACACTTCTTCTTCCAAATACCCATGCAAGAAAGCATTATTAACATCTAGTTGACATAAAGGCCAACCTTTAGCATTAGCAACAGCAATCAATACTCTGACTGTAGCAAGATTTGCAACAGGAGCAAATGTTTGAGTAAAATCTTGGCCCTCTATCTGTTGATACCCAGTAGCAATTAAGCGTGTCTTATATCTTTCAACAGTTCCATCTGGTTTCAACTTGGTTTTAAAAACCCATTTTGAGCCAATAGCATGCTTGTCAATAGGAAGAGAAGTTAAATCCCATGTTTCATTGACTTCTAGAGCTTGTAATTCCTTTTCCATAGCCATGATCCAATTAGGATCGTGCTTGGCTTGATTATAATTCTTAGGTTCAGTAATGTGAGAAGAATTAACAGCAAATGATGCTGATTCAGATGAAGAAGAAGGTATGTTGTTGGCATCATTTTTGTGAGGAATGTAAGTAGTGACAAAATCTGTCAATTTGACAAAAGGAACAACTTGTCTAGATGATTTTCTAGGCACATGTTGTACGGAATCAGAATGAGATTTAGGTTAAACATCAGGTTCAGAAGAAATAGGAGAAATATGAGTAGAATTAGAATTATGTGATTGAGAAATGGCAGGTGAAGCAGTAGAATTAGAAGGATGAAAAGAAGCAGATTCAGTTAAATTTTGAATAGAATTAGGACTAGGGGTGCTAATGAGCCTGGGTGGCTCGCAAACTGTTCGAGCTCGGTACGGTCAAAGCTCGGTCAAAGCTCGGCTCGAGAGGGCTCGACTCGAGTTCGGGCTCGGCTCGCGACCCTAACGAGCCGAGCCTGAGCCTAGTGGAGTTCGGCTCGAAAGCTCGCAAACATGTTCGAAAAATTTTAGATTATTATCTTATATTTTGATTTTTAATCTAACTTGAATATTAATTGGACTCCACTTTAAAAAAAAAACAAAATAAAAGGGCCAGCACTATAACATAAGAGAACTTAAAAATACAAATAAGGGTTTGGTCGTTTGGATGGGTTTTGGACTCCACTATAATGCTGGAGCATGCAAATTATGCTACTGAAATTCTCAGTGCCATCCAAAAACAAAAGGGCCAGCAAGCAGCAACCCAGCCCACTTAAAAAATACTCAATGAGAAATAAGTAAATAATAAAAAAGATGAGAACCCTAATTGCCCACAGCAGTAAGACATTACACACATCACACACCACACTACACACGACGCACCACAAACCACCTAAGAACTTCCGCAGTTGCGCTGCATCATACCGTCGTCGAGCGGTGGGGTTCGTGGCGGTGAGAAGCTTGGACTCGTGGTGGACAAAAGAGAATAACAGGTGAGCATTCTTTTTGAGTTAGAATTTCATGAATATAGTGAGCAACTTCTTCCTTTTTCTTTTTCTGGATTTCCTCTTATGATGGATGATGATTGACGAATGATGATTTAAATTGTACGAAAACCAGGTTAGTTTTAGAACAAAGCATAAATGAAACTAATTTCGAGGCCCTTTCGAGCCGAACACTTCGCGAACTTCTCTCGAGCCGAGCCGAGGCTCACTTGTTTCGAGCTCGAGCCGAGCCCAGATTTTCGAGCTCGAGCCGAGCTCGGACTTTCCCCTTTTCGAGCCGAGCCGAGCCTGCCCAAGCTCGGTCTCGGTTCGGCTCGTTAACACCCCTAATTAGGACTATGCAACAAAGGATCTGTGCTTATGAAAGGAGAATATGAATTAGATACCAGGGAAGTAGGTTTACTATTACCTTCAGTACTAAAATCATTAAGAGGAATAGATGAATGTTTGGAAGAGTCTGATTTTGTGGAATATGGAAAAATATTTTCATAAAAAATCAAATCTCTGGAAACAAAACAAGTATGAGAATGCAAATCATATAATTTGTATGCTTTCTGTCCATAATGGTAGCCAAGGAAAATACATTCTCTAGCTCTCTTGTCAAATTTATCTCTATTGACAGGCATGTTATAAGCATAACATAAACACCCAAATACTCTCAAATTTGTATATGAAGGTGACTGGTGAAACATAACTTCATAAGGAGTTTGCCACTGTAAAATTTTGACAGGCAACTTGTTTATAATGTGTGTGGCAGTAAGTAAACAATCTCCCCAAAACTTCTTAGGCAAATTAGCATTAAATCTTAATGCTCGAGCCATTTCAAGTAAATGTTTATGTTTCCTCTCAACTCTTCCATTTTGTTGAGGAACATAAGCTACACTTCTTTGATTAATTATACCTTTATCAGCAAACAATTTCAAACATTGTTCTTTGATAACTTCTGTCCCATTGTTTGATCTAATCCCTTTAATTCTTGTATTGAACTGAGTTTCAATCAATTCTAAGAAGTCAGATACAGTTTTAAACACTTGAGACTTGTTATGCAGCAAGAAAGTCCATACAACTCTACTGTGATCATCTAACACAGTAAGAAAATATGATGCTCCATTCAATGCCTTTACTCTATATGGTCCCCAAAGATCTATGTGAATAAGATCAAAACAAGCAACAACCCTTGTTGAACTTATACTGAAAGGCAATCTATGTTGTTTGGAATACAAACAAACATTACAATTATACTCCTTTAACCCAGCACAATCACAAATAGCAAGATGTTGCATTTTGGATAAAGAAACATGACCAAGACGAGCATGTATCATATGTAAAGGTGTATCAAAATTACACTTATTTTTAGTACTAGTTGCAGTTCTATCAGGCAGCCTCATACTATTCACTGGAAACTCAGTAACAACAGCATTACATGAGCCATCAGTACAAGAGAATTTATTACTATATACCTCAACTTCTCTTGATTTTGTGAAACAATCAGCAGTGAAGATATACAAACCATTTTTCTTCCTTGCAACAGCAATAGTGTTACTAGATAGGTCCTGAAAATAACACCCATTGTTTGTAAATCTTACTGTAATACCAGAATTGTCAATAAGCTGCCCTATAGACATCAAATTGTGCTTGAAATCTTCCACCAACAGCACATTATGAAGTACCAAAACTTCATTCAAAACAACTTTACCTACCAATCTGACCAACCTATGACTGCCATCAGGAAGATCAACTTTGATTGGCTTAGATAATACTCTTTTATCTACTAATAAATGCTCATCAAAAATCATATGATCACATGCACCAGAATCAACTATCCAACTATTATGATCATATTCTCTAATCACATAACAAGCAAAAGAGTTCAGTGATCTACCTGCAAAGCTTGCAAAACTGCCAGTGCCATGTGAAGAATCAGTCACTTGTTTGCCCTTCATATTGTGCATAAATTGTTGACAGCAGCTAAGATCTCTGGATCAAATTTCTGAGTATTAACTCCAGAGTTATGAACTCCACCAGATTGAGTTCCAACATAATTCTCAAAATCCAAAGGTGAATCTCCATAGTCAGTGTAAGCATTTGCAACAATCTTGTGTCCAGCATTGTTGTATTGACCTTTATCTTTCTTGCCAGCTTTAATCACATTATACCACTCAGGATATCCGATCAATTTGAAACATTGATCCATAGTATGTCCTCTGGCTTTGCAATTATCACAAAATTTATCATTCTTTTCCTTCTTCCAATCTCTCTTAGCCACATTAAATGAACATTCCTGTGACTATTGAGATGCAGTTCTGTTCATTCTTTGTGCTGCCATAACACTGCTTTCTGCAGTAAATTCTACATTTCCAGCACTCACTTCCTTTTGCTTTTCAATTTGTTGAGCAATTGAAAAAGCTCGATTGATAGTAGGAAGTGGATCCATTGAAAGAATGTTTGTAATAGTAGAATTAAATCCACTATTCAAACCAAGCAAAAATTGCATCAACTTGTCTTCAGCTTCAAGATGTTGTAATTTCTTCAAGAAATTGCAAGTGCAAGAACTTAGAGCTCCACAACTACATATAGGAAAATTCTTCAAACTTTGCAATTCGTCCCATAGTTTCTTGATTTTGCCATAATATGCAATTATGTTCATATTTTCTTGTTTCAAGTATCAATCTCATTCTTTAATTGATAGATCAAAGGTCCATTAGATTGACCAAAATGTTCCTGCAATTAATTGCATAGAATTCTCTAAATATCCAAATTCATCTGCTAAATCTGAAGTCATTGAGCTTAAAATCCAGCTCATCACCATATAATCAGCACGTTTCCATTTATGAAAATTCTTATCCTTCTCATCAGGCATAAGTAAGCATTCATTAATGAATCCTTCTTTGTTCTTAGCAATCAAAGCTCTACGAACATTTCTGCTCCATCTCATAAAATTTCCTCCAGAAAATACAGCAGTAACTAATGACGCAGTAGGATTATCAGAAGAACCAATGAAAAGAGGATCTACATTACCTCCATTATCAACATTACTACTAGCATTTCCACCATTTTCACCGTTCAAAGAAACCTCTGAATCAATCGCCTTTAGTTCTTGAAGAGACAATTGATTTACTAGATTGAAGAATCGTAAATCAAATGTCTAAGAAATTGATTTACAAGATTGAAGAATCATAAATCAAACACCTAAGAATTTGAACGAAAAAAAAACACTCAAATTCAACCTCAATTAAATCGGAAATGAAAATTGAATGAAATCATCAATTTCAGAATCAATTGGATTAACCTCAATCTCGTGACAGAGAATGAGCTCTGATACCATGAAGAATCTAGACAGATTCAATTCATTATTAAGATCAAAATCTAGAGAGAAGAGTTCTTACAATATAGAGAAGAAAATTGTAATCTAAAACATAGCTGAAATGTTAAAGAGAAACAGTATTTATACAGGAGGTTGTTATAACCTCTAACAAACTAACTAACTTTACTAATTTAACTAATATAAATATCTTATAACTTCGAATAGAATTTAATATATGGTGGAATTCAACTCACCATAAACAACTATTTTATAAATTCTAATATTCTACTAAAAGCGGTTAATATACTCACTGGGTAGATGTAGTTATATCACCTCTAAAACACAATACTTCAAAATTCGATTGTCATTCAATGGGCAAATTTCAATATTTCAATCTGAACAATTACAGTAATCACATTCACACCTCCATCAGTTTGAAGCTTGAATTTCTGAAACCTGGTTCACTTTACCGTATCTCATCTTCCCCATAATAACCTTATCATACTACACATTGCACATTACAAAATAGCGTTGGAAGACAGAGAAATGAAGATGATGAGAGAGATTGAGGGTTGAAGACTCCATGAATGTGCCATTGATGCTGGGTCAAGTTCATGGAGGATGGTGTGGTATGGCGGTTTGGCAGAGGGTAGAGCTGTGTAAGGAGGCGGAGAGATGGATTGATACGAAGAGGAAGGAGATGGAGAGGGGGATGTGAGGTTTAAAAAGGTCACATGACCTTGTTCCTTGCTATAGTAGGTTGGGTTATGGGGTGGCCATTCAGGTTAATGGGTCAATTTTGAGTTATGCTACAAAAATATCAGAACTAGTGTAAAACTTGAAATCACCATAAAAAAAATTATTATTGGGTCCAATCGGGTTGCGTTCAGGTGAAATCAAGGTTCTCTGAGTAACTTTGGGCCTGGTTAACAGGCCGGCTCAGGGATTGCGAGCATCATTAATTAATTTGATTTGTTTTTATTTTTAAAAGATAATTTTACCTATTTTACAGGTTAATTTGACCTACTCTAGGAAATTCGGTGTAAAGTTTGCATTATTAATTAATAATTCAAAGCTTGTACTATTTCGGGAGAACAACCCAAACTTTGTATCATTCTACTTAAATAATCTAAAGAAATATGTGGAGTGAAAAATAAAAGAAGCAATCCTACTTGATGGATTTAGTAGATAAACGTGAAGGAGGGTGTGGAATGTTGTTAAGATCCGTTTGATTCAACTTATCTTATCTTATAAGATAGTTTATTTTGTGTGTCTAACATCTTATTTTATCCTATCTGATCTGATCTTATATAAGTTAAAATAAGTTGAACAGAACGGACCCATATGTTGTCATTGCATGAAAGGTACCACGTGGTAAAATACCAACAAATTTTAATTTATATGTATAGATTAAAAACAAAGAATTTTGCTGTACATTATTTTTATAAAGGTAAGATGAATATAACATATTGCTAGGGGTAAGAATCAAAACCTTGTTCATCACTTTGTTAACCCTGTGAAAACATGGTTTATATGTGCCTGGATGTGTTATCTGCTTGATGTTATGGACAAAATCTGACTTCTATATGTAAATGGAAGGATTATTTTACTCATGGTTATGAAGTGTTATATGGGAACATTACAATATTAAAGCTTTATAATGATTATTGAGTTACTTATGAATATTGGAAGTAGATGGTATTCTATATACGTATGTTATTTTATTGAGTATGGTATAAAATGGAGTTTATATGTGGTGTCTTTAACATTTATG